>CM073129.1:3302500-3630000 GCA_037039145.1 Fundulus diaphanus | reverse complement strand
TTATCAAGAATCCCATAAATTCATTACTGCTGAGAGCTAAGGGAATGGGTAAATTTAGCAACTGTACTAAAGATAAATCTAGGATTATTTTTATTCTCTATTAATGATGAAAAATATGCTGTAACTCTGCAAATGGTCTTTTTATACAACAGTAGATTAGATTGGATTCCTCATGGTGCACCATTTTCTCTCCAATTTTCTAACATTGTGCTTCAAAGAACACAGCTCTGAATTAAACCAGGGAGCCAGCTTCCTGTGAATAATTACCTTCTTTTTCAAGGGAGCTACATTGTCTAATGCAGAACGCCTTGGGGAGGTGACACCGTCAACAAAAGCGTCTATTTGTGAATGGGAAGAAACAACATTGCTGCCATCTACAGGGCATTTCTGTGATACTGGATATTAAAAGGGGGACAGACTCTTTAAAGTTTGATACAGCATTATCTGTTAAAGATCTATTATTAAACCTTCTTTTTGTGGTGGAGAACTCAGTTAAATTGAATTCAAAGGTTATTAAAAAATGGTAAGCTAGGATAGGGTTGTGAGGAAAAACTGTTAATTCTTCAAAATCAATGCCATATGTCAGCACAAGGTCCAAAGTATGAAGGCAAGAGTGTGTCGGTTTATGCACATTCTAAGCAAAACCAATTGAATCTAGGATAGTTTTAAAGGGTACATTAAGGTTATCACATTCAGTGTCAACATGAATGTTAAAATCCCCTGCTATAATAACCTTGTCAGTGTTTAACACCAAATCAGATAAAAAATCTGAGAACTGATCCAAAAACTGAGAGTAAATGCTTGGTGGATGATACAAAACAACAAAGAGAAGAGGTTTATTGCTTTGCAGTTTGGATGAGGCAAACTGAGGATCAATGACAATCAATTTTGCTCAAACATAAAGTGGCTCTTTTAGCACCTAATCTGTGCATTGTATCAAAAATAGCAGTGACAATCACTGCTATTTTTGATACAATGCTGTAGTGGTTCTCGGGTAACCCCATATGGGGAGAGGCGGGGTCGCAGTTAAGCCAAGGGTCTTTCTTCCAGGTTTTCATAACAAATTAATACTCTGTAGTGTCAACTGCAATATTTCATCATTTATATGCCTATAGTTGACTTTGGAAGGCCTAAAATTGCATGACATACAACAAATAAAATATATTTTGGTTATATCGGTTCTCTTGCAGGGAAAGAAGTTGCCTCCTAATATCGATGAGAACGCAGAGGAGGGAGACGTGTCTGATGAGGACAGTGCTGATGAGATGGAGGACGACTGCAAGCTGATGAATGGAGATGTATGTAACCCAGTTGATGTGCTCTGGTCAGTTTCTACCAGATGCTGTGTTCCTGTGCGCAGTAGATTAAACATTCATTTTGGCATGTGTTTGTAGTAGTTAATGTTAGTACTGAGCTTTGCTTACTGAGTGTTCTCTTAGTTTGCTTTGTTCCTTCTTTGTGTGCTGGCCTGTTTAGTCTTATTCCCTGCTCTCCTCTCTTGTTCTTTGTCCTTTCTTCTTTTCATGAACATGTGCTAACTTCTTTCGAAGTGGAAGGTATTGTATCAAAGACATCTTTAATCATCTCCGTCATGTCCCATCCCTGCTCATCCTGCCTGTTAAACTTCGAGGTTGACCCTAAACACTGCATCACATTTAGGCTTGTTAAGATAGCTGACAGTTTATTGAACACATCAGAAAAAGTAAATGTCTAAAGAGCTACTGCTGTAGCATTTTCACTTTTTGATGAGGGATTATTTTAGGTTTTAGTATCTCCATGTAGTTTGCTCTGCTAAAGAAATACACCAAGTGTTTGTTATAGGTCTAATGTAATAATGCCAAAGTACAAGAAATAATAAAGAAAATGCAGCATACGGCTAACAATCTTTTCAATAATTTACCTATTAAATTAGGTTTTCCTGTAATGAATGCATTGGAATATTTCTTAATTCTAAAAAATAAAAATGCTTAAATTTCAATTAGATGTGATTATGACTGATCTGGACACTCTTAGTGACAGTGTTTTTTGATCATGTGACTTATTGATTAGCGCTGCCATCATGTGGCTGAACTGTGCATGTGCCTACTACTCAAACTAAATCACTGTGTACAGTGTCTCAGTAAAGACAGCCTTGCATTCAAATTTTGGTTCTTAAGAATCTGCCTGACCTCAATAGGTTTAGAATAAATGAAAAGTAAATGGATGAAATACTAGAAGAACCATGATTTTTTTTTTTTTTTTTTAGAATGCTCATCTGCACATCCATATAACTCCACAACTGCAGGAAAGTATTTGACACATGCTTAGGGTTGTACTGTTCTGTGTGCCTTAAATATTTCTACTGGGTTACCAGAGTTAATTATCGCAAATAAGCATTTATTATATAATTGATTTACTGATTGCAAAACACTCAGTGTTTTCAATCAGGAGGGCAATGTGATGTGATAAAACAGTTTTCACCTGCGAGGTCAAAAATTAACTCCGTTAGCTCGGTTACTCAGTCTAGCCTCTTTAAAACGAAAAAAAAAAAAAATAAAATCAACTATCACTAGCATCATTGAATGGTCTCCTGCTGAATAAATATGGATTAAAATGTGGCATTACCGACTTTTACAACTTAAATGGGATGCTGTTATAATCTTCATCTTTCAAACATTAGGAGGATGGACCTGAAGAAATAGACTGGTTACATATAACAGATTTTTGTTCCTTGAGAAAATATGTTGTCGAATGGCACTATATAAAGTTTAACTGAATTTCTACCAATGTAGTCAGCAGTCAGAAGGCTGGGATGTCATACTCCAATTAATCATTACCGATCATAAAAGGATATAACTACATTACTAATTATTTCTAGTAATGCTGTTAATCCTTTTCAGAAGCTGAAGCTTCTTCACTGTAGGTCTGTTGTATACCAGGAGTAACATGGGGCAAACATTTTCCTCACTTGGATTCTGTTTAGTGATGGTCACTTTAAATTAAAATTCTTCATTCATGTTTCACTTTGAAAGCATGTTTCAGGCGTAAGCATTTGCTCAATAGATACGTCTAGTTCACTCACCAATACAGTTCATTGTGTTGCAGTCTTTCCTATATGTTTTACTTCAACAGCAACAGGTATTTCATCCCAACCAGAGTTTCTGTGATCAGCCTCAATATGCTACTCCCGCAAGGGGTTAAGGAGACCTAACCTGGCCAGCCAGATTGATAATGTGTAGCACTCTCCATTCTGCACATTATCAATCTGGGTCTGGGTCACTCAGTTATTTGGGGAAAGGAGGCAAATTCAGTAACACCTAGTGCCCACCTACAAAAGGTTTGTTTTAGCCAACCACGGTATCAATGAGAAATAAGTTATGCTAGTCAAGGCACTTCTTTCAAAGTGTGACCTTAGGTACGGTTTCTAGACTTTAAACCTTCCTTGTACCCGGTCAAGGAGGTTGCAAGGACTAACAGAGGCACTGATTCCAATTAAAAATATAGTTTATTAAATGTACAGATGTCACGAAACAGTAGTCAATGTATTTTATTGTACAACCAAAATAACTGCTCTAAAAGTGAGCACCTATGCTGGCCTGGAATCCTGCTAGCTGTGAAACCAAGTTAAAAACTCCAATTGAATTAACTAGACTATTTGGAGGAGAACTACTAAAGAAAACACAAACGAAATACACCTTGGTGTCTCCCAACAAAAACACACTCACGCCACAAACCCCAGTGCATACAACACAAAAGAAAAGAACTCTCCTCCCACTAGTCCCCTCAATCCAATCTAAATAAAACCGGCACAAGACCCAGGGACAGCATAGGACCACAGGTGAGATAAAACCAGTCTGGGCAGCTAAACAATAAAAACTCTCCCCTGCATTTTGTTAAAACTAGGAATAAATAGCTAAAATCGGTTCTAAGCAGTGATTAAAACAGTAAATAAAAACACAACTGAAACAGTAGCAGGTCAGCCTGCACACAAAAGAAGTCATGTTAGAACAGCACCTTAAACATCTAGATAACATGAAACTGTCAATTTACCTCTAGGGTGAAAAACCAGTCCACGGTTCTTTGTGCTTCTCTATAAATGTGTTGCCTAAAATAATCGAAAAGAGGGATTTAACCAAATCATCCTGCAGTAATCTCATGCTCAATTGTAACCATACCTTTACAGGAATCCTCAGCCTCGAATGTGCTTTCCTCACCTATTTGCCCCCCTTTTAACTGGAAAGGCTGATTACCTTTCTCGTTAACCCCCAGCTGCGCGCGATCACAGCATCCTCCGTATATGGGCAGGAGGAAGGGTGTGAAGCACCATGCTTCAGGGCCATAGTGCCCTGGCTACAATCGAAATCTTGGATTCTTACCAAACAGATGTGATAGCAGCAGCTACGTGTGCATCCTTCTGCGCTGTCATGTTTATGCTGGTCGGGCTGTGGGCTCAGCAGCTCTTGTTTTCGTTACAGCTGGTATGTCCCGCCTTAAACCATAATACTGTTATGTCACAAACGATTTGCATGGGAGTGGGACCAGGGGTCCGTTCTTCGTACGTCGCTAACTCAGTTAGCTGGATTTCATTGTTGACGATTTGGCATGATCTTGGATCGTTTGGTTCTTCGAAACTCATTCCGGACTTGCTGTCATAGCAACATGTGCGCAAACTTAAACCTGCTCGCGAGCAGGCTTATTTCATGTAAACAGGATTAGATCGCAGATGTATACATGGAGGAGATGGGGATATGCAGCCAGTGCACTTGGACCACCTAGTGGCAGAGGACGGGACAGAATTGTGGAACACCATTGTTTAATGTTTAATAAAAGACGAAACAAATAATGCTTAGTTCCTGTCATTTTATTTAAACAATTCTTTATAAAGAAAAGCCAGCAAGTCATCTTCTGCCTGCAATAAGAGAGTTATGTAAAGTCAGCAATACTACTGTCAAATGGTGTATTAGAACTTACTTTGAAGTTCCTTTAGAAGCAACTCGATCTCTAGTGCAATTCTTCTCTTTTTCAAGTTGTGGAGTTAAATTTCTCCTCTTAATTTGTGTTTTTTTCCAGACAAAATAAACATTTTTTGTTGAAGATGCCATTTATATAACGAACGGATGGCACCCTGTGTCATTTTGGGGAAAAAATGGTGATACATGCCTCATGCAACAAAAGTAAAAAGAACCCGTTTTTTTCAGCCTTCTTATAGGCTGTTATAAACAGACAAATACATTATTTAACAGTGGCTTTTAAAAACCAGGAAGAAGTTGCTTTTTAAAATACAGTATAATAATTAAAGGCTACCATTTTGTAGAATATTCTTGTACTTCACTTTTTTCCCCATGTTCTAGTGGCTCCCGGGGAGGCTCTGACATAAAATAACAAAGTAAATATGAAATGATTAAAATGCAAAAATACATACTGTAGAAAGTGATAGAAACATCTAACATGGACAGCACTTATGCATGTAATTTGTCTGCTGCTTTTTGCCAGCCCTCTCTCCTGGCTTTAGCAGACTTTGAGGTGTTCCCTGTCGTTTTAATTAATGACTCAAATTCGGCATAACCTTCCATTAAAAGCTCGTGTTCTGATTGGGAGAAAAACTGTGGCCGTTCTTTGGCCATGCTGAACAGCCAATAGCAGCGTTGCTGATCATTGTTTCTACTATCGATACATTTCCCCTTTTAAACAAATGCATGAACGCCCAGGTTTCTCAGATAACTCAATCCAGTAATACTAATCATAAACAGGTGTGTTCGAAGAACCCAATTAGCCGGATCATGATTAGCCGAATTAAGTCATCTCGGATGTCTCATTTGATCTTGGATGTTTTTAAGCAATGTACGAAGAACGGACCCCTGATGGACTCTCATGTGTTTGTAAACGCACAAATACTGCAGGAATTCACCTTGCAGACGAGGTTAAAGGAGGACACTGCTATAACTTTTACATTAGCTTGACTCAAAATAAGGTTGCAGTTTATTGGAAGAGAATCTGTTGTGTTCCGGTACCCATCCATCAATTTTCCAACACACTTATCCCTTGTGGGGTCGCGAGGGGTGCTGGTGCCTATCTCCAGCTGTCAATGGGCGAGAGGCGGGGTACACCCTGGACATTTTCTTCAACTTCCAAAGATTTTCAATTGGATTAACATCCGGACTATTTGCAGGCCATGACATTAACCTTGTCTTTTTTCAAGGAATGTTTTTGCTCTATGGCAAGCTGCATTATTTGGTGCCCTTGGTGAACAACCCACCTGCCACGACCACCACAGGCATCACAGACAAATAAAAAACACTCATACATTACTATAAACAAATGCATCAAGACACAAATATACTGTATATATACTGTGCAAGTTAAAAGTATAAAATACAAATACAAAAAATTGTAAACAGTTTTTTTAATTAAATAAAATAAACAAGACATTTCTCAACTGTACCAATACAAAACCTGTTGAAATATGTGCACAATGGCACTTTTATAAAGAAATAAATTTCACTGCAAAACTGGAGGAAGGTCTGACATTTTTTCTAGAACAATTTACAATTTAAAAGATGAATTGCACAACTGTAATGTAAAGTCCTGTCATTAAATAAGTGATTACTAACTTTACTATTGCTTTTCATTTAAGAAATATAGATTTAACTGTACAACAGCTTAAATGTTGGTTAAAATGTAGAGGCCTCAAAAGGAGCAAAAGAAGCCCAACAAGCAAACCACCACACTCTAATACAAAGGTTGCTTCTAATCATCACAAATGCATGTTTAGATGGTATTCATATATACCTGCTTGGGGAGGGGGGGGTATATTAGCCCAACTAATAGACTTGTTGTGTAGTACAATAACCAAAAATAGGCATTAAAAGGGGTTTTGTTGGAAAAAAGGCAAGCCCAAAAAAAACGTATTCATGTTCAAAAACACACCCAAAAAAACAGAACTCATGAAAGTGACAAGTGACTCTAAAGAAGGCCGAAGTTGCTTATTATTAGCGGACTATGCAACCCTGAAGCTCACATAAACACCCCTCATGAATTGTACGTTTTTTTTTAGCTCAGAAAAAGCCAAATAAACATAGCCTACCTGCTGAGATGCTACAGTCAATCGTATAAGGTCTGGAGATTCAAATGTTGGCTCCTTACCACAGACGAAATGGAGAACACATGGGTGTCTTTGGTCAGATCCTCTCGGTTACAAGCTTGTATCCAATACTGACATTTCTTGTCAATCCTTCAGGGTTTAGGAAAATTGATGAGAAAAAAACTCCCACCATTGGTTACGATCATCATATTGCGAGTCACTCTGGTAGATAAAGGTAAACAATCAGAGCTGGCTGCTGCGCTGAACCAACGTAGGGTCCTTCCATCCCCCGCTCCCTACCCTGGCTGTTACAGCCCATCTGTCAGACAACAACGGCAGAGAGGTCTGCCATATCAGAAACCGCCACTGCTTGTCTGTGTAAGGTTTATCCGTATGAAAAATGCTTAATAGTGTTTGTGAGGAGCCAAAGACCTGCCCCAGAGCGCTGAGGCAGACACCGGGGAAATCAGAACCCCAGACGCCTGAAAGGAATCCCAGACCAAAGGTGCCCGAGAGGGACCAACACAGGGATAGCTGCCTCTCCACCCCAGGGAAGAGCAGAGAGGAGCCCCAGGAAACCCCCTCCCAACAGCCATAGTGCTGAAGGCCTCGGGAGCTGCAGTGATGATCACATGGGCTCCACCAGCAGCTAGCTACGCCAGAGCAGATCCAGCCATGGGCCCAGGGGCGTCCCGAGGCCCAGGGGAGTCCCGCCCCCCGTCAGAGCCATGGTGCCCAGGCTCTGCAAAGTAGCAATCAGGAGTGAACAGGCGCACACCAGAGCACCCAGGACCACCAACACAGCAGCAGGCCAAGGTACCAGCCAATGGCGGGGAGCGGGACGGGGGGATGGGCTCCACACTGAGATGATCCAGGAAAGGGGGCAGTACAAACCCAACTTGACAAACAGAAAACCAGGTACACAGTCACATTCACACGTTTACACCCTACTACCCCCACATGCATACACACTCGCTCTCACCACACACATCCTATACTCTGTTATGCCAGAAACCTGTTTGGTTATGAATATTATTATTATTAATTATAATCTATAATTTAATAATAGATCATTCAAACTCAAATGGTACCTATAACAAATATAATTCAAATGGTTGTGATCCAAGGGCTGTGAGCCTGTAACGCTAACAATGCATTTATTAATTAGCTGTTATGAGCTTTATTTATGCTGGAAAAGTGTGATCTGACCGGTTGTTGACCGATTAGACTTATCCAGTAAACGTTGATAACTCAAATTATAATAGCAAAACAAAACATAACAAAAACAAAACATGAATAATTATCGCTGTCTTACCTCTACTTATAAATGAAGTCCATGTGGCGCTCTTTCTGCACAAAAATATCTGTAATTTTCTGGTAAAAGTTCTCTATCTTCAGTTTTAAAACTCTGTCTCAATGGAGCTCACTGCCAGGGAGGAAAGCCTTCCTTGATCAGTCCTGTTCCGGCTGTATGTTTAGAGTCTTTTTAGTGCTTTACTTGTTTAGCAAAACTCGCTAGTAATACATCCATAACTTGCTGTGAAACTACAGTTTTGGGATCACGAGCGGTGCCCCTTTAGCGCCCCCTGCCTAGAGGCCAAGGAACTGCCGGCCTCACCTACAACCAGTTCTTTGCCGTTTATGATCGCCCAGCAGCACACGAAAACATGTTATCCGCACACAGTTTGATGACCAAAACACAATTCGTAATCCACATACATTAAATGATGGAAAATCAGTTTATAACTGAACAATTAAATTTATGATCGAGAGACGGGAAGATGCATTCACAGAATGGAAGCCAGCACAGTCAACATGGGATTGCGCAATCCCAGGGGAGGCCAAGATCGCTGCGGCCTCACCGGCTTCGCTATCAAGCGCCACCAAGGATTTACATGAAATATAGTGAAAAGTCTGCGATTTTTCATGCGAAGAGAATATGATAAAAAATTAGGAAATTAGATTAAAAAAAGAACTTTTATTACAAATGACTGAGTGAATCACAATTTATATTATGTTATTATTATTATTATATATTTTCTTTTTTTCCATGATGACAAGTGAGGCCTGGCCTCACTTGCCTCCCCTGACTGCACGTCACTGTTCAAATTCTGACACTGCTATTCTTGGTCTGCTGCTTGAAAATATAGACCCCTTCCATCCATCCATCCATCCATTTTCTGACCCGCTTAATCCCCTGTCTTGTCTAAATGAGGTCCAGTCTTTTGTTCAGTGGTGTGATGACCAGCACCTCATTAACGTTAATAAAATTTAAGAAATGTTAATCAACCCCAAGTCAGTAGGTGACAGGGTTAAGGTTAGTTATTCCTCCCTGCATTCGATTTACGAGGAGTCCAGTCTGATCCCACTCATATCTATTCACAATGTGAATTGCTACCTTCTGGCAAACAGTATAGAGTGACCATTTGCAAACTTAATAGATATAAATATTCATCCATTCCTACTGCTGTTAATGGCATCATCTGTTCCTCGTCTGTCTGTATGCAAATTGGGAATGATCTAAAGTGGGGTTTATTTCAGATTTAAAAAATGACACCACATATCAGTGTGTATGAAGCCCACTATTTAAAATATTTGATATTCATCTTTAAGCAACGATATATTAAATCTCCAGCTTTTGTTTTGTGGGATTATTTTATTGATCAGGATTAAATATCACTGACAGCAAATGAGATGTATCAGTGTCTGAATTCAGCGAGGGGCTGATTAAAATGTAGTCCAATCCAGAGTTGGAAAGAATAAGATAAAGACAGGAAATTAAGAAGGTGAAGGGTTGAAGGAAAGTCTTATGACCCATAACACAGAATTCAAGCCATGACTTAACCCACAAACCGTGCAAACATCCTGTTGAGCTGTGCATACATTAATTTATCACCGTGTCCAACTTAATTCTCTTTTAACCTGTGTCACATGCTTTAAATTCACCTGTTGTGCTGTTAATAAAGCCATGGCGTGACCTACTGATCCCTGAACAGCTGACCATTAACATAAAGGTTGTCAATAGCATGGGGAACTATACAGTCACCATTAGCTTTGACTCTGTACATCTCCCATCTCCAGATCATTCCTGTCATCTGCAGAACTATTCTTATAACTCTGAAGTTACTTCATCAGTTACTGACTGTAGATCCACAGATGCATGTTGAGTGTGAACCTATATTAGGAAGTCTTACATTTCTAATCATATCTTGAGTGTTTTGAACTTTTGTGTTCTCATCCGTGAGCAAATATTGGTTTAGACAGTTCTACGTTGCATAATCTGTTCTCTGAATAGAACATATGATATTCATATTATGCCCTACATTCCCCACATTTGGACTTTGAGTCCCCAAGTTGTGCTGCAGAACTGAGAAACAAGCATGGAAGCAGTCGGTGTTATATTCTTACAGCTGGAATGGTTTATCTTACTGAAGCAGTCATTCATCAAATTTTATCCATATGGACTTGATTTAAATAGCATTGGTTATGTAATGTTCAGCACTATTTAATAGATGGAATGTTGCAGGATAGATGTGCCCTGACATCGGTAGTAGTTAATTGCTTCTTGTGCAAAAACCCAATAGTTTCAGAAAAGATTGTAATTGACTATATGTATGATAGAAGGTAGAGTTTAGGGCTGTGGTTCTCAAATATTTTCTCTTGTGCCTCCCTTTGAAGAATGAAAAATTTCATGCTCTACCAGCCCAACAAAATGGGTCAGAAACATAACTTTTGTTGTTCTCTCATAATGCATTGAAACTGTCACTTTTATATTTTATAACGATTTCTAACAACTAGAACTTTTCAACCTTGCCAAACCTTTTATAAACTGATATTAACAGTCTAAAATAATATACTCTTTCAGGAGTTTATCATTATTCATCACAACACATTTTTATAGCTACATTACCAATGCAGTGAAGCAACTGTGGTATAAATAATATAAACCAGTTCTGGTTGTAGTGATTTGTGGAATCACTGGGCAATAAACAATCTTTAATATTTAATAACCCGCAATAAACATAAATTCCAACCACAAATCTAGACCTTCATAGTAATTAATATGAACACATAACCAAATTTATATTGGATTTAAATCAGACATTTTAACCACAAATGGTTTATTTCTTGAATACAGATGAATAACACATCAGTTTTAAACTAAACTGTTAAACACAGCTAGCATAGTGCTAACTATGTGCTAATGTACAGAATAACCATGAAACCAGAATATTTTGCAAAAGTGACATGTTTCCAAGCTGTTCACAATCTTTAGAATCAACTCACCATGTTGGGCAATGTATTGAAATGTAAGTGAGAAGCATTCTGATGGTTTTAGTTAGATTTCTAGTGGCTTTTATTGGTGGAAAGCTAACTTCCGGGGTCGGCCAAACCACTTCTGGTTTCCGTCGATCCGCCCGAGTAAATGTAATTTAACAAAATCGTAAAGCCCCATAGTGGGGTGAAAGGACAGCAGTATGCACACTGCTCTGAGGATTACTGAGAATCCCTTGCTATTCATACAACTGACTGCAGGTTCAGACCAAAGAGTCTGGGGGGAAAAAAAGGAAAAAGGCAAGGCTGTTCCTGGGCTCCCCCTTGTCATTCCTTCGCAGCCCCTAGTGGGGGCACACCTCACTATCTGAGAACTACTCTGAACTACTTATGACCAGATTTGGGTTCCCCTGAAATGTTTTAATCTGTTTATATTTGCAATTTTTTTTTAACTAAGTTTCTTTATTTTTTTGTTTCAGTTTAACAGCCAAAAGGAATAGAGACAACAGACATTTAAAAACAATTAATTCCTGCCTTGGATCCCCAACCTGCCGTCCCTAAGATACAGGACATCAACTTACAAGTTTTACTTACTGACCTGGACACAAAAAACAAAAACGAAAAAAGGCTGGACATTGGCTTAATGTTGCTGGAAGATACATTCTCAACAAAGGATTTGAAAGGTTAACAAATGGAGTGGAGTTTTTTTTTTTTTTTATCTGTATGAATTTCCAATAACAAATCATGATAGAAACAACACACATTAAAAAGTTTCAAAGAACAGACAATTACAGTGAGTAGTTTCAACTTGAACTTGGAGACAGTGTCAGTGTTGTGGATGTCTGGAGGGAAAGAGTTCCAGAGTTTGGGAGCAGAGTGGGAGAAAGCTCTGCTGCTCTACTCCCTGTGGTGGTGAGGCAGACAGGAGGAACAGTAAGATAAATGGAAGAGAAAGATCAAAGGGTGCGTGACGGAGAAGAGATGTGAAAGAGATCAGAAAGGTAGGGGGAACGAGATTGTAGATGGCCTTGAATGTGTACAGAATTCTGAATTATATTCCTAAACTAACCAGGAGCCAGTGGAGCTGCTGTAAGACTGGGGTGATGTCACCATTTAGTTTTAAGCAGTTAGTGGTTAAACAATATTTTATTTTGTGCAGGAGGTGAGGGAGGATTTGGCTTACTCGATATATAAAGCTGGGTTTCATCTGCGTAGCAGTGAAAATGGATGTTAAATTTCCATACAGTATTGCAGAGAGGAAGGAGGTAAATAATGAAAAGTATGGGTCCCAGTACAGAGCCTTGGAAAATGTTATTGAACAATGAAAATAAAGTCCTGAAGTCACCTTCATTACAACGAATCAAATCAGAAAATTAACTGGATTTTGTTTGAGCAATTAGTTCTGGAGTCCAGGATAACCCAGGGGGCAGTGTTGGAGAAGGCA
Source organism: Fundulus diaphanus (assembly GCA_037039145.1). NCBI lineage: Eukaryota > Metazoa > Chordata > Actinopteri > Cyprinodontiformes > Fundulidae > Fundulus > Fundulus diaphanus. Next base: position 3,617,221 of record CM073129.1, on the reverse strand, counting down.
ATGGACCGCGTTTTCGCAGGAGCAAGGTCATTCAGAACATAATTTTAACATCTATTATATTTAGAATCTAGCTCAGCAGGGGTGGAAGAAGGATCTAGAATCAATGTTCTGAAGATTTGAGAAGAGTATCCAGTTTTATGTCCTTATAATATTCCTGATTGAGATGCATTGAGGGGCCTTGGTTATAGAGAGACAGACATTAAATAAAAGGAGGAAATTATCAGTCATTTGAAGTTCATCAGCTGAACAGTTGCAGGGGTGAGGCCAGAGTAGTAGCTCAGATCCAGTGTATGACCTTTAATGTGTGTGGAGACAGTCGGTAAACCGATGAAATCCAAGATTTTTCAGCCATGATGAGAGGTTTCTGGTAAGGGAAATTAGCAAATAAATGGTTATTTTTAATGAAAAATATTTGCTTATTATGAATGATTTGCCAAATTAAAAATCAATAACATTTTAGACATTTGATTATTATGTAAATATTTCTCAGGTATAGATTTAACCTGGTAACTCTTAAAATGGGAAGGGAAACGTTTATTTAAAGAGGTTGGAATGCAGGTGGAAGTACAGGTGCTGGTCATGTAATTAGAATATCATGCAATAGCTGACTTCTTTTTTTCAGTAATTCCATTCAAAAAGTGGAACTTGTATATCATATTCATTCATTACACACAAGTGTTTATTCCTTTTAATTTTGATGATTATAACTGACAATCAAAATTCAGGATCTCATAAATTGGATTTCTTAAGACTAATACTAAAAGGATTTCCAGAAATGTTGGCCAACTGGAAAGTATGAACAGCACACAATACTTAGTAGGGGCTCCTTTTCCCTGGAGAACTGCAGCAATACAGCGTGGCATGGCGTAGATCAGTCTGTGGCACTGCTCAGGTGTTACAAGAGCCCAGGTTTCTCTGCTTGTAGCCTTTATCTCTTCTGCAATGTTAGGTCTAACGTATCACATCTTCCTCTTCACAATAAGGTCAGGTTAGTTTGCTGATCAATTAAGATCAGCAAACTTTTATTTCCATAAAGCAGGTACTGGTAGCTTTGGCACTGTGTGCAGGTGCCAAGTCCTGTTGGAAAAATAAATCTGCATCTCCATAAAGTTGGTAAGCAGCAGGGAGCAAGAAGTGCTCTAAAACTTCCTGGTAGACGGCTGCATTGACCTTGGACCTCAGAAAACACAGTGGACCAACACAGCAGAAAACATTGCACCCCAAACTATTACTGACTGTGAACACTTTACACTGTATCTTAAGCAATGTGGACTATGTGCCTTTCCTGTATTCCTCTAGACTCTGGGATTATGATTTCCAAAGGAAATGCAAAATTTACTTTCTATCCACATAACTTTGGACCACTTAGCAGCAGTCCAGTTTTTGTCTTTAGTCCAGGTGAGATGCTTCTGACGCTGTCTGTTGTTAGAGTGGCTTTACACAAGGAATGTGACACCTGAAACCAATGTCTTGCATACATCTCTGCGTGGTGCTTCTTGAAGCACTGAGCCCACTCTTTGTGAATCTCCCCCACATTTTTTAATGGCCATTGTTTCACAATCCGCTCCAGGGTGCGGTCATCCCTATTGCTTTTACAATTTTTTTCTACCACATCCTTTCCTTCCCTTCACCTCTATTAATATGCTTGGATACAGAGCTCTGTGAACAGCCAGCCTCTTTATCAATGACCTTTTGTGTCTTGCCTCCCTTGTGCAAGGTGTCAATGGTCATCTTTTGTACAACTGTCAAGTCAGCAGTCTTCCCCATGGTTGTGTAGCCTACAGAACTAGACCATTTAAAGGCCTTTGCAGGTGTTTAGAGTTAATTAGTTGATTAGAGTGTGGCACCAGGTGTTTTCAGTATTGCACCTTTTCACAATATTCAAATTTTTTGTGATACTGAATTTGGGGTTTTGCTCAGTTGTCAGTTATAATCATCAAAAGTAAAAGAAATGAATACTTGAATACAGGGCTAAGTCAAACTTAGTTTTTTTTTCTTAGTCCACAAATAGAAAATAAAAGACAGCAAAAGGTAAACGGCTAATTCAAATTCAGGCATTATAAATGCTGCCTTTTTAGAAAATCTATGTTGATTAGAATTGAAATAACTTTACTGTCCTATAGTGGGGAAATTTGGGTGTGACCATGGCAAAAACATGTAGGTCTAGACATCAGACTTACAAGATTAATTAATAAGAAAAAGTTAAAATTAAAGTTAAGCTGTACAGTAGAAGTGAAAGAAAAATACTGTGCAATTAATAGATGATGGGGTATATGCAGATAAAAAGGAAGTTAAAATTGATGAAAAAAGCTGTTTATTTACAGAACAAATATATTTTATTTTTTTGTTGCACAAATTAACAAAAAAACTGCAAAGAAATTCACCGAACCAGAACCAAACTCCCTTAGAAATTGACAGCTCCGAGATGGCTCTGCAGGTTTTTAGTGGAACCTGCTCTTGAAGTTATTTTCATTCTGCAGTGAAAGAGCTCTGCTTTGTTGTCTCCAAGATGTTTAAACTACAACCAGATGCTTTTTCTCCTGTCCCTCATAGTTAATTTACAGGAAACCTAACAAACTCACCCTCTACTCACAGATGAACTCGCTGCACCCCTCTGTTTCCACATAATCGTATGGCCCTCATATGATTGGTCAACAGGACGGCCAATCAAAACGGGTTCAAGCTTTTTTATGTTATTGGCCACTAGCATCTTCATGTCAAAACGCCAATCAATCTGCAGATACTATCTTGAGGAAACGCTACCGCGAGTGAGTGCTGTCTCACACTCAGAGAGCAGAGAAGAGACATAGGGTTTCCGTGGGGTCTTAATGTCTTAGTCTTGAATTTGAAAATCAAAATTTAAGGCCTTAAAAAGTCTGAAATTCATAAAATTATCATGCTCAAATCTTCATTTTTTTAAATGGCCACAAATGGCCACATCGATCACAACGGCTGTCCTCTGCTGTTTATCAATGATCACAATGTCCAGTTGGTTGGCCAGTACCATTTTATCTGTCTGTATCTGGACGTCCCACAGGATATTGAGAGGTGACTCCCATTTTGACCTGGGGGTCTCCAGTTGGTATTCTGAACAGCACCTGGGATCTTGCCTGGTATGTGAAATCTGGGCCTCTATTGCTCTGGTGCTCAAGGCCTGCTTCTGTGCTGCCATGATTAGTGCTTTCCTTCAGACTATCCCTCTCTTGCCATTGGTAGGATTTGGTCATATCAGCCACTTCAGCTGTGTGGATCAGCTAGTCAATGTCTCGCTCACTCTTAGTGTACAGCTATGTCATCCATGTACAGGAGGTGGCTGATAATGGCCCCATTTCTGAGTCTGTATCCATAGCCAGACTAGTCAGATGAATCATAGGCTTTCTAGTAATCAATTCATGCAGTGCATAGGTTTGTCTGTTTCATGCAGTGCATAGGTTTGTCTGTTTTTGCAGTTTAGGCAGTTTAGGCTGTTCTGTCAACCAGCAGCTGGTGTTTGGCTCCTCTGGTGGTTTTTCCTATGCCTTTCTTGGCCTCTTCCATGTGTTGATTCATGTACCCACGTATCTAAGCTGCTATGATGACAATACCTCCCATGTTGTGAAGAGACAGGTTATTGGCCTATAGTTGGTGTGGGCCATCCCCTTCTGAGGGTCTTTCATTATCAGGACTGTTCTGCCCCCTGTCAACCATTCAGGGTGGGTCCCATTTGTCAGCAGCTGGTCCATTTGTGCCGCTAGGCATTCATGGAGAGAAGTCAACTTCTTCAGCCAGTAGGTGTGGATCATATCCGGGCCTGGTGCTGTCCAGTTCTTCATACCTGAGTCTTTGTTGGATTCTGCCATTGTGATGTTCACTGGACTTTGTTCAGGGAGATTAATGTGGTCTGCTCTTAGATCTATCAGCCACTGTACATCATTGTTGTGTGATGCTTGCTTCTCCCATATCCCTTTCCAGTATTGCTTAGTCTCTTGCTTCGGTGGGTTGGCTCGTGTGTTATTACCCTGCCACTGGGAGTACACTTTAGCTGGTTTAGTGGAGAACAGCCTGTTTGTTCTTCTGGCTTCTTTCTCCTTTGTGTATCTCTTCAGTCTGGCAGCCAAGGCTTGGTGTCTTTCTTAGGCAGTTTCCAGGGCTTCAGGTATGGGCATCAGTTTGTAGTTCTGGGGGATTCCCTTTCTGGATTCACCCTCCTCGAGTTCTGACAAGTGGCTTACTTCTTTCCGTGTTGCTTTGATTTTGGCTTCCAACCTTCTTTTCCATGATGGACATTGTTCATTATAGCCACTCTTAACATTACCTTTGCCAAGCATCTCAGAGATCACTAGTGGTGTACTGTATATCAGCTCATTGGTCTCTGTGATGGTCACAGTAGGTAGATTGTACTTAGTGCTGTATTCACATAATCTAGGACAGGGGTCAGCAACATGGTGCAGTAGCCCCCGAGGACCATATGTGGTGCCCATGAGCCTGTTCTAAAAAAGCACAATGAACCAGTGAGCTGTATCTAAAAAAAAAAAAAAATTCCGTTACTCTTCCAGTTTATTCACATTTGCATTTATATAGATTTAGAAATGTTATCTATATAATAAGTACAATGGGGCCATCCCAGACCTTTGTAATACATGTGGAGAAGAGAAGGGAACATTTATTCATTGTAACTGGAAATGCAAGAAAGTAGCACAATTTTGGAGGGAGATTAAACAAGCTCTAGAGACCACATTAGGTATAAAACTAGTTTTTGATCCTAAATTGTTTATTCTAGGATTATACCCAAACAGACATATGTCCAGAAAAAATAATACCATGGATTTATGTCTATCACTTGCAAAAAGAGTCATAGCACCTTAATGGAAGAATCAATCAATCAATCAATCAATCAATTTTATTAGTCAACTGCAATTTGCATTACAATCGAAATTTCAGTTCCAGTACAACCGTCCATCACATACACTTAACAAACATTTTGGGGGAACGATTGACTGAGGCCTTGCGTTGCCAGGAACACACCCAGTCGGCCGCTGCTAAAAAAGCGCAAGCCGTGAGGTGCGTTCCCCAAACTGCCCCAGACCCCGCTTTACACGGGGTCCCTAGGCGCTGCCTTGAGATCTGTTGAAAAAAGATTTACACTGGGCGAGTGGAGGGAAAGAAAAAAAAGACAGATGCTGCACAATTTGTTTCCACACAAAATGTGAAGCATCCGACAAAAAAAACTCATTTGTACAAAAAGCACAATCAATGACGAGACACATATATGCAGAAAGGTAAACATTTGAGTTCTAGTCGGGTGAAGTCATCTGTATTTGTGAGCATATGTGTGTCTGGGTGCATGTTGTGTGGAAATCTGTATGTCCATGAAGGCCGTCCTCCGGCAGGCAAGTGTCCTTGATGGAAAGTCTTATCACTCTGCTGCTCCGGCTTGACTCTCCACAGATGTCCGCAGGAATGTGAGGTAGCAGGGAATTTGTGCGATGTCGCCATAACAACCAGGGAGGATTTGATAGCGGGGAGTCCGATTTGAAGAAACAGAATTTGTTATAAGAACAAGCTGACACCAACTTTTCTGTCAGCCTTAGAGTCTTTTCGCCGCTGGCTCCAAGATCCAATATTCCAATAATCCAATCGATGGGCTAGTAACGTTCACACTTCCAGGTTTTATCCCATTCATCTCTGTACCACAACCGCGGTCAGCTTATCAAGCCGTCCGTTTTGTTCATTCAACGACCTCGTGATCGCGTCGACTGCCGCTGGCAGTCTCATCAGGGCCATATTTACCGCCAGCAGCTTTTGAAGGTGTTGATACATTAAATATCCTCCAAGGCCAAAAATGAGGAATCCAAGTATCATAAATCCGAATAAGTAGACATCTTCGACGTCCTCAACAGAAAGAATTGAGAGGCACACCGTGGACCATTTCTGCCACGGGTCCAAGATGTATCCCGCAAAAAAAGTTCCGTCGGGACAGGCACGCTCCCCGGTCCTTTGCTTTCCAGTTGAAAAAATTTGATCAATAGCGTTGAGAGACCAGCTGACGAGATCCATAATTGCCTTAGAGCTTTCGGTTGCTATGAAGAAATGGCACAAAAGACACAGACGAAGCAAATAGCAGGAGAATGGGGGCAGGGTAATAGCAGATAAGGAGCTCTGGAGAGCTGAAGAAAAACCGACCGACCTCGAGGAGAGACAGAAACCTAGAATACTAGTAAACCAAAATTCATTAATTGGATTAAGGAAATTTCCGCAACCTTGCCAATGGAAAAGATTACTTTCATTATAAAAGGGAAATTATCGCTATTTCAAAATATTTGGGGTCCTTTATGGAATATATAGAATACATGGATATGAGGGGTGTTGAGGGTGAACTGTAGTTGCAGTTGGTCTCCTGGAGTGTCCTGAAATAACTTTCGTTATTTGTATACCTGACTATTTTACTTTGAATTATACATTCGAGTTTGTATTTTCTGAACTAAGTAGAATACTAAAACATTTTGGGCTAACCTTTTGGAAAATAGAGAAACCATAATTGTTGGAACTTTTTTCAGTTTTTTTTTTTTTTCAGGGGAATTTGGGGTTGGGGGAATGTTTTTTCTTTTCTCATATGCTCTGTATGTAATAACTGTTGCTCTAAAATATCCTGTAACGATCTGGCATGCAAGAAGGGACAAGCTGAATGTTGGACAATAGACCAATTCATTATTGTTTTGATCCCGTTTTTTTCGCACGTGCGCGGCGTACTGGTAGGCAAAAGGCGAACACAATGGTGGACGAAAACGAAGAAAGACGAGTTCTTGACGTATTTTTGTTCTTTAGATAACGTATCACAAGATTGTTATAAGAGTAAGTTGTTGGTTGATGGTATTAGATTGCCAGATCCATACAGCAAAAGCCTGAAGGGATGGAGCGAGTCTGTGAAATGCTGGCCAAGTGTTCAGTGCGGCGACATATACAGCTACCTTATCAACACGCCAGGCCAGTACACACGAGAGAGCATGAAAGCCATGAAATCACTTGACGGCTACAATTATTTAATATCGGGACATGTTCAGACATGTTTGTGTAACATACGAAAACGGAGTCGGACACAGACAGCGCCTCAGCAAAGAGGAAGACCCGCGCCACCGGTAGGTTAAAAAAAACATTGTTCACAAAGGATTATTTTGGTGTTTTTGTCTTATTAATCCTTTTCACAGACTCATGCCAGAAGGTTTGCATACATTGTACATATTACGAAACAAACGTTTACATCTTGACTTAAGTTTATATCCTAATTTTTTATTTATATAATTATTTAAGTAGAACAATGACTAATGCAAAATTAAGTTGTATTTACCGGAGATGAAGTATAGACTGCAAATTCTGATGGCTCCCACAGTCCATTGGGATTGTCTGCCTGCATCCTTTTCATTGAAATTATCCATTTCTTTCTTCTTTTTTCGTCCTTCGGTAAACGAAAGAAACATACATCCAACGATTTGGAATGCCTCTGTGTGCAACCGGGAGCGCAACAAGTGGTAGGCTTTGTTTAGATTTCAAAAATAAACTAACTAAAAGCACGCTCTAATTCACCCGTTTTGTCACGGTGGTAGACGAGAACAGTACTGTTTTTGCCTACCAGCGTGACCCGGATGTAGGGCGGATGTAGCTCGTGACGTCACACGTGAACTGGTCTATAATCAACTACCCTGAACTTTTCCTTTAATGTGAGCGCACACTTATGTTCTGTATAATACTGGAAATACTATATTACTGGAAGTACTGTTAAAAGCAATAAAGATAATGTTGGAAAAAAAGAAATGTTATCTATAACAAAGCATGAAAATTGTGTTTATTTTGCGTAAAGTTAAGGTGAACTCTGACTCTTCTAGTTCAAAGGCCAGTACTGGTAGCCCTTCGTATAACACAACGGCAATGAAGTAACTCTGTTTCAAAAATGTCGGTGATCCCTGATCTAGGAGATCCTGTGGAGGCACTTCATATTCATTGTCACATTCACTTGTTCTTGCATCATTGGGGCTTGATACGCAATCTCTGGGGGGTTTATGTTAACGCCCCATATCTAGTTGTGAAAAAGCTGCCTTTTGTGGATGTTGCAACACTGAGTTACCAGCTGTTTTGCTGTCTACACTCTGGGTATCGAAGCATCCATCTTTCCCACAGTCTTTTCATGAGCCCCGTTGACTAGGGTTACTGGAGTAGTAGCATTCCAGTTGTGCCTTATTGTCTTGTCGAATCCATTGCTTTTGTGTTCCAGTAGACCATTTGTCATCAGTGTCCTGCTTCCTCAACACTTGATGCAGACCTTTTTGACCTTTAGGCTGACCACTCTGCTCCGTTTTTATATACAAAATGTATAACACATGAGCAAAGCTGCTGGTGATTCCACCCTGGATTACAAAGCGGGATGTAAATATAGTTTTTAATCTAGTCTTTTTTTCTATGAAACGGTTGTACAAAAATAATTGACACACCGCTTGAATCCCTTGTTCACTGTGTGACTCTGTTTTGGTAAAATTACATGTAATATTGGTTCAGGCAATGTATAAAAATTCATGAATTATTTTATGAAGTGCATTGTAGTTTTAAACATGTTTAGACAGTATCACAAGAACACAAACAAATATGCAAATTATGTGATGTCATCTAGTGGCTCCCCCAAACCAGTACTGACCACCACCAAACTGATCATGTTAAACAATGTTGCAGGTAGCATACCTTTCACTGCAGGTTATCTTTCATTTCTCTTACATGAGCTGAGTGAACTTGCGCTCATCTGTGAAAAGAACAGGGTGCCAGGGCCGAACCTACCAATTCTGGTGTTCGCTGGCAAATGACAATTGATCTCCACGGTACTTGCCCATTAGCACAGGATCAGCTAGAGGATGTCTGGCCGTCAGGCAAACTTCATAAAGTCTATTTCTAATGGTTTGGTAAGAGATATTTGACTTTCTAGGCTCTGGCGGTACTCATCCTGTTCTTCCTTGCACAAAGGAGCAGATTGTGGTCATGCTGATGGATTAAAACCCTCCCACAACCCTGTCCAACTCTCCTTCGAGTAACTGCCTGTCTTTTGGAATCTTCCCTATGGTCTTGAAGCTTCACTAGGAGACACAGTGAACCTTCTGGCAATGGCACATATTCCTGTGCCATCCTTGCCGAGTTGGACTACCTCTGCAAACTATGTAGGGTCCAGTTCTCGCCTCATGCTACCAGTAGTAACATTGATGTTGGTCAAATGTAAAATCACTTAAAAGCAGTCAAATGTGGAGAGAAAATTTTTTTGCTCTCCTCTGGCAATCTCATTCCTGTTTTTGGTTTTGCCTTATTGTTGCTCCTTTAGTGGAACTGTTGTTAATTTTAACACCAAAACAGCCGTCACTGATTAGCAACTACTAGTTACTTAACAGACCAGATCAGTTTACCCGAAAATGAACTGTTTTGATATTATACTTTGATAAAAAAGTTCCATTAATTTACTTGAGTGATGCAAATTTTTGCTTTTATCTGTACAGTCCTTTGGCATCTGTGTTTTATTGCTTTATAAAACAAGTTGTTTCATTGGATAAAAGTAAAATTGATTAGGAGCACACGGCCTCCTTTATTGCCTAAAGCAGTGTGGATTTTGTATAGATACCAAATGTTTTCATCGGTTGTTCAAAGCAAGTACAGATATCACTGTACAGATTGTGAAATGTAATGAGTCAAAGTTTCTTCCAGGATTAAAGTGCTTTACCTATGAATAAAGGTAGGGCTGGGCGATATAGAAAAAAAGCTTATCGATAAAAAAAAATGCATATTGATCGATATCGATAATTATTGAAAATATTTAAAACCGTATTTTATGTGCAGCTCTGCCTGGACATTTTATGATATTGCTAAATGATTTGATTTAAATAAAGAACACAAACACAGAATTCCAATTAAATCTTTATTTAACCAACTTTGGTTGGTTAAATAAAGAGTGGCAGGTTTTTCAGCTGCAGAGAACAGCAGACATATCCATCACTATGAAGCACGTTACTGCATGCGTTATGTCCTTATGCCGCTTGGACAATTTGTCATTTTATCACAAAGAAGGGAGCCCAGTTTAGCTGCTGTACCTGCTTTGTTTTGGAAGAAGTTCCAGAAAATTCTGACGACGACGCGGGGCCGCACAGCTCAGCTCGCGGGGCCGCACAGCTCAGCTCGCGGGGCCGCACAGCTCAGCTCGCGGGGCCGCACAGCTCAGCTCGCGGGTGTGAGCGGCTTACGTGATGAATACTGGTGGGTTGCGTTACCAGACTCTGCTTTTACCGGACTGTGGTTTATTTCTATCAGGCTGGCGAACTAGTAAAACCCCGTTTTGGGACAATTTCCTCCGCTGCTACTTGCTGCGACATATTCACGTGTTGTGTGTTGTGGTTTGAGAGGGCGGCGCTTAGTGACGGCGTGCTGACTGTAGCAAGGAAGTAAAACTGTCTATCGAAGTTTTTATCGACCCTATTTTTTCCTATCGCGCCACACGTCTATCGATCGATAGATATTGTTATTGAATTATCGCCCAGCCCTAAATAAAGGGCAAATTTTATGGTTTGACAATGGGCCATCCAGGGATATTTGAAATGAATTGGAAGACCGCTTTTACTGGTTCCAGACATTATTGAATTCAAAACTGGGTTTAAGTTTGAAGGTTAATTTGGGCTGACAATAAGGAAGTTTAGAGTAATAGATACCTACAAGAGAGGTTAGGTTGACTTGCTGAATTTTCTATCACTGTCCAACTGGTATCCACTGCATTTTTCCCTCAGCCAGTACAACAATGCTGTAATGTGAGCTGCCCATTGATACATAGTTATGTAGGTAAAAGTCCCCCGTAGAATGTGGTGGTAGTTTTATATTTTTTCAGTCGTGCCATTAATTCCAAATAAAGGTCAGAATATGAGTATCCAGATTTAGGAAACTAGACTGTCACGGAAATGAAAAAGCATTAAAATGAATGTACTCACCAAATTTATTCATTTATTTCAATTACATTAATTGGTCCACCTAGGGAAGAGGGATGGTCTCCCATCTGTTGAGATCTTGAGTTGAATCCAACAGATCAATCTGCAGCCAAACTGAAATGCTTTTAAACTCCTGTGAAGACTCTGCCTAGCAGACAGAAAGCTGATTTCTGACCCTATTAAATCACTATTAATAATAATGCTGAGCTGAGCCTGACCCTCTGAAATGCCTCATGGTAAAACGACCGTTCGGCATGATCAAAGATCAGCCGTTATTAATTAAATAAACTGATCTAACAGCAACTCTAAGAGCCTCACATCAGAACATCGTGGAGAAATTAATTTCACGTTCATAAACGCAAACGGGCACACAACATCAAGGTAAGAATCGGTCAATCGATCTATTTATAATGGTTTTACTTCAGACTATAGAGGCTAAGAAGAGCATTGCTATTACTATTATCACAGTAAAAATCATCAGAGCATTTACTTCACGTCAATCAACTCGGCAGTCACATCCCGGCAGCTTAGCTTTAGCAGTCCTTTAGTGAACACCAATGTGCATACTGTATTCCCAGCACTAGTCCAGTATTTTCCCTCTTGGAATCAACTAATTTTAATTTTTTTCACTGGATCTTGCACCATTGTTTCCATTACTTCGCTGGGGGATGCTAATAGCCGTTAGCTTCACTCAGTATCATACTTCCTTTATTGTAAATAAACATGAACAGCTTTATTTGCTAACAAATTGAGCAAAAAACCCCGTAAAACGGCAAAATAACTAATTTGCAAGCAGGATGTGATATTTCATAAAAACTTTGTATGCAACCAGGGTGAGTTACTGATGTATAAATGAAAAATTTCCTAACGTAGCTTTACACCTTTAGAGGTTTAAGACACAAAAACTGATTAAACTAGAAAATTTCTGAAGAAATTTAGCAAGGGGCCTGCCTCGTTGTGCGTACCGTCAAAGATATTAACAGGAAGTAACACTGCGAATTTCAGGTTCCTACGGTCTTCACAGCCCCCGCAGTGGCTGTCGAAAGGTGCCATGTTAAGCCTATGGAGTAGAGTTCCGTTGTCATGGAAACAAACTCACAGCTGCAGCCCTCTGTCCTATTCATCATTACGTTTATTATGTGGGGGACTGAGTGGAATGTGTGATTTTGGTGTCTTTGGAGCATTTTTGCAGCATGTAGCAGAGGCAAAAAGGGGTCAAAAATGGATGTTTGACAGCTCATAAAATAGACATGCTTTATCCGACATGGCCCAGATTTATTGTGGAGCTTTCTCTCTAAAGGAAGTACAGACTCTGTCAAACAGAAGTTTGTAGGACCTTCCTAGAGCTACTTCCGGTTAGCAACATGCTAACCGTTAGCCGCTAACATGGTTGTGTTCAGTATCACCGGTTGATGGTACTCTGTTAGTTTGGTCCAAATCCTGTACTGGGAAGTGCCTCAAAAAGGGAGCAAATACTAAATGTCACCAAAGGTCATGGGTCAGATCGGCCTCCTTTAGTTACTCAGCCTCACCAAATCTTGGCCCAGAACTCAACATTTGACCACAATGGTGTGTAGTGCCATTTCCCATTTTAGTGGTGCTTTATTGGCCGTGGGGGGGGGGGGGGTCATGTCTGGGCATCCTGCCAGGTCCTGTTGGAGTCCAAGGCCCAATTGGAAAACTTTGTGAAATCCAAAAAGTTACAGAAAAGTGAGAGATGCGTGATAATCACTGGAAAATGTTAAGAGGAAGAGACTGTGAATTTCAGATTCCTACTTTCATCATAGCCACTGCAGTGGGCGTCGAAAGTTGCCATGCAATCCCAATGGAGCATGTCCCTGATCTCTAGTAACCTCTGCCCAGCACTTACGCCTCCTGCTGTCTGTCTGCTGCATGCACATTCTTTGGGTCAGAGTATGTCTAATTGGAATAAAATGGCAATACTTTGCCTCGAACAACACTCGATATTTTGTCAACCGTTAGGGCTAGAGACGTAATTTTTACTGCGTTTAATTCGGAACGGATAGGGGAACAAGTCAAGCTATCGTTTTTTTGCTGGAAATATTTTAATAAAGGCGCAGAAAATCTTGATGGAAAGTTTTTATGGAAATGCAAAAATCCTCTAAAAAGGGTCCCTAACAAATCGCTCTATCTGAAAAAGTATGAGATATCAAAATAATTCTTTCACCGTGGGTATCAGCAGGCTGTTGGGGACTATGGTGCTTATTTTTATGTTTGTACAAAAATCGATGTTGGCGGGGCGACGATGTAAAAGTGGATCATGTGGAAGGATGCAGGTCCAAAGCTTTTTCAGGATTTTGCATATTCGCTACTCCCGAACAAATTTCTCCTGCGGCAAAACAGTAACAGTTATCCACAAAATTCCTTTTTTGTGAGTGCCAGATGGGTCTGGACATTCATGTGTGAAAGTGTCATGCCTGTACATCAAATGGTTTAGGAGTAGCGGCGATGCGAAAACATGTGTTTTTGAATTTTGAGATGTAATTTTTCACAACTGCTCCATAGGAAATGAATGAGGAGGGTTTTGACTTTTTCCGCTCTGGGGTGATTTGCGAAAAATCTATAAATCCTACACCAATGAGGGTTACATTTCCTGAATCCAGACAAAAATACCTACGTTTTGGTGTATAATTTGTCTATGTAGAGTGAAACTTGAGCGAGTAAGCTGAAGTTGTTTGGAGTTTTGAAATCTTTTCAAATTCTTAGAGTGCACACTCTGACGGTCTGAGAATTCCGTCATTGACTTGCATTATAAACGATGATTCCGCTGATTTTTGGACATGGGCTTTGAGGAGTTACTGTAAGAAAACCATAAAATATATCCACATCCCGTTTTCACCTTTGAGTAGATGAAAGATATATCTACAAACTGGTGGTTAAATGGTGTTTTTAGGTGAAAGTGTGACGACACAGTAAAGCGTTGAAAATGGTCATTTCAAGGCTTTTTTGAGGCTTTCTTTCTACCCGACTCCATTCATTCCTATGGGTTTTTTTGGGGTGGTTTTTTGCTAATTATGTTGCCCTGGTAACTCGAAACCCCAATAAAAGTAATAGCACACCATTCCCGACCGAGCCGCACGTTTTGATACCTATATTGTGGGGGTGCACGCTATGGTTCGGGCCGCATTAATTTCCGAAAAATAAAGAGTCCATTTAGAGGTGGAGAGTAATAGGAGCCTCCATGCAAATGCTGTGGCAGGCCCCTAATAAAATCCTAGCAAGCCAGAAGTGAGGGCCACTCAGGAGTGTGCATCACCAGACAAAACAAATTCTGTTTATTTAGCGCAAAACATTTTCATGTTTTTATTAAAATAATGTTCACCATGCAATGTACAATTATACAGAAAAGGTAATTACAAAGTTGGGCATAATTATTGAATATGACATCTCTTTGCACATGATTGCATACTTTCATCCAGAGAAGCAGAGGAGCTGTTTGGAGTGCCTATTGCATCACGGATGTTGTAAAAACCACAGTTTATAAATAGGAACATCAGATGTTCAGACAACGTCTGGTAAACATGAGAAGTGCACAAAACAAAAATAGAAATTTGGTGAAAAATAATTAACAGCCTTAAAGGTTTAAGAAAAAAACTGATTAAAATTCCATCAAAAGCCTAAAAAAAGAGGACATCTTCAGTCTGAGGAGTACAGGCACACTGAGCCTTATGAGCATTGCCTTCACCTAGTGGAGCAACAAGTTTAACGGTGACAAACAAAAGGTTTCTCACATGCAAAAGAGGACCATCAGGCTACCAACTGATCATTAGTGCTCTGATGGCCGCTTATTCTTCCCAGAAGGCTGAGTCATGTTTTTAATAACAGCATTGTAAGAGGGGGATAATTGGATCTGGAAGCTTCCGCCCCTGTTTAAAAACGGGATGTTTCTCTTCACAAAAATTTCTCCTTTACTCAACTTTGAAACAAACATTCCTCTCTATCCAGAAAGAGAACATCTTCATCCCTGAAAGAGTAACCGCTGGCCTGCAGATGAGTGTAAACCGCAGAATCCTAGTCTGATGATGTCACTCTCCTGTGCTGGGCCATCCTTTTGGTAGAAGCTTCTTGGGAAAGACATTTTAACACAGAACACGTCCTTAGGACTTTCTCAGTTTTAGATTTTTCTACCTGGATTATTGAAATGAATTAGGAAACTCCTAGCAAAAGTATTTTTCTCACTGGTGAGGGAACGTTCAGTCAACGCTGTGTGAACATCATTCCTGACCATTCAACATTTGACTTTTGCTTGCTTGCTGGGTAGCTGCCATAAAGATATAGGTAATCTAAGGGGATTGATTGGAAGGTTAAAATACAATTTTTCAGGCCACGTTTTCTGATCTCTTCTTTTTATAAAGGGTCCCAGTGTTAGAGGAACTGTTGTCCAATAGGGGATCATATCCATATTTTCAAGGTCTGTCCAGCAATGTTGAAATATTTGCAGAGATATAAGAGTAAAGATCGAAAATATAAGCACAATGATCCTTTTGGTGTCCGCACTGGCAGCCTTTCAGGAATCAGAGCTATATACTTCATATTCCTAAATTGATTTAAAAAATATATAACTATGAACTACATCTAACAAAAAACTAACAGTTTATTTAAAAAGCCCCCACCTTTACACATTTAAATATCTGCAATAAAAAATAATCTGTTTTACCAGAATCCTAGTACTGCCTTTTTTTCTAAGCTCCACCCACAGATCTCACCAACTTATTAGAACCAAATTAACTTTGAAATGAGTGTAATGAAATGAGTTGTCTAAATTTTTATTACTATCTTGTATGTTGAATTTTTATTCCGAATAAATATAACCGTATTTATAAAAATGTAATTAAGAAGTCGAAATAGAAAATCAAGTTGTTCTAATCTGTGGCTCCCATATAGAACATGGCACACCTTCAAAGTGTCCGTAGAGTTTAGTTTTCTTCATTTCAACTTCTCTGTCCTACAGACATCAGCTAACAGGAAGCAGGTGGAAAACATGGCCAAGAAAAAGCTGGACAACCTGATGAAAGAGTCTAAGATCCGAGACAGGGAGGACCCAGACAACTTCACCATTGCAGGCCTCCCACCGAGTGGAAAACCCCTTGATAAGAGTAACAACAAGGTAAACACCAAGGGTGTGAACATAGGGAGCTACCTATTTTGTTCTAATTAGTAGATTTTCTGTTATACTTTTAGACGTGATTTTTTTGGAGATGAATAAGTACTTTCTGGTTCTGTTAACAAGTTTTGTTAGCTGAATGAGACTTGTGAAAACTAGACATCTGAGCCAAGTATACTATGAACACAGGGTTGTGTAAAATAAAAGATTTTTGAAAAGCATGTAAATACCATTGAATATTTTCAAATCCCAACCTGTAGCTCAGAGCAATAACAGCCCTTCTGCTCTTTAATTTTGTAATTTTTGTTCACTTTGAATATATCCAATAAATATCCCTGTATTCAAGATTCATATTCTAGATTTCACTAACGGGTCTTAATGAAAGCATGAAAGCTTAATTTTAGCATCAGGAGACAAGTCTCTAAATGTTTTATATTTGATATCAAATAACTGTTTGAGCTTCTGAGTGTTTTTGCCAAAGAGATTGAAACCACTTTAAAAGATCAATGAAGCAAAAATTGTCACTTTTGACCTCAGACTATCACAACGATGTGCCAAATGGTAAATCAGCTGCTTCTTTCAGGTTTGACTACAAGACACATCAATGAGTGACTTTTACAAAAAAAACATTAAGTAAATATTGCTGTTGTATGACATTTCTGGATTTCTGTCTGGGATGCTATGATCTGAACTGAGCCATGGGTTGTGTGAACAGTTTAAACCCTTTTAGTTACATCTGTAGTGCTATCATTCTATTTGAAATACTTTTTAGAAAATAAGTTTCTCTGTTTGAAGGGTAAAAGTGATGAAGGTACAGACACAGCAGATGAGGCCAATGTCAGCAGCACCAAGCGCACCAGCCGCTCCTTCATTGGGAGCTTCTCTAAACGCAAGGTTGGCCCTGTTTTACCTTCCAAACTTTGCTTTCTACAAAATATTTATTCAGTCAATAAATGAAAGCTAAAGGTCTGTCATTGGTGTCGATGTTCTCACACATAATTTCCCTGCAAACGCTTAACGCCGAAATACACCAAACCCTCCGATCCATCCGATACCACTGAAAATTGTGTCATAGCAATTGGATCTGGTCGAAGTGAATGAGGTTGGTCAGACCGGCTTGCAGTTCTCTGCAGCTGTACTGCGTAGCTCCGACCAATGTATACCCCCTGCTCTATTTTGGTCAGACCCATCCAGTATTTTGACAGGAAATCCATGAGCCAGACAGGAAGAGAGACACTTTGGCCAAGTAAAACACATCTGCTTGGGGAAAATACAAAATAAGATCTGCAAACCACAAGATAAATGGTATGCAATTTGCGGCCAGGTTCGTCCCCACAGAGGTCCGTCCCAGAAAATTACACAGCAGTCTTTGAGCTTGTCGTTTGCCTCCCAGCTTGTTTATGCTAGCGGAATTTCTGGTATGTACTCTCACGTGAATACTTGATCTCTTGAGTGGTCCGTAGAGGGAGCCTCTACGCAGCCAGTAGGTGAGAGGAAAAAAAAGTGTGTCTGGTTGGACGGATCGGATGGTTTGGTGTGTTTCAGCCTTTAGGCTTCAGTTTCATATGCAAAAAATTTTTTTTGGACTGAATTAAATTTGTTTCTGCTAATTAGGTGTCCTCAGAAAAATGACACTTGCCTGTCGCGTAACCTACTAAATCATTTTACAGAAAAAGTTGTCAAAGTTAAAGAAGACATCAAGCTGTGAAGATACAGACACGGACCAGGAGAGCACAAGTAGCGCTTCACGAGCCCCAGTCCAAAATAAGTATGTGTCACAGAAACGAACACCTTTACTACAGTAAAGTAACCCTTGGGGGTATTCTAACAGTAAACATTCTTACATCAGATTTGTAGCTAATGAGTTTCTCCCTGCTCTGGTTGCCTGGTGTTATTCTGCTGAGTCAACAACTCACAGCTGTTTGTACTGAAACAGGTTCGCATAAGAATAACCCATAATTGGCCAGATTCTATTGATGCCAACCCTGATACTTTGACATTTGGAGATCTGGTTGCTTAGAATTTTTGAAAACTGTGTCCTGCTTACCTCTCCTTGTCAGTGTGTAAATTTCATTATTGATCGATCCCTTTTCTTTTTAATGTCAGTTTTCTATAGATTCAACATGTTTTAATCCTTTTATTGGCCCCACAGAAAGAAGAAGACGATGAAGCTTTCTAGAGCTCTGTCTGATCTGGTGAAGTACACTCGCTCTGTGGGTTTATATGATATTGAGGCCCAAGGTGAGTGTTTTTTGTCAAATCATCCAACTGATACAGGCTGTATAAAAGCAACTAGCACAGATGATTTGAAAGTGGATTTGTTTGGCTTTTAAATTATCTTTTTTTTTAACCAGGGTTATACAAGGTAGTCCTAAGTAGTAAGTATCACAACTTCTGTAAAAAATAGTTTGAAGAATTGAGGAAAATTTTTGAGTCAGACTGACAGCTTTTCAATTTTCCATGGATTCACTAGACTGAAATCTTAAACCGCTGTCTGTTGTAGGCAAGATACTGACTACTCAAAATTACTCCACTCTGCTATAATGAAATTAATTACAGCCCATGCCTTTAAACTACGAAACCCATGTGATTTGGACTGTACTCTGTAAATATGCTCTGTAAACACACAGCAGTGTTTTGTTTGTGTGGCAGCTAACTGCGGCTGGCAGGTGTCGTCTCTCAGTGAGACTAAAGCCCATCAGCTGATGCAGCAAAAAGCGACATCCTTCATCCAGTTCAACCAGCGGCAGCTTTCCCGTATCTATCCTTCGTCTTACCGTGTGGACTCTTCTAATTTCAACCCTCAGCCTTTCTGGAACACTGGCTGCCAGCTCGGTAATTTGGATCCAAATTAACTTTCTATTTTAAGTTTCAGACTTTCAGGTTTGTTTTATGCTGCTTCCAAAGCCACTAAAACATGATATTGTTATTCTTCCACTGAAATTGCCTGATCTCCTATTTTACCATCCATTATTTTTTATTTCAGTTGCACTGAACTACCAGTCAGAGGGCCGGGTCCTTCAGCTCAACAGGGCTAAATTCTACAGCAATGGCAATTGTGGCTACATCCTCAAACCCACCTGCATGTGTGAAGGTTTGTTCAGGAAATGTTCCTGTAAGCAGTTTACTCTTAAAATGCATGTGAGCTTTTCTGTAATGTTTTCACTTCTTAACATTCAGGTTATCAGTGATCTTATGTGGGAGCATTAGAGCAAATATTTTATATGCACCTTAGGTACTTTCAACCCAAATCTGGAAGATCCCCTGCCAGGTCGAATGAAGAAGCAGCTGATATTAAAGATAATCAGTGGACAACAGCTGCCCAAACCCAAAGATTCTATGCTGGGAGACAGAGGAGAGGTGGGAAAAATCTATTTATTTAAAACATACACTCGGTCTACTGCTCTGTAGCGGTGCACGCCAAATACCTTTTGAGCTGCTCTAAGAGCATCAAGAGGTCCTGGGACGCGTTTCAATGATCGGGAGCTGTGCATCTTGAGTTCTCAAGTGTCAGACACTAGAGGTGGACAATCTGAACTTTTGCAGCTGCACGCAGAGCGTCAACCAATTAGAAAGACCCCTCTGTATGACGACGTGCCGGATTTCCCAGCAGCATAGAAAGACCATGATAAAGCTGCGAAGTCAACAATGGAGGACAAACTCATCATTGCTGTTTGCGCCCCTCCTATTACCTATGATCAGTCGAGCTATCACTACAGAGACAGTAAAGGACTTGATCTGCAGGAGGAATAGTGAGGATCTAGGACAAGTTATCAAAACTTAACGTTGTAAATATTTCCATGCATTTGAAGAAAAGAACAACTCCCAATGCGCGTCAAACCAGTCTGTCCACACTTTGCTCAGAGCGTCCAAGTAGAGGCGTTGGGTGCCTTTTTGGTGTGAACACTCCATACGTGTACAGTATTTGCTGTGTTCTGTGTATATAGACACAAATTACCATCATTACCCTTGAAAACTAAAAAAAAAAAAAACATACTCATCATTGTAATACTGAGCACCTGCAGTGTTGTTAGCTCAACTTAACTCTTGTGCAGCAAATAGATTAACTCCTGCTCAACAGGGAATGTCAGTGTCAGGGCAGAATGCTGACATGTTAAAGCAAACAGGAGAAACAAAGGTCTATAAAAAGAAGCATTTTAGTGAGGATGGTAGTGTCCTTACTACTGTGGTGGAATTGATGGATTTCCTGTTATAATAATTAACCTGTAATTTAGTTTTGATCATACTGTTTGCATGTATAAAACTTTTTTTTTTATTTTCTCCTTAATGCTATGTAACATCATTCTGTCAGATTATTGATCCCTTTGTGGAGGTGGAGATCATTGGCCTCCCCGTGGATTGCTGCAAAGAGCAGACCAGAGTGGTGGACGATAATGGTGAGTTGGAAGCCATAAGGCCTTGCTGTTTGCTAATTGACTAGTAGTTAGCCAACTGATCATCACAGCATGCGGTCATTCAGTATGCTCCAATTGTAATGTTAGCAATGTTTCCTAAATCTCCTGTTAGTTGGTGTGTCTGGATACAGATTAGCTGTAATTTATTTGTGAATTTACCAGTTAACCTGTTCTTCTGCTGAATGAGACTCTCCTTGTGTTGGAACTGGATGTTTGTCTCCTGATGTAAAACGCTCTCTGCTTGAGGAAATGTGCAGATGCAGTGCCTCAGTCTGCTATCTCTCTCACACCCAGACCATGAATCAATGATGAGCTCACTTTGTCTCACTGATCCGTTTTCCCTTCTTTCCATGTGTCTGCACAACCTCTATTTGTCAAACTTTTGAAAAACTACTCAACCTGCCTCCCATCTCTTCCTTTGGTCACCCATCACACACTCACTCCTACCCTCCCACCTTCACCCGGCCTGTGCCCTCACTTGGCTCGCAATTCTAGGGTTCAATCCGATGTGGGAGGAGACTCTGGTCTTCACGGTTCACATGCCAGAGCTGGCCCTTGTGCGCTTCCTTGTGTGGGATCATGACCCCATAGGCCAAGACTTCATCGGGCAGCGCACGATTGCCTTCCACAGCATGATGCCAGGTAAGAATCTGTGATGCTCCTCATTTTAGATGGAACTGAAACCGGCTTGTGTATATACTCTGAAAGTCATGTTCCTAATGCTTTCCTCTGACATATCATCTAACTCAGACACTTTTCAGTGAAAATGAAAACAGAAAAGAATATTTGTTTGTCTGCAATATAGCATTTTCCTGTTGACATTATTTTGTACTCTGAAGTTTAGATTATTCTGTCTCTAAAGACATGAATAAAAAGTATTTGAGTTCTTGGAAGAATTTTAAAACTGTTTTGTCAGTTATTTTTATTTTTAAAAATGAACTGTTTAAACACAAACAGCAAATCCAAAGAATTTTCCTTCTAAAATGCTTCTGAAAAATGTGTCCTGCATAATTGTGTTTTCACTGAGTAGCTCATATAGACTTTCAATCTGGCTCACAGAGCAGCTACATCATAACATAAATATAAAACTGATATCTGGGGTCATTGTTGGAAATGTAGCTGAAATAAACCTGCACTACCCAGCCTCCCTGTTCTTCCTATAGCCATTCATAAAGCACATGTCAGCCCAGCGATAATCTTCATGTACGAGCTTTCAAATATCAAGCCGGCATTGCAGAACTTAATCACACATGCAGAATTCAGCAGAGTTTATATTGAAGTATCCAAAACCTCCTAAAATGTTAAACACAAATACTGGTGTGTGACACCTTTATAGTTTCAAGCATAACTTCTACTGAAGAAAGAGCAGTTAGCTGTAGTCCAGTGATCTGTCTTGGAGCATTTCAGCCATCTCATCCATTGTGTGTAAAGGGCTAGAAATGTTAGGCATCAAGAACACACCAAACAGAGGTGGTCTCTGTTTGGCCCTGAATCGTCAGCCAGCCTGCCTCATATAACACTCCTAATCACTGCATCTCACACTCAAGTCCTAAAGCTACTTTGCCCCTATGCAACTCAGCTGACACAAGGCTGTGACTCCCTCACAGGCATAACAGCAGTGTATTGACTTCAACCCCCAGTTTGCTCACCAAACAAAGGCAGAGAAAAGGCATTAGAATAGGCATTAGATAGGGCGACATGGCACAGCGGTTAGGGAGTTCGTCTTGCAATTGGCAGGTTCCATCCCCCGCACTGACTGTCACTGTCGTTGTGTCCTTGGGCAAGACACTTCACCTGCATTGCCTGCTGGCGGTGGTCAGAAGGCCCGGTGGCGCCGGTGCATGGCAGCCTCGCCTCTGTCAGCCTGCCCCAGGGCAGCTGTGGCTACTAACATAGCTCACCACCGTCAGGGTGTGAATGTGTGTGTGAATGGGTGAATGACTGACTGTAGTGTGAAGCGCTTTGGAGGTCGTCAAGACTAGTTAAAAAGCGCTATACAAGTACAAGCCATTTACCATTTTAGAATCTTTGCAAATGTTTTGTGAAAGGGACTTGTGATACATAAGTTCTGGTCCGTCTGTAATGATGATGCTTTTTCTGGGATTTTTGTGTACAGGTTATCGGCACGTTTACCTGGAAGGTATGGAAGAGGCTTCCATTTTTGTTCACATTGCTGTGAATGACATCACTGGTAAGGTGGGTATTTCCTGCGGAAACTGACTAAAATTTGCTCTTTAAATATATGTGTGATCCTTTCAAACTATTTGAAGTGGTTCTTTAGGAGCTGTTATCATTGGTTGATGCCTAAGGACATTTTATGTGGAACTCTGGGTAGCATTCTGTAAGCAATCCGGTCTATCATTCTGTCTCTATTGCAGATTGATTATAATTAAGGGAAATCCTGTGCCAAATGTTGTTGCCTAATAGTTTGAGCTACAAAAATGTGTACTATTAATGTTGCAGATTCATTTTTTAAGACCAATCTGCAGAATAATCAGCTGCATTTTGATTAATGGCAAAGAACTTTGCATCTACTGTCTCATTAGCCTTTAAAGTTGAAGAAACCTTTCAGATGGGAGGTGAAATGTCTCCAGAAGACAGAAGTACCCTTTTGCCTTTTATTCAAGACCGTAGGATTACATTTATTAAAATGAATGACTTTAAAGCAGAACTTAGTAAACTGGACAAAAGTAACTGTTTGTCAAAATGCTTTGGGAAACATTGCTTATTTGAACTAACGAGAGAGAGAGAGAGAGAGAGAGAGAGAGAGAGAGAGAGAGAGAGAGAGAGAGAGAGAGAGAGAGAGAGAGAGAGAGAGAGAGAGAGAGAGAGAGAGAGAGAGAGAGAGAGAGAGAGAGAGAGAGAGAATTAGTATTTAAACCGTTTCATTGTCATGTTTGTCTCGATGCTCTCAGCTGTGTCCAACCATGCTTTGAATTACTGTTTGTTCTTCATAATGTCCTCACTTTGAACTTCCTTTTCTCTGCTATTTTTGTCTGCTTCCTGTTGTGACTTCTGTCTTGGTCCACACATCTTTTTTTCCCTTTTTATCCTCTCTCAGATTTCACTCTTTTTCTGTCTGTTTGTGATTTCAGTGAAACCGTCTCTTACCAAAAACTAATGGCAGGAAGGTTTTAGGAGCCTTGAAGCTGCAGTTAAAACTCAGGTGTAGTGAGCTCCAGTTGGCATCTTGCATGAACCACAATCTCCACCACCCAACACACTTGTCAACCAACTCCTAGCATAAGAAACTCTGGCCAACTCATGCCTCACATGAGTTATGAAGGCTTGATCTGCCTGTATATTCATTACATTCTTGAAGCAGATCCAAAGTCAACAAGAACACGCAGGAAATCTATGTGGCTGTCTTGACTTTTAGGCCTCACCTGCACTACTCATATTTGTTTTTTTGTTTTAGGAAAATCATCAAGGTAAAAATTTTAAGTTTATGACTAACTCTGATCTCGGCCGGACCAGTAGATTGTAAAGATGGCATGTCAAAATTACCCTTTTGAGTGTTCAGCCTTCTTAGCATGTACTCTAAATTTATTGTTGGCAATATGGGGACTAATCTCTGCTAAGTAAAGAGACTTACTTTTATTGAGCATAGACATTTAAAGTTTAATCTGTTTAGTAATTATTCAGATAATGTGTAAATGCCTTCAAAGCCCTCACCACTGCCTCACAAACACACCTACGAGTTGCTGTATAACAAACTGTTCACTAAAATGAAATTACCATTCTATGAAATGCACACTTTTAATGCAGGCTTATCTGAGTGGGCAGAATATTGATATAACCAATAATTTACATGTTCATCCTGAATAGGGCTAATCTTGTTCCAGCAGATTATTTGATTAAAAAGATCCGATTATGGTCGATATTCAATTCTTTTGAACTTTAAAAACCTTTGCGTTCTCTATTTTGTCCTGGAAATCAGATGCAATAGTTGATCACTTATGTAAGGTGATATAAAATGGCTTTTAATCTTTGAACCAAACCTAAACTCAGAGCTTTAACTGCCAAATGACAAGTGATGACAAAACGGCACAAAATATAGCTTCACACACCAACGCATATACTGAATCTTTCTCCTTTTTTTTTTTGCTGGTTGTAAAAAGGAATGTTCTGACCAGTGACGGCAGTTCAGATTACCCGGCCTTGTTGGAGTCTCTGGATGATGGAAATTAATTGCTGCTTCTGGAGGACTTAAATGCCCTTGTAGGCAGTGATGCATTACCTGGAGGGGTGTGATTGGGAGGAATGGACTCCCTGATCTGAACCCAAGTGGTGATTTGTTGTTGGACATCTGTGCAAGGCATGGAATACCTTGCTACCAGGCCACCTTGGGCCAAAGGTTGATTGATTTTTGCAATTGTATCATAATGCATGTGACATTGTCTTGTACGCTCGGGTCAAGAGTGGGGCAGAGATATCAGCCGATCACATGGTAGTGAGTTGGATCCTGTGGCATGGAAGGCTGTCGGACAGATTTGCTAAGCCCAAAAACGTGGTGAGGGTGAACTGGGATGTCTAGCCGAGAAACCTGTCTGAGTAATTTTCAATGTACACCCACAGGAGAATTTCTTTCATGTCTCAAGGGAGGTTGAGTAAATGGAATTGGAAGGAACCATGTTCAGGACCTGCAATTCATTGCTACCAACTATGAGCGGCATTTCTAGCAGTGTTTGACAACCACTTTCACTAAACAATGGGAACTGTGATGCTCACAAAATCAAAGTTGTGTAGTGACGGCATATGTATATTTTTTAACATGGTTACTCTCTTACATGTACAGGGTTTCCGCGGGGCATTAAAAGTCATTAAATTAATTTTCTTAAAATTAAGGCCTTAATTGGCATTAAGTCATTAAATGTGATTATCTGTGGCATTAAAAATGCCTTATTTTTTTCTAAAAAAATACGGTCATAAAAACAGTTTCGTCAGATATATTATATCAGATATAACTGATTCCGCGTTGTGCGCGGAACTGCTTCCGGTTTATCGTAAAGCCGTATGTTTTTACAATGTTCGGAAAAGGGACTTGAGAAAGAGCTAGAGAATGGGAAAATGCTAATTTCAACAAAAGCGGATGGAAAACGAGGAATTCGGGACATGGCTGCAGCCTGTCGACGGTAAAGATGACGAAGGATTTTGCTTCATGTGTCGGTCCGCGAGTCATGTGTTTGTAAAAAAAATTAGGCTTTGCACAATGGGTGTCAATTCTTCACGTTCTCACATGAAGTCGGACAGTGTAGTCCAGGGTGTACGCGGGTATACGGCGTATAGCCACTTATTTCTCAGTCAGCATTGCCTATATCAACTTCTGGAGCGATATTTGTGTCTTTTGTTTGAGCGCGCAGTGAGACAGGTATTCGGCGTTTAAACATCATGCGTGCGCGCTCAAAACTGATAAACTCTTCTCAATCCACTTTGCTCGCCTTCGGTTCCGTGTCTGCCCATGACCTGCTGCTTCCACGCTCAACACCAGCTGTGCGCAGGTCGCTGGATTCTGTCTGTGCGCTCGTGACTTCAAAAACTGTCTTAAAAAAAAAAACTGTCCACCTCACCAGCCAATCACAGACAGGTTTCCTTCCATCCAATCAGAGTAGGGCTTGCAAATACTGCATTCAGATGGATTAAATGAAAATGCTGCAGCTTTTGGCAGAAATTACTAAACATAACGGTGGGATTGAATAAAAAACAACAACCAATAAACAGTTTAATATTTTAGCCTAAAATATTTAGTTTAAAATAATTCCTTGAGTTACTAAGTGAGGTGTGAAAAATCTTTTTGTCTCTTTTCTTTCAAGCGTCTGGGTGATGATGCAAACGTTTCTTGTGATCATAATCATCACCATTGTCATCCTTATTTAAAGAGCACTTTAACACGAGGTAAAACAAAATAACATCTAATAAAATGACTTGAATAAAGAATCAACAGTTTAAAACAAAAACAATAATAATAAGCTGTTTAAATCCTTAAAAACAAACAGAAGTTATTTAAACTGAACTCTAAGATAAACAGGCAACCAGTGAAGGGAGGCCAGGATCGGGTAATGTGCTTTATTTTATGTTTTTCCATTAAAAGGTGTGCAGCAGCGTTTGAACCAGCTGCAGACGTTTGAGTGAGGACTGACCGATTCAGAGATAAAGAGAATTACACAAATCCAGCCATGATGAAATGAAGGCTTAGAGTAGTGTTTCCATATTTTTGCCTTGAAAGAATAGGTTTTACCTTTGCTTTGTTCCTTAAATGATAAAAATGACTTAACTGAGGCCCCTTTTTGACTGTCAAGTTTAAAATCACCGTCCATTTTAAAATCGAGGGGCTAAACATTCATTGTCAGGGTGTCTAAATCAACAGGATCAACAATTGTTTGGGTGTTTCAACTGGTATATTTGACAATTCCTCGTTTGCAAAGACAAAGAGATTTGAGTTTTGATGTTCTCCTCGTTATTAACTTTATCTCTTTCTATAGATTCTTTTTCTCATTCAATTTAGGACTTTCCATAAGCCTTATCATCTACGTCCATATTGAAAAAACCTACAGCAAAGTAATGAAATGTTGACTCTGGATGCAGTGTAGGAATTCCTTCAATATAAACCAAAGAACATTTTACATTACCTGACAGAAGCTGGATAAAATCATTAAAAAAGAGACAACAGTATTTTCACACCTCATGTAGTAGCTCAAGGAAATATTTTAATCTAAATGTTTTAGAATAAATATTTTAGGCTAAAATGAGTAAACCCTAGTGATGGATTTTTGGGTAAACTAAATAGAGCAGTGTTACATGTCATTGTTTCTAAAACAGCATTTTTCTGAGCTGCGTCTAAAAGGGCAAACATTGAGAGTATACCTACTTCTCCAGGGACCACTACACCACTGCAGACAGACACAGATAATCTGCAAGGGGCAGACAACAGCTAACAATGTCAAGTTACTTGTCTGTAACCAACGCAGTCACGTCCGCATTAGCTACCGCAAACAGCACAGCAGCAGCTGGAGCAAACTTTACTGCCACTAACGTCAGGAACAACTCAGACGGTCTTCGAACAACATTTGGATCTAATGCAACACTGCATGCGGAGGTGCTCCGGTATCTGAACACAGCCATCAACAAGTTCTCTATAATATATATATATATATATATATATATATATATATATATATATATATATATATATATATATATATATATATATATATATATGGGTACTTGTTTGTTGATGGCATTAAATTTATTTCTACGAGCATTAAAAAGCATTAAATTAGGGTTGATCATTCCTGTATAAACCCTGATGTAGGCTACTGCACTTTATTTAAAATTTTTAAACACAATGTCACCATATATCCTTCGATATGCCTTGTCTCCACATAACTAATCATGGTGGGCCGCCACCAATCCAGTTATGATCAGTTTCATCAGTTTCATCATTTAAAGGAGAAGTCCGGTCAAAATCAGAATTCAAACTGCTGAAAGTACTTTAAATATAAAACTACTACATACTGTGCAATAAATTATACGTTTTTTTAATTAAGAATAATTTTCATTTAATCATGTTTATGTGGAGGAATCCATCTTGGTCAAGAATAGTACTGTCACCTCCCATTTTGTGACATCACGAAGCGGGACCCGCTGTTAAGCAAGCGACACTGCCGCACTACAGCCGACAGCAGAAATATCCCTCCGCCTCATAACGCAAAACAGAAACAGTCCGCGCACGGCAGAGGCATTGTTCCCCTCGCTTCTGAAGCTCTGACTTAGGCGGATGCACAAGGAAAACCATTGCGAAACAGTTGTGGTGGTCTGCACATTAGGCTAAAGACTAAAACACACAGACCAGCTCTGCCCAGACGATGGACAAAATAAGGCACATCACATGTGATATCCCTCCGCCCCTCTGGTCGGTAACCAAATATCCCCGCAAATTCTAAATTATAAAAAAATAAAACAACCTACCGAAAATCCTCGCTCTCATGTCATGTTCAAAACATTCTTCTTGAAATGGTTGCTGCATATGACGTGTTTTCTCTCTGGCCAGAAGTTAGATGGCAAATGTGCTCTCTTCTAGTTGGCAATCCAGCGACGAGCCCGTGGTGGCTCATGAATCGGAAAGGTGAAATAAGCAATGTTTTTTCCACTTTTACCAGTTGTGTTGGAACATCCTACGGCCATGCATGTGGGCGATTGTTGCTTTAACAATAGCTCTTGTGAATGTGAGTGGTGAAGTCCTCTGGAAAATCCGAAAAAAAATGCTGATGACTGCAGCTGTGTAGAACAGCTCCTATTGACTTTGCTTGGAAAGCGGGGAGAAATGCTGTCGGCGCTCCGCTTTCCACGTCACAGACACAGTGATCCAGACGACAATTTATGTTTTTATTTTCTTATTGATTAAAGCTAAATTCATTAAATAACCACAAACGTATTAGTTTTAGTTATAGCTTAGTTATTTTTCCTTGTTGACCGGACTTCTCCTTTAACACTGAAAAATATTATGCAAAGATGCCATTCATGGGAGAGTTTCAAGGCCAAATCTCTGCTGACCAAAAGGAAAACAGATGCCTGTCTTTCATTTTCTAAAAACAGGAACATCCTGGTGATCGCCAAGACTTTTAAAGACATATTCTGTGAACTGACAAGACAAAGGGGTACTTTTGGAAGGGGAGCTTCCTGTTACATCATGAATAAAACAAACACTGCACTTTAGAAAAATGTTATGCCTGCAGTTGAACAGGTTGTAGTGTGATGGTCTTTTGCTCCTTCAAGACCTGGGTGACTTGCTGACATTGATAGAACATTGAATTCCACTATCTACCAAAGAATCCTGCAGAAGAATGTCTGGTCAGTAAGTTGGACCTAAAGTAGTAGTACACTTGTGTTTGGCAGGACAAGGATCCAAAGCATAACAGCAAATACTCCCTTGATTGACTAAATAATTAAACAAATGCAAATGTATAAATAAATGCAATAAAAGGTCAAGAGGTCCAAAATGTATCCACAATGATATAAAAGACTTATTGATAGTTATTGTAAACCCTTGAAATAACTTGATAACTAGGTTATATATTCCCTCAAGGTACGCATGTTTGTGATGTTGAAATTTGTTTGTCAAACATTTGTGTGTACGGAAAACAGCAGAAATGGAAGAAATTTGTCAAACGTACTATGGGTGTTTTCCATGCCAACATTCACTTAAAAAACAAAAAAAAACTAGAACTGCAAGCAGTTATTAACGGGTTCCAAACCCACCCACGCCCCGCCCCCTTGAGCATGTTCCTGGACTTCAGTTCAGCGTTCAACACCATTATCCTACAGCATCTGGTGGAAACACTGAAACATCTGGGCTTCAGCACACCCCTTCGCAACTGCCTGCTAGACTTCCTCACCTCCTGACCTCATTTGGTCCGGGTCGGACAGAACACCTCTGATGTCATCACCCTCAGCACGGGCTCCCCTCAGGGCTGTGTCCTTAGCCCCCTGCTGTTCACCCTGATGACACACGCGTCCCCAGGTTCATCACCAATCACATCGTGAAGTTTGCAGACGACACGATAGTGGTGGGCCTGATTAGAGACGACAACGACCAGGACTGATCTGAAGGAGATCATCGTGGACTTCAGGAAGAACCGGCCTCACCACGCTCCACTGCTCATCAACAGCTCAGCTGTGGAGGTGGTCAGCAGCACCAAATTCCTCGGGGTGCACATGACGCACAACCTCACCTGGTCTGTGAACACACTTGTCACTGGTGAAGAGGACACAGAAGCGCTTGTACTTCCTGCAGAGGATGAGGAGAGCCCACCTCTCCCCGCACATTCTCACAACCTTCTACAGAAGTACCATAGAGAGCATTCTGACCAGCTGTCTCTCTGTGTGGTGTGGAGGCGGCAGCACCTCCGACTGGTGGAAAATGAGGAGAGTGGTGGGGACAGCAGAAGGGATCATAGGGGCTCCTCTTCCCTCCATTAAGGACATTTCATCCCAGCGCTGCATGTCCCCAGCCCATAGCATCAACAGAGACCCTCAAACCCCCACCATGAACTGTTCTCTATATATATATATATATATATATATATATATATATATATATATATATATATATACACTCTCACCGGCCACTTTATTAGGTACACCTGTCCAACTGCTCATTAACACTTAATTTCTAAGCAGCCAATCACATGGCGGCAACTCAGTGCATTTAGGCATGTAGACATGGTCAAGAGAATCTCCTGCAGTTCAAACCGAGCATCAGTATGGGGAAGAAAGGTGATTTGAGTGACTTTGAACGTGGCATGATTGTTGGTGCCAGAAGGGCTGGTCTGAGTATTTCAGAAACTGCTAATCTACTGGGATTTTCACGCACAACCATCTCTAGGGTTTACAGAGAATGGTCCGAAAAAGAAAAAACATCCAGTGAGCGGCAGTTCTGTGGGCGGAAATGCCTTGTTGATGCCAGAGGTCAGAGGAGAATGGCCAGACTGGTTCGAGCTGATAGAAGGGCAACAGTGACTCAAATAACCACCCGTTACAACCAAGGTGGGCAGAAGAGCATCTCTGAACGCACAGTACGTCGAACTTTGAGGCAGATGGGCTACAGCAGCAGAAGACCACATCGGGTGCCACTCCTTTCAGCTAAGAACAGGAAACTGAGGCTACAATTTGCACAAGCTCATCGAAATTGGATAATAGAAGATTGGAAAAACGTTGCCTGGTCTGATGAGTCTCGATTTCTGCTGCGACAGTCGGATGGTAGGGTCAGAATTTGGCGTCTACAACATGAAAGCATGGATCCATCCTGCCTTGTATCAACGGTTCAGGCTGGTGGTGGTGGTGTCATGGTGTGGGGAATATTTTCTTGGCACTCTTTGGGCCCCTTGGTACCAATTGAGCATCGTTGCAACGCCACAGCCTACCTGAGTATTGTTGCTGACCATGTCCATCCCTTTATGACCACAATGTACCCAACCCATGATGGCTACTTTCAGCAGGATAATGCGCCATGTCATAAAGCTGGAATCATCTCAGACTGGTTTCTTGAACATGACAATGAGTTCGCTGTACTCAAATGGCCTCCACAGTCACCAGATCTCAATCCAATAGAGCATCTTTGGGATGTGGTGGAACGGGAGATTCGATTCATGGATGTGCAGCCGACAAATCTGCGGCAACTGTGTGATGCCATCATGTCAATATGGACCAAACTCCCTGAGGAATGCTTCCAGCACCTTGTTGAATCTATGCCACGAAGAATTGAGGCAGTTCTGAAGGAAAAAGGGGATCCAACCCGTTACTAGCATGGGGTACCTAATAAAGTGGCCGGTGAGTATATATATATATATATATATATATATATATATATATATATATATATATATATATATATATATATATATATATATATATAT
The DNA here is from genome assembly GCA_037039145.1 of Fundulus diaphanus. Classification (NCBI taxonomy): domain Eukaryota; kingdom Metazoa; phylum Chordata; class Actinopteri; order Cyprinodontiformes; family Fundulidae; genus Fundulus; species Fundulus diaphanus. Next base: position 3,585,294 of record CM073129.1, on the reverse strand, counting down.
ATATAAATATATATAAATGTTCTTCATTTACAGTGACCCTTTAAACCATTAATGCTATTACTCCTTTTCATCACAACTCATATGAATTACATGTTTCCCATAACTTATTCCTTTTTATTCTAAGTTCAACCAAGATATTCTCTTCTTATCCTTGTAGCTTGTAGTGTTAAATAAGACTAAAATCATTTCATTTGAATCAAAGTATGCAGATGTTGATAGATATATCTATCTATCAGTGATGTGCGGTAGGGTTCATAGCTGGTGAAGCACAGAGCCATAGAGATAAAGAGTCGCGACACTCCCATTGGACTCCGTTGTACGCTTTTTGCCGCCTACTTCCGGGGTATGCAGCCTCGCATAGTTCCAAAAAGCCGTTCTATGGCGTTGGACATCATTCACTTCCATTGCTGACTGTCGAGTAACTTCTGAGGTAAGTTGATTAAATAGCTACCTGTTTTGAATTGTCAACTGTCTATATTGTATCATAGGCCATTTATGATGCTTATACTGATCTTTTGTTGTATGTACACAGCGTAATTATATATATATTTTTTTATCTTGGTAGACCACCGATTGCCTGCTAGTTTGTTAGCTTGACTTCGCCCTCTGTAAAGGTAGCACTAATGTTATATCCAGGCGTAAGTTGATTAAATAGCTACCTCTTTTGAATTGTCAACTCTGTATATTATATAAATAGGCCCTTTATGGTGCATATGCTTATATTTATTTGTATGTGCACAGTGCAATTTATAAATATATTCTTAACTTGGTAGACAACCGATTTTCAGTCATTGCCTGCTACTTTTATCTCGATTTTGCCAGCTGTGAAGAAGGTATCGCTACACCAGAAATTACGAAGTTCATTAGTGAATCTCTGACATCTTTTATTAAGTAAGTTATTGATGTTAGATTACTAGGATCATCAAGGTTGACTAGGACGTTTTTTTTAGGTTGTATCTGCTGAACCTGGCGGTGTTAGCCAGTCAGCTGAGTACTGTGTATCTGATGCTAGTAGAAATAAGGTTTGTTTAATTGCACCCTTGAAAGGGCTGTTTAGTTGGATTGCATGTAGGAATACAAATTATTCCACACAAAAAATTATCATAAGCCATAATGAGCTTTAAAATGTTTATTACTCAGACAGTAGTGTGACTAATTTGTTCCCCAAACACTGCTGCTTCAGGTGGCTGCTGCTGGAGGCGATGACTGCTTGAGCTGGCTGATGTTGGCAAAGGATGGAGATGGCGGCTGCTGCTGGTGGCGGCTGCTGATAATGTTGGCCTCTGCTGGTGCTGGCAGCTGGTATATTTGTGGCCCTGTCTCAACAGATCTTGCTGGACCAGCAGTATCGTTGTGGCCATCACTGGTTTCAGTGGAGCGCCCCCCCCCCCCAAAAAAAATGGTTACGATACCTGTTAACGCCTGTTTACACATTTGTTGTTCTTGTTCACACATACTGTACGTATGTTTGTTGATATTATTCATGCTTGTTCCCATTTTTTTTGTTCCACACTGTTCATTTCTATCTTATGCCAGGTACCTTTATTATTAATGTTGTCCTTCCTTTCAGCCCTGATGCACTCTGAAGCCTGATGTGATGTGGAGGATTTTTTTTTAAATGTATTTATAATATTCCTCCCTGTTCCTTCACTTTGTTCTTGTTTTTCCAGTTAGATACACACACACACACATCTTGTTGTCTCACTCAGTATTTTTTATTAAACAATATTTGAATCATTCATCCAAGCTTAATGAGTTATTATTTAATATATTTGATTCTTTGTGCATGGCTTAGTATTAAAATTATCATTGTTGTGTGACCAACTCCTGCCTCATCAGAAAAAGTGGGTGTAAATGCTGAATACTCTCTCTGCAGCTAACCTTACTCTTACTCTGTGCATTAACCCAGAGACGTAGAGAAAAATCTTAATAGCTCTGCACTTACCTATAGACCCAAACATATAAGCATAATGCTTTTGATAATATGTGAATGGCTTAATCTTAAAATTATATTATTAGTCTTAACATGATCATGTTTCACGTTGTGGTCTGGGGGTGACCACTTATCAGAAGTGAGCTAGCTGCTAGGCGAATGCTGAATGGACCACGGCAGACCTAACGCTACCACAAAGGTAAGCTAATGGCTGAATCGGAATTTATAAGCAAAATCACGGTAATCAATAATACAGCCCAGTCGCCATAAAATGAAAATCATGAGACATCTGTCATCACATGAATGATATGGAAAAGAAAACTTAAGTTAGAGCCGTTCTAGCCTGTACTCCTGGCCATACGAACATGAACATAAGCTTTTCCCTCCATAAATGTAAAACGTATCTAAGTAATATACAGCTTTTTGTTGTAACCCTGCCTCTCAAAATGGAAAAATGACATTAACAAATATGTAATCATGCAATAACAGCTGAAAAAGTAGTAGGGTGTATGTTTATATATATATTTACCGTTAAATAACGCAATCGCTGCTGTCTGTCCCATAGAAGAACATGACAGCCAGCGTATGTTTTGGAACTATAGCGGTCTACACGAACCACGTGACTGCCCTGGCGGTGACATCAAAGAATGTCGCAACTCTTTCCATCTCTATGGCGCTGGTGAAGCACTGACGTCAGTCAGATTTACAAATATATACACTCTACAGAGTAGACTCATTGCAAAGTGCTGAAGGAGACTGGTTGAGCCAAATCAATTAACTAAGAAACATGGAAAAAATATTGATTATTTGTTAAAAAAATAAATAAAACTAAATTATTTGTCATTTGATTGGTAGCAGTTTATGAGTTATGATGGATTTCTACATTTGTAACACATTAAAAAACTATAGGTTGTGCGTAATGTAGGTACATTACGCACATTTCGTTACAAAAACAAAACATGAATAATTATCGCTGTCTTACCTCTACTTAGAAATGAAGTCCAGCTGCGCTCTTTCTGAACAAAAATATCGGTCACTTTCCGGTAAAAGTTCTTTTTATCTTCTTCAGTTTTAAAAGTCTCTCAGTCTCAGTTGAGCTCACTGCCAGGGAGGAAAGCCTTCCTTGATCAGTCCTGTTCCGGCTGTATGTTTAGAGTCTTTTTAGTGCTTTACTTGTTTAGCAAAACTCGCCAATAACACATCCATAACTTGCTTTGACTCTACTATTTGGGGATCAGAGCGGTGCCCCTTGAGCGCCCCCTGCCTAGAGGCCAAGGAACTGCCGGCCTCACCTACAACCAGCTCTTTGGCTTTTATGATTGCCCAGCAGCACACGAAAACACAGTTTAATGACCAAAACACAATTCGTAATCCACATATATTAAATTGTGGAAAATCAGTTCATAAGTGTTTGAACAATTGAATTTATGATCTAGACAGGAAGATGCATTCACGGAATGGAAGTCAGCGCAGTTAACATGGGATTGCGCAATCCCAGGAGAGGCCAAGATCGCTGGCTTGGTGGCGCTTCACTATCAAGCGCCACCAAGGATTTACGTTAAAAATAGCGAAAAGTCTTCGATTTTAAAAGAGAATATGATTAAAAAATAAGGAAATTTGATAAAAAAACAACTATTAGTGAATCACAATATATATTATGTTATCATTATTCTATATTTTCTTTCTTTCCATGATTGCCTCCCCTGACTGCATGTCACTGCTATCTATAACTATAACCCATAAACTCTGCACAACATTCGCATATTCGCTCATTTTGCATCATTGCATCTCCAACTAGCATTACAAATGCTGTCAAACTCTGTTTCTAAATGCATTCTGGCACAAATGCCCTTTGCACAATCATTTCAGTGCATACAAATGGTTTTAAAAATACTTACCTGTACACTGACTTTCTCATGCATTGTTCACACTTCAATTGTTTACTTTTAAATCACTGTTGCACCTTATACTGTAATTTAAATTGACTGTAATTTACAAGCTGTATTCTTGCACATTTTTGAAGTTCTCTCTGAGATTTCTGAAGTTCTCTCCAAATGTCCGTGTCATGTTGGACTGCACAGATGTTGCTCTGGAGACCCTCTCATCCCTCACCTTACAGTCGTAAACGTTCTCAGCCTACAAGAACCATACCACTCTGAAAGGGCTGATCAGAGTTGCTCCCTGTGGGTTGGTGACATTTATTTTAGCATTGTACAAAGGCTGCATCTCAGACAAAGAAATAACAAAGGTCAGTGGAATCCTTCCTCTGCTTGTGCTTGGAGATGAAGTCTTGGCAGATAAAGGATTCCTCATTCAATACCTCCTTCAAGAAGTTGGAGCCAAACTCATCATTCCACCATTCAGGCATCCTGGCCAGTTCAGCAAGAAAGACAGAGGAGACCCAGACCATTGCTCGCCTGCGGATCATTGTAGAGCGAGCAATCGCTAGAGTAACGTGCTACCACATCTGGGATTCTCTGGTGCCTCTCACTTTAATAGGAACTGTCAATCAAATCTGGCACAACTGTTGTGTTTTGGGCTAATTATCAAGGCACATTTTGTGTTGCTGACTAAGTTAAATTATTTCTGTATGTCAATTGTTGTAGTGCTATGTAAAAAGTTATCTAAATGACTAGACTATCAAAAAGATATGTAATAAAACACACGAGCAGCATACTGTACCTTTTTTGTATTTTCTTGTTTAAGTGGAATTGCAAGGAAAACAAATCAAGTACATTTTACGAAATCTAAAAAAAACATAACCATTTCTTTTTTTTTTTTTTTTTTTTTTTTTTAATTCTTTATTTTGAGTTTTTCAACAAATTTATACAAATGGGTATTTTTTACATGTACAGAAAAGTACATATATCATTAGTATTTAGACATCTTAACATGTTTCCCATTGTAGAAAGAAAAGAGAGCAAACAGAAACAAAAAAAAAAAAACACACACATAAGGGAACAGAAGGGAGTGACCATTGCCATTATCTCACATATTCACATTTTCAGAATGAAATCGGGCCTTTTTAAGTTTGTATAATCAATCCATTTTTCCCAGCATGACATGAACCATCCCTGTCTGTTATTTATAGCTGCTGTCATCTCTTCCATTTTATAAATATCCAACATTATGTCCCACCATGTTGACAGATGTGGTACCTCCTGTGATAACCATTTTTTGGTTATACCCTTCTTACTAGCAACTAACAACATGCTCAAAAGAGATTTATCATTTTTCGTCCAACCTTGTGGTATGTTTCCAAAGAAAATAGTTTTCATATCAAAGGGAATTATACATTTAAATATCTCCTGTAGTGTTTTGTGGATGTCTTTCCAATATTGTTTAACTACCGAGCAGTCCCACATAATGTGAAAATGGTTTGCTTGCAGGTTTCCACATTTTCTCCAGCAAACAGGAGGATTTCCATCATAGTGTGATTTTTGATATGGGGTAATGAAGTATCTTATCAGTGTTTTCCATCCAAACTCTCTCCATCTCTGTGAAGACGTACATTTCCACTGATGCTTCCAGATCAGAGTCCATTCTTCTTCTGTTATGTTTATTCCTGCTTCTTTCTCCCATAGAGCCTTAACAGTCCCAGTTGAGAACGACACATGACTTGTCAAGAATTTGTACAAAAAAGAAATTAATTTCTTGTTTCCATCCCCTGTGTATGCATTTTTAAATAATTTCAGTAAGTATACATTAACAGCCGATGTTAAATCAACCTTTGTTTCTATGTAATGTCGTATTTGTAAGTAGCGGTAGAAATCCTGCTTTTCTAAATTATATTTATGTTTCAGTGTCTCAAATGCAATTACTTTACCATCCTTAATTAGATCATTTATAGTTTTTAACCCTTTAGAAGTCCAAATTTTAAATCGTGAATCTAATTGGTTTGGTATAAAATCAGAGTCGTATGCATACCATTTCAATCCTGCGATATCTTTTTCCAGTTTATATTCTTTCACCACGTTTTGCCACACAGAAAGAGTACATTCAACCCAGGGACTACCGGTATTATGTATATATTTCCCGATATTTGTGTCTGCCAATACAGATTGTATTGGAACTGAAAGAGTTTTCTCCTCTATATTCTTCCACTGAGCATCGCAGGAAACATCACACCAATTTATTACGGTTTTCATTTGTGCAGCTCGGTAATAGTTTCTCAAAGATGGCAGGCCCCATCCTCCTTTTTCTTTATCTAGTTGTAAGGTTTTGAAGCGGACTCTTGGTCTCTTCCCCTCCCATACATATCGTGAAATCATTTTGTCCCATTCGTTGAAGACATTTTGATCAATAGATATGGGGAGGGTCTGAAACAAATACAGTAATCTTGGCAAAACATTCATTTTTATGGATTCTATTCTCGAGTGTAGAGTGAAAAAAGGAATCAAGTTCCACCGTTTTATGTCTTCGACAATTTTCTTTAGTAATGGGACATAGTTCACATCAAATAGTTTGGTTTGATCCTTTGGTATGGTAATACCTAAATATTTTAAGGATTGGGCCTGCCACATCATTGGGTATCTGGTAACCATTTCCACAGGTGGATTATAATTATAGGAAAGGGTTTGAGTTTTGTTCATGTTAATTTTGTACCCAGATATTTTACCATATTGCTCGCACAGATGAATGAGTTCAGGTAGTGAGTTTGTCGGTTGTCCTAAAAATATTAAGATGTCATCTGCATAACAAGCAAGCTTATGCTCCCTCCCTTTAATTGTAATTCCTTTAATATTTTGGCTTTGTCTTATGGACTGGGCCAGTGGTTCTAGATATAAAGCAAACAAAAGTGGGGACCATGCGCAGCCCTGACGATTTCCTCTCTGTAATATGAAACTGTCAGATAAATATCCGTTAACCTTGATTCTTGCTGTGGGGTTTGTATATAAGGCTTTTATAGTTTGAATAACGGTTTCATGTAACCCAAATTTGTATAATACTCTGTAAAGAAAATCCCAATTAACTGAGTCAAACGCTTTCTCAGCGTCGACACTTACCAGCACCGCCTCAGTCTTATTTTTATTAATTTGGTCTATAATATGAAGTGTTCTGCGTATGTTATCTTGTGTCTGTCGGTTTCTTATGAATCCAGTTTGATCGTTATGTATCAACATTGGTAGGAATTCCTCCATCCGTCTGGCCATTATAGAAGTAAATAATCTGTAGTCAATATTTAAAACAGAAATGGGCCTATATGAACCACATTCATTCTTATCTTTACCTTCTTTTGGTACTGCAGTGATTATAGCCTCTTTCCAACTCGGAGGTGTTTCTCCCTTTTTCAGTACCCAATTTAAGGTAGGAAGTATTATGGGGATCAGCTCATGTTTGAATTCCTTATACCACTCAGCTGTGTAGCCGTCTCCCCCTGGTGAGCGGCCTGACTTAAGTCTACTAATGGCTCTTTTGAGTTCCACCTCTGTTATGTTTTCCAACATTTGTTCATTTTGCTTAGGATTTAGTTTTGGCAGGTCCAATGATTTCAGAAAGTCATCAATATAATTTATGTTTTCCCCAGGGACTTTGGTATACAGTGTTTTGTAGAAATCTTCAAATACTTTATGAATTTCCTTTAATTTGGTGACAACTTTCTTTGTTTTGGGATCCTTAATCTTTGTTACTGTGTTGTCTGCTAGTTTCTTTTTTAATTTCCATGCAAGTATTTTCATAGATTTTGATCCACTTTCATAGTATGTTTGTTTCAAATACATTAATTTCTTTTTAATTTCTTGTGTATTTAAATTATTTATTTCATTTCTTATACTCTTTAATTCTTTCAGGATGTTTGGTGCTGAGGTCTGTTTATGTTGGCCTTCTAAGGTTTTTAAATCTTTTTGTAAATCTTCTAATCTTTTGTTTTTCATCTTCTTTTTATATGAGCTTATCGCTATAATTTTTCCTCTTAGCACAGCTTTTAAGGTGTCCCAAAGAATTGGGGGAGAGACCTCTTCATTGTCATTTATATCCAAAAATTCTTTTATATCTTTTCTAATTTGTTTCCTAACGTTAATGTCCTGGAGCAAATATGAATTTAGTTTCCAAGTAGTCACCTTGGGGCATAAATTTAAATCGATCACCAGAGTTAGGGGTGCGTGATCACTCACATCTATTGTCCCCATTTCACAGCTTTGAATCCTATCTTTGTCTTTGCCAAATGTAATAAAATAGTCAATTCTGGTGTAAAGTGAGTGAGGGGCTGAGTAGTGTGAGTAATCACGTCTTGTGGGAAAAAGGTCTCTCCAAATATCAATCAACCCCACCTCATTGAAAAGAGCAGAAATCTTCTTATGTAGAGTGTTTGATTCCAGATTTTTTCCATTAGAGTTATCTAATTCCGGCCGGAGATGGACGTTTAGGTCTCCACCACATATTAAGAAGCCTTGAGTTTCTGTTACCATGATGTTAATGATTTTTTTAAAGAAACTCAAGTCACTCCCAGGTGGTGCATAAATGTTCATGAGTGTCACCAAATTGCCCTCACTGCTACCCCTTACCAATATGAATCTTCCCTCTTTATCTTTCAATTCATATGATTTTTCGAAATTTAGTGTTTTTGAGATGAGGATGACCACACCACGTCTTCGACCAGACTGATAGGAGGAAGAGAACATATTTGTAAATCCCATTCTCTTCAATTTCTCATGTTCATTATCATTTAAGTGAGTTTCTTGCAGATATACCAATTGTGCCTTGTCTTTTTTCATCTTAGTTAGGATTCTGCTTCGTTTTATTGGGTTTGTTAGCCCATTTACATTAAATGAAATACATTTAATACCATTATTCATTATTTATGTGGAATAATATGTCATGATGTAAAATAGAATGGTCAGCTCCCTTAACAAACAAGAACATAGAACAAGAACAACTAAAAGAAAAATAATTATTCACACAAAACTGTGATTCCAGGGTAGGGGTCTCTCGTGAAGGACCCTGCAAGGTGTAGTGTCTATCCACCACCGCGAGGGGGAATCCTCTCCCTCCGAACGGGGAAGGGCCCCACAAACAGCCCAGAGTGTACTTCTCCACTAAAGTTTCTCCACATACATATCCTCATTTATTGGGGGAAAAGAGTCATGTCTCATATACAGACCTTACCGCGTGGGTTGTTATAGAGCTTGTGTAACCTCACTGGTCCTCGGACGCGGAGGGCGCGCGTCTCCTGTAGACCTGTAGCCTCTCTCGGATCGCTCTTTCCCGGTGCTCCTCGGCGCATCGTGTCAGCTGCTCCATCAGGCTCTCCTTCTGCGTTACCTTCGTCACCGTGAAGCCCCGCGCTCTCATGTCCGCCGTCGCTTCCTCCGCGGTGTTGTACAGCACGGTCCCGTCTTTGTAGAACACCCGCAGCTTCGCGGGAAAGGGAGTTTGGATTCGGATGTTCTGTTCGCGCAGAGCCCGCTTAGCCTCCGTGTATTCCCTGCGTCTCTGGAGGATAGCAGGAGGGTAGTCTTGGTCAAAATAGATTCTTCTTCCCTCCAGAAGCACAGTCTTTTTCATCCAGGCTCTGCGAAGAACTTCTTCTTTAGTTGTGTAGCGAGCGAACTTTATTATGATCGAGCGGGGTTTATCTTCGCCATTCTCCCGTGAGCTGGGGGGGCCCACACGGTGCGCTCTCTCAATGTCAAGGCTGAGGGACTCGGGGATGTCCAGACAGCTCCGGAAGACTTTTACCATGAAACCAGCCACCGATGTCCCCTCTGCCTGCTCCGGGATGTTGTACACTCTCAAATTATCACGTCGGGATCTTGCTTCTTGGTTTATTAGTTTGCTTTCCTGTTCGCTCATTACTTTTAGCATCCTGGTCAAAACTTGCTCCACGCCCTGGACCCGGTCCTCCATCTGGTCAATTCTTGTCTCAGCTTCAGTGATCTTCTGGTTTACGTTGATCAAATCTGATTTAAAGTCTTGAAATTCTTTGCGAAACCCTCGTATTTCTTTTAGCACTGTCGCTAAACTAATAGAAGTTGACTCGTTAGCTCCATTGTTAGCGCTAGCATTAGCTTCTTCGCTAGCTTCTTCAGATGGCGTGGTCCTCGATGCCTTTTCTTCCACAGTTTTCTGTCTATTTTCTTTTTTCCCCATGTTCACACCCCTTTCACCTTCAACTTACTGTGACAAAATGTGAATATTGGTATTTAAATGGGGTGAAATAGTCAAAATCAGTGGAGAGCTATCGCCCTAGGCTGCCATTCGGTAGGATGACGTCACCGGACCCTCAAACATAACCATTTCATATCTTATAATTGCACACCATACACTGCTTTAAATTATCCTGCAAATTAATATTTATCAAATCTAAACAACAATAGTTGCAAAATACTTAAGATAACCTTAAGAAGAAGCAAACTTTAAAACAAAGGTTACAAGACAACTGCACTTCAAACTTTTTTTGTGTAAATTATGACACTGCCTTTTAAAGAAATTTGCACATCTGTGGATGTGTCATTAATACTATGTCTTATCAGGCGCGGGCAGAGGGGCAGATGGCCTCTGCTGACAACTGCGCGCAGTAATTGCGGAGCGCAATCAGCGCGCTCCGCCTCTTAGACAACCGATTTCAGGTGTGTTGGATTGTTAAAGGGAGAAAACCAACTTTTCTCTTTTATAAAGCTAATCAAAACATCACACATGAGCTGTCTTACTGTTAATCACCTTCACTCAATCCTGAGGATTTCCTCAGCTCAGAGTCTAACCGTGAACATTGATAAACTGTACAAAAATGACACACAACCAAGTGTCAGACTCTGCCTCAGATAAGTGAGCATCACAGGCCCACATGTGCTCTTTCTGCTCTCCTGTTTCCACTGTGCAAACAAAGCAGCAAACAAAATCATATTTTCTACAAAATATCATATCCTGACTGGTTTTACATCTAAAAAAAGCACTCACCAGGATTATGCTTCAACAATAAACTTTGTTGTCTTGCTTAACAGGTTACAGGACTGAACTCCCACATCTTGTGCCTGTAGAGCACGCTAGCTCCTAGCAGCCAGGAAGAAGCAACGCTAGGTTCAGCTGTGGTGCATTCACAGTTCATGGGACAATTCAGTACTCAACAAAAAACGTGATTTTCTTCAATCAATTAAAAAAAATAATAATAATAAATATATATATATATATATATATATCTATATATATATATATATATCAATCATTTTAAAATTGATTGAACAAAAACATGTTACTTCTTGAGTATTGAATTTTCCCTTGCACTGTGAATGCACCACACCAGCGTTGCTCACAGCTTCTGCTTGATCTTTTTTATATTCAATTAAATTTTTAAAATTATGTGTTCTTCTCAAAACTTAAAGCTATCCTACCTCTTCAAGTTTCTGCTCCGCTTAGAAAAATGGTATGGGCCAGATATGGGCAAAGTTGTCGCCCTGTTCACAGTTCTGGATGGCAAAGCTCTGGATGATAAGAGCTGCGAACTGATCACAAAATTCATAAATTTGTTATAAATCAACGGTTTGCTCTAAAATTCTGAAAATATTTACGCATGTCCAAGAGGGCTTTATCTAAGTCCTTGATTTTTAATATGGTCATTAATGAAACGGTTTCAGAGAAAAAAAACATTAAACTTTATAGTCCTATACATGTAAATTTAAATTTCTTGTAAATTGGTATAATTCGCCTGGATTCTTACCAAACTGAAACACATGTTTATTCTGGCTGTGCTTTACAGATGGAGGCCATTTTTATTGGCATTGACCAATATTTGTGGAAAATACATTGATTTCTCCAGTTTACAAACTTTGAAAAAACAGTGTGGCACTTTCAAAAACTGGAATACATGCAGTGAGAGAATTGTTGCACCTTATTCAAGGAATACATCCTGAAAATCTGAGCTTGTTACACCACACAAGTGATTTTAGGTGAATTTTTTAAGTTTTCAAGTTGTTTTTCCACACTTTTGGAAATAGGCCCCGCCCACTTGTTTCAATCATTAACATTTTGTATTACTTTAGTTAAGGGTTATGACTGGAAGGGGATGAAGAAGGTTTTGTAAAAATCCAATCAGCCATTCTTGCTAGCTAACAATCACCTATTTTAGCGTTACTTTCCGAAAAAGTAAAAATTCAAAAATCCGCCGCGTTAACTTTTTTTATTTGTCCATTACACGCTTATATATGAAGTTTTGCGCGGATCGCACAAAAAATGTAGGAGGAGTTTAACAAGAAAGGATTAACCTTTGTAGCCATGTAGCGCGAAAAGTAGCTAGGAAACGAAAGGTGTGCCAATTCCCTTTTTGATGCAGAATCATCCAATAAACAAAGTCATATAAAGTTTTTGAGTGTGGGACCAGTAGTTTGGTGGTTACAGACCGAAACGCATTGTCCTTTGTTATAGCGCCCCCTAGTTGTTGAGGGGTCTGAATTTCTGGGTTTGAGTAGGGGCGCACGTTCTGAACTTAGATACCTGATCCACTTGATTCGTTACAAATCCGCGTGGGCTGCACAACGCATTTTAATTCCGTAGTAATAATAATAAATAATGGAAAAACGCACGAAAAACAATAGGGTTCTCTGCTCACAGAGCAGACGAACGGCATAGCCGTTCGCCTGCGCTGCGGGCTTGGAACCCTAAATAACACTGTTAGAGAGCTGGGGTCCGTTCTTCGTACGTCGCTAACTCAGTTAGCTGGATTTGATTGTTGACGGTTTGGCATGATCTTGGATCGTTTGGTTCTTTGAAAGACATCCTGCACTTGTTGTCATAGCAACATGTGCGCAAGCTTAAGCCTGCTCGAGAGTAGGCTTATTTCATGTAAACAGGATTAGATCGCAGTTTAATAAGCGGAGGAGATAGGGAAGTCTGTCGTAGTCATGTCCATTTTTATGACAGCAACCTGTTGAGGAAGGTGCAAGAATAATTTGCAGAGCTTTTCAAATTAATTGTGCATTGCGCAATAGAGAGGATCCTTTAGCGCAGCGCGACGGTGTAATTGTTGAGAGATTTTTCTTGGTGGCTGTTATAAACAGACAAACATTTCATTTAACAGTGGCTTTTAAAGAGGAAAAAGTGGTGTTAGAGCCATAAATAGAAAATATTTGTGTGATGGTTTGCTTTTTATTTTTCTCATATTCAGTAAGATTATTTGTTCAGGCCATTTTATTGTGAAGTTTAGTTTTATTTTGAAAGGCTTGCTTCCTATCGAGCCGTATATTGTATTAACGGATTATCTAGACACGGAGCAACACATTCTTTTGACCGTGTAAGCTGTTGTGCAATTATACACTGTTTAAAGTTATTTAATGTTTCATAAATAACTCTCTGTCTGTTAAGTATTGTCTGGTGATGATCAGCTCTTAAGCTGATATCAAGACAAAGGTTGAAAGGGATGAATTCGAGCACTAGCAATCTTTTAACAGCAAAACCTGCACACACATAGAATAAAGAGTGACAACTTCTTTTCAAGTCCAAGAATTTAATAACAGAAATAAAATGAACATCCAGAGAACATCACTATGTAATGCTGTTTACCTGAATTAACACAATATTTCGATTAATAAATCCTCTCTACTAGGCTAGTGAAACTTAACTAAACTATTAAGCAAAATGAAGATAAAAAGAAGCTAAGCTAAGGAACTATTTACATGCAAAAACAAACAAAAGACAAACGTGGTTGATCATAATCAGATTAATTCAGTGAATCCCTGTTCACTACAGATCTGATTTCAAAAGCATGGAGTGGAGTTAAAACATCTGCCATGTATTTCAATCCATTCACAATGCAAAGCCTAAGTTAAACAAAATATTATTTGTTGAAATAATATTCTGAGGACTGTTTGTCCTGTAAGATCATTTAAACCCTTACGACCGAGTTTGTTAATGCGATTCTCCCTCCGGGCGCATGGGGTCGCTGTGGCAACTCGGTGGCTAAGAGGTTACAACATAAAGTTCTCAAAATTGCCTTGAAAACCGGCATTAATATACCATATTGATGCGGGAATAAGGCAGATAACACCATCGGAGGATGGCGGAGCAGAACAGTTACGCTTTATGCTTTAAAACGAACTCCCTTTTCAAATGTCCGAAACCGGATGTTAGCAAGGCTAATAGCATGTTTGGCTAGCGCGACCTACCGGTTAGCCCTTTGTTCTAAACACCACGGTTTACAAACATTTCCCAATAAACCTTTTCTTCACCCTCAGACCGCTGCCCAACCTGTTGATGCCTCATGTGTGAGTTCTGTCCACTTTGGCCGTTCTAGGAAGAAGCGTTGAAGGAGGAAATGGTTGGCTAGCGCTAGCGGGCTAGCGCTCCGTTCTTGGCAGGCTAGCGTTAGCCTTGCAGCAGCATGTGGCTAACGGCGTGGTCTGGATAGCTTGGAGGCCACGTTCTCTGACCGGGATGCAGTCCGATGAGCAGGGGTTTTCCTCAGCATCCAGCCTTCAGCTCCATGGGTGTTCACTTCCCTGTACAGGCTGAGGAAAAATACACAGAGCTGTTTCGCATGCAGGGATCTTTGCTACTGCATCTGATTGTGGGTTAAGACAGCAACTTAGCTCTGTAATTGCCCGGACATGTTCGTCCGGATTCAGTCAGGTCCTCTGCTGAAGCAGGCAGTCGGGTCTAGCAGACCCTGAATCAATGTGGCTGGTCCAGGGAATCTTTCTCAGCTGCTGGCTGGTGTGTTGGTGAGGGCCGACCAGGCCCTCATGGTCTGGCCTCCTTTGTCTGCTCTCAGAGAGCTGTAGTGGAGCTGAAGAAGTGGGAGAAGAGAGTGAGCAGAGGTGTGCTGTGGCTTTTGTCTGTAGGGAGGTGGTCACAGCTGACCTCCTGCTGGGAAAAAGGGCCGTCTACGCCTTGAGAGTCTCGTGTTACGGCCAGAGTGGAATTCCTTTGTTAAACTCTTCCACTGTTCAGAATCCAATCTGAGATCCATTATTTTGATGATCCTGGCGGTAATATCACAACACTGTGTATGACTTGGAAAAGGAAAAACGGATAATTATAAAACGGATGTATCGTCATTTTTGCATTTCTTAATTTTTTATAAATAAAGATTTTCTTTTTTTAATTCACGGTTTGCACGCATCCTTTACTTCCAGTGTCTAAGGAATGACACCGATATTGAATCTGTTGCCATAACAAGTGGCTTTTTAAAATACAGTATAATAATTAAAGGCTACCATTTTGTAGAATATTCTTGTACTTCACTTTTACTTGTCCCCATGTTCTAGTCCCGTGGAGGCTCTGACATAAAAGAACAAAGTAAATATGAAAAATGCACAAATACATACTGTAGAAAGTGATAGAAACATCTAGTATTTACGCATTAATTTGTCTGCTACTTTTTGCCAGCCCTCTGTCCTGGCTTTAGCAGACTTTGATTTAATTAATGACTCAAATTCGGCATAACCTTCCATTAAAAGGCGTGTTCTGCTTGGGAGAAAAACTGTGGGCATTCTTTGGCCATGCTGAACAGCCAAAAGCAGCATTGCTGATCATTGTTTCTACTATCGATACATTTCCCCTTTTAAACAAACGCATGAACGCGCAGTTATCTCAGATAACTCAATCCAGCCATACTAATCATAAACAGGTGTGTTCGAAGAACCCAATTAGCCGGATCATGATTAGCCGGATGAAATCATCTTGGATGTCTCATTTGATCTCGGATGTTTTAAGCAACGTACGAAGAACGGACCCCTGGACCTATGCATTGAAAATAAAAGCCAAATATTATTCTCTGTTAAAAAAATGTTTTACAGTCAAATTTTCCCCAACTATGTTGTGCTGAAAAACAGTGAGCCAGTACTTAGCTCCAACTGTTGCAGATCTACAGCAGACCCCCCCCACCATTTTCATACCACCATCTTGAAATTTAATTCCTCAATAGACCCCTTGCAACCACGTGACTCCGTTACCCAGAACCCCTTGCGTGGCGGCCATATTGGTTGGCATGCCACTGTCTACACAACGCGCCAACATGCAATCAAAGTCTTACGTGGATGAGTTACAGCCTTCTGATAAGGCAGCTTACTTCTCTAAATGTGCAAGGATCGGTAATGCGGACCCTTTGGCTCTTCCTGATAAGGATTTTTCTAGCAATCCCGATGATTGGCCATCAGTTTGCTACGCTGATCTGGTGAACTACCTTGTGTTGTCACCCACCCCAACGTACAGTGGCGATCAGATGAAGGCCTACAAGAGTTTGGAAGCGCACAAACAGTTCACTGCCGGATGGATACGTGAACTGTCTGTTTGTTACCTGAATGATGTAGCAGTTGTGCTGCCGCCTGTTTCGGCATGCCTCCGCTCGCGGGGCGGGCCTGGCGACCTGCCGTGCCGTGCCGCGCGGCCGCCGGTGCGGTGCGTGAGCTGGGCTCTACCCCCTGCTCTGGGTCCCTGTTCACCCACCGTCGCTCCCTTGCCTCTGCCACCACAGCGAGCGGTCCCAGAGGGGGCACGACTTACAGTGTGTACAGTCCGGCCGCGTCCGAGCGTTGCGCCGCACAGATCGTGAGCGGTGAACTTTTAAACCCCGCGGTTCCGTCGCACAGTTTGAGATGTTTATAAGTACCACGACTGAAAAACTCGTACAGTGTATGCCCGGCTTTTTTTAGCCGTGAAAACACTGTAGGAGTTAGCAACGCCACATGCCTACCAGTCTATCTAACTAAGTACTACTCATGCTACTAGGCCGTTCCATTAATTTAATTTACAATCAACATATCCATTGATGAATCAGCACCTTACCTTTTACAAAGTGATCGCTGCACACGCGTGCATTGTTGATGTTCACGTTCTCCAGATCAGCACGTGAAATTCGTGTCAGCCAAACACGCCGCCTGCGCCTTGAAAACTCAAGTGTCTTAGCACACTGCCGGTCTATTATGGTAGGCAACCTATAGAAAGACATTTTGTCCCTCCCAGCACGATTCCCGCAACCAACAACGCAACAGGTTTGCACCATATTGAATAGTCTTTTGTATACGCTCCGCCGGCCATGTGAGTAATAAGCTAACTGGGCCAGTGCAGTGGTGGGTAGTCACGCTAGCCTGCCCACCAAGATGGCGGCGCGCACTCCCGATCACGTGACCGTGACGTCAGATGCAAGGGGTCTATTCGTATTAGTTTGATAATCTTTTAACCTGTCCTGCTCTCTTCCCTGTGCTGGAAAGGCGCCTTCTCACTCCTGATCCTACAAAAATTTCTTTGTTTTGATGTGTGCACTCTGCTCAGTATTTACAATGAGTTTCACAAGTGTTACTATCATTGTCTAATTATCCTAAGATCATCATTTTTTTTTTCCTATACAGCTTGTTGTGACTTTTGCCCTTCAAAGTGTAACATCTAAAAGCATTTCCTAGTTATCAAACAACCATTCTTGGAGCAGAAAATTTCCAGCTCGAGAGTTAATTCAGATTTGACTTGAAAGTCATTGAGAGTTAATCTGGCCAGCCAGATTGAGAGTGTGTAACACTCAACATTCTGCACATTATCAATCTGGGACTGCTTCCATTGAAACTATTCGAGAAAAGGACCATTCAGCAGAACTTTGAGCTGATTGGCCGAAGCAACACCTACTGCCAGCCTACCAAAGGTTGGTTTTAGTCAATCACGGTATCAAATAAATGTAAGCAGCAGGCATCATGAGAAACCACAACAAGTTACATTGTTCTTGCTGTTCTTCTTTTAAAGATGAAATTGTGGATATTGACAAAACAGATGTGCTAGCAACAGCTGCACGTGCATCCTCCTGCGCTGCCAGGTTTATCTTGTTTCAGCTGTGGGCTTGGCAGCTCTTGCCTTCATCATAGCTGGTATGTCTCGCCTTAAACAATAATATTGTAAGGTGTTTGGCCCGAACCGTTTTTGGTTCAGTTCTAAACAGTTAAGGCAGAGAAAGATGGATTCTCGTGTGTTTGTGAACACACAAATACTGCATTAATTCTGCCTGCAGGCAAGGTTAAGAGTCAAAATGTGCACAAATTGCACAAATGTAAAGATCAACTTCTGCCATGGGATTTACTTGCAGAGCTAAACCTTTTCCACACAAATGTTTAGGTTTTCAGATGTTAAAGACAATGAATCCAGGAGGAATTCAACCATAGTCTGCATGTTTTACCATCAAACACCAATGCTAAATAGTAATATACAGTACTGTTGAAATGTTTTTCTTTCTCTCATTTCTTTCCATTATAATCCAAGCAGTCTGATTTTTCATGGAATCGCTATAATTGATCATTTTCATTAGTTCTCCAGGCTTTCTGACGACTTTTCAAGTTTTTTATTTATCTACTCCTTGCAATTGACTATGGCAACTAATTGTGAACTGTGTGTTATACTGGAAAACTAAAAAAAGTCCTGATCTGAGAGTAGGACTTTTGAACAAGCTTGGGACTTTGTTCAATGGGGGGTGTTGTGTGCAGCAAGAAAAACTGTCAGCCACAAGGGGGAGTAAGGAGCAGAAGGGAGATGACCAGTTTACAAACCTATGCATTTTATACCCTTAAAGGAGCAATAAGCAAAATTTCATTATTGTAGATGGAACTAAAAAAATTTTTTTTTTGAAGAACTAAAGGTATCTTTTTAGATGGACTATGGTTAAGCGTCACAGACTGTCTGTGTTGTTCTCCAATATCTTGCTTACATTGCCCGGGTGGGCCAGCCATCCATGCGCATATGAGCATGCGCGTGCACGTGAACAGCTGCCCCCTACCTGCCATAAAATGCCACCACCGGCACACAATGGCGGAGAGCACGCCCATTGGATCCGACTGTTCTTTTGCTAAGAGCAATATAAAGTTGTGTTACTTACGTTTTTACTTGACATGTTCCTCTGAAAGGTGATACTGTTTTGCTGTGTAGTTATTCTTTGCAAATAGGCTCTCATGGGGAAATGGGTGCAGAGTGCTGGAGCAGAGATGGAGAGACTGTGCTCACGCTCCACCTAGTGGAGAAAAATCAACTTTTGCTCCTTTAATTTATCAGAAAAGGTAGTTTTAAGTTGTTTAGGTGAGAAAGTACATAAACTTTATCTGTGCATCAGGGTTATGAGCCAATTTTGAATCGGTTTTCGGACTTGTCGAGAGCGACAGAGACCCACTGATGGGCTGGTCTCACCAGGGAAGCTGCAGTGGGAAACCCCCTTTGCTGCAGCATTAAGTCGGTCTTTGATTTCCCACAGTCTAAATCTGTTCGTCAGAGCTGGAAGGTGATTATAAAGTGTCTACTAAGTTTGTGGGGAATATGTGCCAAGTACCAGATATCAAATGTGAAAATCTTTGGCGAATGTTTTTGCCTTTCAAGTTGATTATAAACTTTTTTGCCACTGTTCTGTAATTAGACTGATATCTTAGTGCTAATGATCGTGATGTTTTCCTTGTACACAAAAAAGATACATTTCCCTAACACTGACTTTTCATGTAAACTTCAGTTGGTGGACTAGGAACTCTTTTACTATTTACAAATAATGAACTACGTTTGGAGGGGGGACACTGCAGCTTTCTATACGCAGATGGGCGTGCTTGTATTAAAATCAGATCCACGGATTTAGTGAGGCTTTCTCTCATTTTACAAAAACTTAAAGTTTTGTCTCTAGAGTGCACCGGCTGCTGATCGAACTTGTGTACTCGTGCAGAATAAAGCAGACTCTTTGTTCTGCAGCAGTAGAGAAACCGCAGGAAAAGCTGAATATGTGCAGCGTGTATATCTTATAACCCATAAAAATAATTTTGCTGTGATCAAAAGTCTTCGGTATTGTACTCAAATATCCTCGCCATGGCTGAGGCAGAAACATACTCATAAAGCTCTAAATTCTATCTCCATGACGCATACTTTGGAGACCACAGATCAGTGTCGTCTCCTCGCTCTGCTTCTGTCCCCCACCACTACTGTGGCCCCTGCACAGGCAGAGAGAAGCCGTGCTGTATTTGTAATTTTATACCAACGTTCGTAGAATACAGTGGAGCCTGGTGGTGCGGAATAGGGTAGGGCCGGTGTAAAAAGGGAAAAGGAGATGTAACGCCATCAGCAAATCCAGTTGTGCGTTCTTCAACCTGTTTCTCCCGTGTCCGGGTGAGATGCAGGATACAGCTACAACTTCTCAGTCTGCCTTTGTCTGTTTGACCTATGCTGCCACCTGTTGGACCAGCTTGGTACTGCAGTTTTCCTCACAACTTCTCCATGCGTCCTTGGGCCGTTTTACATAAACAGCCCCTAGCAAATTGAAATGTGTCAAACTTAAAAGCCCCAGACTTTGGTTTAGCCCGGAAAACCAAAGCCTGGGACTTTATACTCTAGGGCTTGCATTGGAAAAGGGGCGAAAAATAATTTAACAAAAACAATACTGTTTCATTCCTTAGAATTAGGAGCCTTTTATGCCTAAATAATTCACATGAAATGATCCTAAAAATGACATCCCGTGAGCCTGATCTGATACTAGATCGCAAATCGGTAAAAGTAGACAAAATACAAAGAAAACATTTTAAAGTGCTTTGGAACGCCTGTGAAACTGTTGATGACCAGTTCAACAGACAGATGGTTTTGGGGGGAAAAAAAATCCAGAAATGTGGGATGACTGCAGGAAAGACTTTTTCACAGTGCTGTATAGTTGATCATTTACAAATGTTTCTTTTGTAATTGCAATGATGTAAATAATTTGGAAGCATGCTTGCTGTGTGAAAACTGCTTGTGTATATTAAAACACTTTCATATGTATGAACACATTTTTCCTGTATTTTGTTTTTTTTTCATTTAACATTATACACTATTGTCTGTCTTCCACAGGCCAGAGCCGTCGGCGGCATAAAGGGTCTGTTTCACAGAAACCCAAAACAGGCTTCTCTGGACAGCCATGCTGCTGTACACCCCTGCTGTAAGCATCCATTCGGTGCCCACCTGTTGCGCCGCACTGCCAGCGCACCCACCAGAGGCCAGCCCAAAGTTAAAAAGGGCTTTCCTGAGATGGCCATTAATACCAAAGATTACAGCTCAGAGGGGGCAAGTGAAGAGCGAGAGTCTGAGGACAAAGACAAGGCCTCAGCTACGACTTCTTACCAGTTCACTCCCCCACACCATCATAATGGAGAATCGCAAGCTTCCCACCAAGCCAAGGGGCCCTGGGACCGTCCTGACACAAATGGAGCTTTCCACCCAGAGGAGGGTAAAGGTAAGGGCTCACCTTTTGCTCAGCAACGACCCACGAGTGAGCCTCTAAAACGGGCCAGCCGTCTCCGCTGTCATGAGTCGCTGGACATGAAGCCAGGGGTGTTTGCTCGAGTCGCACTCAGTAGTTCAGGCAGGGTGGGAATGTCCTCAAATTGCATCACATGTGTGATTGGCTCTAAGGAGAGTCCTGAGGCTGAGAGAAAGGTTCAGGAAATGCAAGGCAAGTCTGGAAAGACAGATGAGGAAAGACAGGAACCCGGTGTACATTCATCCTCGGACAAGAAACAAGTTCAACTAGATGCAGTTACCATGACTACAGCTGCCTCCCCTGACCTACAGCAGCCTCTGTCCAAAACCAAATCCTGCATGGAAGCCCAGTTTCAGTGCTCCCCCTCAGGCTCTAGAGCTAGACAGACTCTTGGTCCCCAACATTTACGACCTCATCCCGAATCGCTTCACAGGAACATCCGATCCTGCAGCGTTCCACGTAGACGCTCCCCGAATTCTGTTACACCAGCACCATGCCCAACTCCAGACTGCAGGACCAACTTGTGTTGGCAGCAAACTACACCCCCTAACTATGGGTCTGTTTGTGGCTCACTGCTGACTCCAATACAAAACATGAATGTGAATGAAGCTCTTTTACTCAGCGACAGCAGCAGCTGTGACAGCTTTGACAGTTTGAGCAGCTTGGAGTCACCTCCCATGATGCCTCCACGCTCTGTCCTCGATAGCCGCAAGAGGGCAGTGGGTACTCTGCAGCGAGAGATGAATGCCCTGTTTGCCCAGAAAATGGAAGAATTGCACCAAAAATCACCCATGTTCTTTGCTGGTAAGATGAGCCTGAGGCCACTGCAGTGGTTAGATGTGATGTAGTTGTAGATGGGCATCCATGTGCATTATGAACGTGGAGTTTTTGTCCATGTTTTGTTTTAGCTGTAGGTAGAATTCTTCACTTGGTCTGCTTAAGTAAGAAACCTCTTCATCCTTTTTTTCCTTGATAGTCTGTTAAATATGATTTAAGCTAAGTTATATTTGTAGAACTTTATCCTTATATTCTTCATGTTCCAAATATTTTCATACCAGCATTCACATACTCAGTAACGCTATTTCTTTTGTCTAAACGTCCTCTATCTAATACTGCCCAACTGCTTGACAGATGAGAAATGTGGTAAGTCAAAAAAGAAAACTGGGATTAGTTCAGTGTAAATACCAAAACTTCACTTGCACACACAACTAGGTCTATTTCACCCACCACCAGCACTTTTCAAATCTTTCTGCTTAGCTGTGAAGCCAATGATAAGGCTAGAAGTTTTTTCAGAAGCTTCTTTAGAGAAGAACCCTACTGGTTCTTCTCTAAAGAAGAACCAGTAGGGGCTGAGGCAGTATATTGATTTGCTAGACGTGAAGTTTATTCTTTATTTATTCATCCTTTAGTTTATTCTTTTAAGTTTGACACAAAAAGACATTCGTTTAACTGCTGTTTTTTGCAAATACATTTTGACGTTAGAAAACATGTTTACTTTTGCTTAAATTGTTCCACTTGTGTAGCCCATTTGTGGGTGGAGCAGCAAAGCTTGGTATGTGGATAGGATAATCTTGTCAAATCCTTTCTGCTGATTCCAAAAAGCTTTTGGTGGATGCAGTGTGATGGTGTGGGCCGGCAAGGCCCTCACTGAAAAAAACAAGACCTGCCGTTATTGGAGGCACTCACAGTACAAAGAACAAGATAAAATTATACAACTGTCAATCCCATATTTCAACTTTTAGAGATCAAATGTTATCCTGTAAACTGTCAGTTTGTGTAGTGGTTAGGATTACCTCCAGAATCTGATGGTGGAGAGTGTGAAGTGGCCTGCCGGTGTGGCGGTTCTTTCGTTTTACTTTGAGATCATAGGAAATGTTCGTGGCTGACTGGAGAAGCTGTGCAGATTCATCAGTATAGTGACACTGAGTGTTCACATGAACAGCTTAGATCAGTGTTATTTTTCAACCAGTTAAATAGACATCAAATAACATTGATATTTTAAAGACATTCCCAGTTCCCACATTTCCTGAATGTACCAGTTGGGAATGTTTTGTCCAACTCGTGTTGAGCTGTCAGTCCACAGCCCTGTTACCCGAGGACCTGCCCCCATGCCAAAACAGGGCTAAAGTTTGAAACTCATAAAAAAAAAACACAAATCTGAATGCATAAATAATAAAAACTTTAATCTGAATATTTTTCTTCCATTTCAGTTTAAAATTGTTTATTTTTCAACAAAAAAAAACTTTGACCCAAGTTTAGAACCAGACTTCTCTGACACACTTTCATTTTATGTTTGTGGGTCTTTTAGTTGGTCTTATATTGGTAACAGTAGTATAGTGTGGTACAGTTCTGCCATGCATTGCTAAGGTCCCTGTTATTTAAAGGAATCAACAGTTAGAGTGCCAATATGATTTCATCCCAGAAAGGACATCCAAGAGCAGTGAATAGCAGAACAAGCTGTTTGCCACAAAGCTGTTTCTCGATAAATTATTGTAATTGTTTTATTGCCCAGCTCTACCTAGATGTTCTGTTAATGTTTTGGACTGAACACCTAAAATCAAAAGACAAAATGATAAAATAAAAACAAATTCTGTCTTCTTGGGGAAAGGATCTGTAATTTATGGCAGGGGATTAAAACTTGGCACTGGACTATATTGTTTATTTTAGATAAAAGCCTCTCAACTGTGGAATGTAAATTTCACTAGTATATTAATTCAAACCTGGTTAATGCATCTCTGATTGTATTCCCATGTGTACATTTTTTCTGATAAGTTTTAATGTTGCTGAACATCATTTTGCCTACATGTGCTGTAGCTTTTAACCTGTTAACCCTCAAGGGCCCACCGGTGGGCCCTTGAGGGTTAAGGAGCCAATAGGTTTTAGCCAAGGCTGACTGTTACGGGGTTTTAATAAGCCAGAATCTTCGAAAGTCCATGTGAGTCCAGTAATTGGCTGAGCATTGAGTCACGAGTTGCTGATGTTTCCTCTGCGTTCATGTGAAACCTCCTGCTCACATGATAGTTCATTGTTCTCCCGTTCTGGTTGGACCCAGCTGTCCTCCCACCCTAATACGCAATCTCCTCCCCCCCGTTTCATCTGATGCTCATATTTTACATACAGATGATCCTTTTGGGGAAAATAAAATGTGTGTAGAATTGAACTCTTAGATTCTTGCTGTGTTAGTGTAGATCATGTGCTGTTAGGTCAATACAGTAATATGATGCTGGCAGATGCATACTTTCCTGACTCGGTTTCTTTGTAGAGCACATATTGAAAAGCAACATGTCTTGGTAAAGGCTTTCTGTCCTAGAAACTGCTTTGTTGGCTCTCTTCCTAGTCATTCCAGTTTGGATAATTTCCTTTTTTCCTCTTTGTTCCTTTTTGCACGCCTTCTCTGTTCCTAGTGCAGAATTGAGGGGATGACCAGAGCCAGGTAAACTCACTGAATGCATGCAAGTAGTACTGTAACACCTTCAGTTCATTGTCTTTTCCCCCATCTCCCATCTTTTCTCATGTCCTTTGCACTTGTGGGGGTTGTGTAATCATTATTCCTCTTCATTTCTACTCTTTGTCCAAACTGCACCCACAGTGGATGTAAAGAAAATACTAAACCATCTCTCTGTTCACACCACTAATGCAGGCTTCAATTTAACTGCATGAAAAAAGCCTTTCACTCCTACTTTACAGAGGTTCATTCAAAGAAAACCGTAGTCACAATTATGGCAAAATCCAAATATTTAAACTGTTTCAATGGTTAAATGTAGCATTTTGGAATCCAAATAAACCTTACAGACTGCTGCAATATTGGGACAAATATGGTATATCCTGCATCTTGGAAATCTGTAGGAATGGAAATCAGTCTTTGGTAAATCATTAAAAGCAGTTAGTTGGCAAACAAGAAGCTCAAACTAAGTGGAAACAAACCACAGAAAACCTGTTTACCAGAGTGGTAAATATAACATCATTCTGGAAATTTCTTGGACCCTCATCTTTTGTCTCGTTATCAGTATTAGTATTTCAGTTACTAATACTGTATACATAAAATAGTATCTGCTATTTTGAATCAAACTATCTTTGTTCAATAAGTTTATATAATACATATTACAAAAATTGTTCAGAAAAATAAAGCAATTAGTCTGTGATAGTTATTTGCATTTGTGATCATTTGCTATGGCTCATTTTATTTCATTATTGCACCTTTAAACCCATTAGATTTGGCACTAAAAATGTGGTGAGAAGAGCGAGGCTCACTTTTGAACTTGGTGTGTTGAATTTAGATCTCAATTTATTTCTGTCAGCAGAGAATTGGACCATCTGCAGCAATGAAAAGCAATATTGTGATCTAAATTACCTTTTAATATTTTTAGGTACTTCAGGAATAGATGCTTTGAATTTCACCAAACCAACCAACGTATCATTTCACATCTTGATGCATTTTCAAGATTTCACATTTTGTAGTGCGTCAGAACCTTCTAGCATGCTGCTGCTGTGGTTTGAGGTAATGGTGTCAGTTTGTTTAATGGTGGGTATCTTGGAAATGTTCCAAGGATGTATGGAGGGAGAGGTGGACACAGGAAAGGTCTCTGGGCCATACAGAAAACTAAAAATCATTTGAGTTTTAGGAGCTTGGCAACATCTTCATTGCTTTCACTCTGTAGGAGATTTCCAAATTAACTGGAGTGTAATTCCACACAATTTCACTAATGTTCTCTTTCCTGCTCACATCAGAGCACAAGCGGGCATGTAAATAAAACACTTTTATTCTATTCAGGTTCCATTCTACTTATTAAACCTAGCTGTGAACATTACTTGAAATGGTTTAGAAATGTCTGTTTTGGCAAACTTTACATCCAGCAAAATTGGATAGAATGGTGAATTTCATGTGGTTAATATTTTTTCTTTGTTACTCTCTTCACAGATGCTTCCATGGTGCAGAAATCGAGCTCCCCTCCTAACATTCCGTCAGTAAAAGGAGAAAACCCAAGTAGAAAACCCACTCCAGAAAAGTTGCCACACCACTCCATATCTACAGAGCTGCTTCCATCCCCAGTTAGAAATTTAGCCTCGACAGTAAGCAATGAACAGTTGAACAATTTACCACTCAACAGTTCTGCAGAGGTAACAGAGCCGTTTCAGCACGCTCAAGACACCCACGCAAACAAAGGCTCTCTAGAGGAAAAGATTCCACAACGGAACAAAAACCCCAAAACTCCAATCGAGAAAACAAGCGATGAAGAAGAAGAAAAGTCTCATCACAACACAGAGCCTTCTGGTGAAACACGCCCGACAGGAACTTCAACAGTCCCAGCTACTCAGCAATCACAAGCCAGGAGAGTTCTTTTTAACTCTTCACCCCAGCACATTCCAGTAAGACGAGCAAAAAGTGAAGGACATGTTCTGGGGAATAAAGCTGGCCAGGCCCAGTCTGCTATACCAGAGGTCTGTACAGATGCTACCATGAGCGACCGCCTTTGGAGCAAACTGGAGCCTGGCAGCCACAGAGACAGTGTGTCCTCCTCTTCTAGCATCTCCTCAAATGATACGGTCATTGACCTCTCTCTTCCTAACCTAGCCAGAAAGAGCCTCAGCATACTGCCCAGTCCCAGTAACAGCTGCGAGCCCCCCTGGGTCAACTATCGGCACAGTGCTCGGGTTTCTTGTGATACAGGGAGGGTCAGCAAGAGCAAGTCCAACCCCAACCTTGAGCAACGGGTTTTTCCCAAAGATGAGCTTATGCCCCGCCCACTACAGCCACCCAAAGACTCTACAGAGAATTCACCTGGCAGTCTAACCCAAAGAAGGCACACCTGGTGTCGGCTTTACATGGAAGGACTCAAGCAGGCATCAACCAAAAGGCCATTGAGTGCCGCTCCAGCCTCGGCAGCATCCATGTCCAAAAGCCTTGGAGACCTGACTTCTGATGATATTTCATGCAACTTTGAAAGCAAGTACCACAGCATCAGCCGCAGCTTTATTGTGAAACCCACTAGAGATCAGCTCCGTAAAAGCGGCAAACAGAAGTGTCGGCCGCTGAGCGACCTGACAGAGCAGCTACGGAAGCTGACTGATGTGGAACCCTTGAATCCCAGTGACTTCATTCCAGAGAAAGAATCCAGGGACACAGAAGCAGAGAATGTCGAGGAAACGCTAGTGCGGCGGACCTCCTCGAGGAGTCAAAGTAGGGTGCGGTACATTGCAAACCGGGCTAAAAAGGCCCAGGAAAGAAAGAGGCTTCAGGGCAGAAGTGCAAGCTTCACCTTTATTGGAAGCGTAGGCACTGGAATAGCCGGCCCCATCGAGGAGAGGGGGAATCCAGAGGGAGCATGCTGTGTTGGCCAGAGTCCCTGCAGCAGCTTGGACCTGCTGAGTCAGCTAGAATCCCCCTCCCATGAGGAGTCTCCCCTGAACTCTGACAGCTCTGAACTGTTCTTCAGGCTCCAGCTCTGAGAACTGGCTGACTTCGAACTTATGAGAAACAGCTAGACTTGTTTTCAATACATTTCCTCCACAATGTTTTTAAATTTCATATCAGACCGTTTCTCACTGACTGCTTCACCAAGCACAGTATCGGAACAAGTATGAACTGTCTCAGATTCTTTGTGAACGTTACTTGTAGAAACCATGAGGTGCTTTTCCACAGCAGTTACTGGAGGCAGGGAGAAGGGTCAAAACCATCCCTTTCAGCCCTTATTTCAGCGGGACATCCTGAATCAAGCGCTCAGAAACAAAGCAACTCACACATAATATGGGGGATACAAGGACTGTACTTACCAAACTGTCTCCTAGCGAAAGCTTAATAATTCCGGAGGGTTGACTTGCTGCTGTGGAACCCCCCCCACCCTCCCATCTTATTTGTGTTGAATTTTACCAGCTCTAATATTTCTGTATTTTTTAGACATGACAATACAGTAGCAATAGATCATAGAGACCAGGATTTTAATGTTTTTTTTATTTGCTTGAACTGTTAAGATATAAATTAGATTATCAACCCCTCCTTCTATTAGCAATATTTTGAACATGCTAGCATGTCATGAAGAAAATGTAAATTTTGATGCTGAAAGATGCTTGTCTTGTGTCTTTACTTTTAAAATTGGCACTTTCAATCCTGCACTGAAAAAGTAAATTTTTTTTTGGTAATTCTAGTGGTTCTGTTTTAATCTGACTGAGGTTCTGTCCTATTGCTGACTGTAATCTGTGGCATGTCCAATCTCTGAGATCCTGTTATTTAAAGGAGCAGGTTTAAATGTTGAACTTAGCCCTTTTACGTTGACTGCATGCCTTTTATGCACTGCACTGATTTTATTTTATCAATATTTTTATATGGAAATTTAAGATTTTAACCTTTTTTTTTGGTGAGCAGGCCAGCATGTTTGAATCCCTGTTTTCATTTCTCTGTCCTACTAAAGGAAGATGGGAATGATCTGTCTTGAAGCATGGTTGTACTGTTTGCCCTGCTGTCTAGGTTCATTGAGCAAAAACTTTGAGGACAGTATTGAGTTCAAACAATGTTTAATTATGACCTGAATTAAACTCAGATATTGCTGAACATTTCACTTCTCATTTGCATCATTTATTTTTAATCTTTGGGATGCTCCCCCATTGCCACAAACCAAAAGGACTCATTAAAAGTTCAGTTAAACTGAGGCTTACGCAGAGTGGCATGAACAGGCCTCTGGCTTTGGTTCTGGCAGTACCAATTATGTGCTCTGTTTGGGTTTTCATTTACTATCACTTCTCTGCTGCAAGAGGGGAAAAGTGTGGACCCCCTGCAGGAATAAGGAATGTTTCAGAA
This sequence comes from Fundulus diaphanus, assembly GCA_037039145.1. Lineage (NCBI taxonomy): Eukaryota > Metazoa > Chordata > Actinopteri > Cyprinodontiformes > Fundulidae > Fundulus > Fundulus diaphanus. The sequence continues at coordinate 3,556,413 of CM073129.1, read as the reverse complement.
CAAAGACCCAAGGCATGAAAGAAAAGATTCAATGAATTGAGGGAAAAAAAACGGGTATTAATTTTTTTTCCCCTCCAAGAAAGGATCATCCTGCCTCAATATGGTAAACCTTTTGGAACATGGTTTAATTTATTTTACTTTGAGGATCGTCTACCCAGAATAATCACAATGTTGTGTTCATCTGAAAGCCGTGTCTCTAAACAGTCCCTGACTCAGTTACAGATTGTTGGAACAACCTTGGGGGAGCCAGTGAATGTGTGTTGGTATAGTGCTGGGTAAGCATCAAGTAAGAATCTTTTCCAGAGCTACCAATAAATGCGTCATCTATTATTTAGATTTAAAAACACTTACGAAAAGCACACAAAAAAAAACCTTCCTGAAGAAACGTGTAGGACAGGGGTCACTAATTAAAAATCAGCGGGGTCCGAATAAAGAAAATCAACAACCAGTAAAGGTCCGGACACATTTTTTATTACAATCCGTTACTTTAAACAGTATTTAACACTGAAATAAAATGTTTATGCACCCACCTTATACATTGACTTTTTAAACAAAAAAATAACATAAAAATAGAACGTTTTTCTATTTTAAAATCCAAAGTGCTTTTTGAAATAGAGAACTACAATCTTTCACAGTTTGGTATATAGACAATTTCTTGACTTTCACATCTTTTATAAAACAACTGAACTTTTTTTAATTTCATTTTTATGGCTTAATGATAGAAGTGAGCTTTAGGCTGTCCTGCAAGGATTTTACACCTGGGTTTGATTGGCAACAAAGCCAACCTCAAGCACATATCAAGGTGCTCATTCGTTCTGCGCCTTTAAATCAGCTATTTTCTCCGTATGTATGAGCAAGCGGATATGTTTGGGAACGCTCCGGAGGGCTTTCCCATATTAACAAGAGAAGCGGCGCAAGTGAAGTTAGCACAGGGGTTGAAGCAAAAATAATGTTTGACTGAAAACATTTTCTCGCAAGCCCATATATTGCCGGGGCGTGGACATCATGCCGCATTAGTTGGCTCACTTGCTTAGTGTGCAAAGTCAACTAAATCTGATACTTTTAAAATATCCATTGAAAATTCCTGTATCTCTGCCACCTTTCAGCTTTAGAGCCTTTTGTTATCCTGGACAGCCTCTCCGTCACTTTCCACATCCACATCATCATCTGGGTTACTTTCATCTCTGCAGCATCAAGTTCTTCCTTCACACTGTTGACAAACTGGTCCACAGTCCACTTTACAATCCCAGCTCCCTTTCCTCTCTGTCCTCCAGAAACCCTCCATAAACTGCAGCTAGTACAAAGACAGCAGCTTCATCATTACATCATCTACTTCACATCTATACATCAACTCCACTGGCTCCCTGTCACATTCAATATAAACCAATTTTATGATCATACAAGGCCAACCACAGCCTTGGAAATGCAGGACACATCACCAACACTATCATGACATACTACATTTTAATTTGACACAGATTGCACATGACAATAATCAGTCTCTGCTTTGCCCGTTATTGTTCACCAATTAATCCTTAAAGTTTATAAAAAGGCATGATTTAACTTTTTTGAAGTTCAATAAAATGGTTATATTTTAGCCCAGTGACTGGAGACCTGTCCAGGATGAACCCTGTGTCCGCGCTCCACTTTAACTTCATAAAAAAACTCTGAGAATTTCCTTTCTCTGGCCTCACCCAGAGAAAGGAAATTCTCAGAGAGTTCTCCAGTCCATGTTGTAGCTGCAGTTTATTTGTTTTATCTTTTTGATGTAGTTTTCTTAATCTGTAAGCATCAAACTCTTTGTCATTTTATTTAGTGTCCTGGAGCGCAGCAGCTCATCAGGTGAACACTGTTGCATACCGACACAGACCCGGCGGCATGGGCGGGCATTGGGGGGCCGTGCCCGCCCTGTGAGCCAGCTGTGCCCGCCCTGGACTGGAAGCTGTCTTTTTTTTTTCTTTTTTTTTTTTTTTTACCTCTGAGTGGCCATCGTCCTTTTAGTACTATCTTTGATGTGCCAATCATACAATTTAACCAATCAAATCAACGACTGACGGCAACATACTAGCCAATCACAGCTGGAGTGGGGCGGGACACCGAGTCATAGCCTTCAGTCGCCGCCGCAGTTCGGTTGTGGTCACCGTTGGTGTCGGTAGAGGGGGATGAAAATTTGGTCTGATTACCAAACAAGAAGTGACAACGAAGCAGAGAGCGAGCTGGAAGGAGCGTTATTAAAGGGAAGTCCGGTCAACAAGGAAAAATCAGGGTATCATTAGCTATAACTAAAACTAATACATTTGTGGTTATTTAATGAACTTATCTTTACTCAATAAGAAAATAAAAACATAAATTGTCGTTTGAATCACTGTGTATGGGGGCTGACATGACTGCCCAAATATGGGCAGTAAGGGGCGTTTGACATCACATCCTGCGACGTGGTAGAGCGGAAGCGGCGACAGTATTTCTCTCCGCTTTCCATGCAAAGTCAATAGGAGCCGTTCTACACAGCTGCGATCATCAATAATTATTTCGGATTTCACCGCTGACATTCCCAAGAGCTATTGCTGAAGCAACAATGCCCACGTGCATGGCCATCGGATGTTCCAACACAACTGGTAAAAGAGGAAAAAACATTGCTTATTTCAACACAGTCACTTCAGCGATCTCTCCTCCGCTGTGTGTGTGTGTGTGTGTGTGTGTGTGTGTGCGCGCGCTCAGCTGCAGCGCCGGTGCAAAGCCGTGCTCAGCCCAGCATGTGCTGGAATGCTCTTATATTTTAATACTTATACTATAATAATCAGCTAACTTAAGTCACTTCAGCGATCTCTCCTCCGCTGTGTGTGTGTGTGTGTGTGTGTGCGCGCGCTCAGCTGCAGCGCCGGTGCAAAGCCGTGCTGCTCGGAGCGCGCGCGCACACACACACACACACACACGCGTGTATAGATATATACTGTAGGACCCGACTGAGTTTGATCTTGGAAAATAGTGCGCTGTGACAAACAGAGCGTTGAAACTTGCTCAACAGCGGGTCCGCCGAGTGACGTCAAAAAATGGGAGGTGACAGTACTATTCTTGACCAAGATGGATTCCTCCACATAAACATGATTAAATGAGAATTATTATTAATTAAAAAAACTTATAATTTTTTGCACAGTATGTAGTAGTTTTATATTTAAAGTACTTTCAGCAGTTTGAATTCTGATTTTGACCGGACTTCTCCTTTAATTTCTGTTTGAAATGCCAGCACTGAAGTCTAAACTGGAGTAAACATTAACGCTAGCAGGGTTATCTAGACAGCTAGCAGGGTTAGCTAGGACAGCTACGAGCACAAGCTGTTCTGCTCCTTGTTCTCATAGCTGCTGTAATTACAGAACCTGTTCTAGTCAGAATTGTTACTTTAGTCAGTGTTCAGCCTGACACCAGCGCTCATGTTTATTAGCGTGTAGCTTATGCTGGACTTTTAAGTTAAGACACAGCGCTACAGGTTACCCTATGTCACTGTTAGTTTCCAGTAACCCAAACCAGCATAAAACCTGCCAACTTAAAATAAAAAACAAGCCCAAATCTCAAACTCTCTCATGTTAAAAGCACAGAACTATTAAACACATAAGAACATGCCATTAGCACACAACTGCGCCGAAGCAAAGAAAAAAACTGCGCATATGGGCTCCAAACAAAATGTACAATCAGACAACCAAATAACACACAAGATCTCTTTAACAATCAGGATATATCAACCGGAAAAAAATAAATTATAAATAGCTTCCCAACATGAGTTGTAAATCTACCTTAATATAAACGTAATTTCTCTCAGTATAGCTCAATTAAACATTTCTCTTACACGCAGTCATGAAATATTTTTAAGTTGATAAGTAGAACTCAACCCCTCTTGGGCGTTTACACTGACCAAACACTTGATTAACCACTATTCTTTTCTTGTTTTATTATAACAATATTATTCATTATAACTATTATTCATTGATGATGTCAGATCGACAGATTCAACTTATTTAAAAAATAGATAATGACTATTTTGATATATTTTGTTAGTAATTCTTTCTAAAAGCCCAACAAATGTTTAACCTGACAAAAGCCAGCTGTATGTCGCTCCGCCTAGCTCCACTCACATACATCTGGGACACCGCCATAGGAATTGCCTTTACAGAAGGCTGGGCCTTATCAAAACTCCTTGCATATGATTGGATAAGCCACTTGTCTGTCATCTTTATTGACGTGCTATTTCAACCACTCACACCGAAGCTAACCCGTGACGCTGATGATAGCGACGCAGGAAAAAAAAATAATAATGTGTTTGCGGCTCTAGTGGCATGCGTTTTATTGACAGTGAGCTGACAGGAAGAGGGGGGAAGACAGGCGGCAAAGCGCCGCGGGTCGGAGTCGATTCCGGGCCGACCGCGTTGAGGACTAAAGGCCTCCTAACATAGTTAGCGCTAATCGCTAACCGCTCCAGGGCGCGTCCGCACGTCCGCTGGCCCCGGAAAACAAAACTTTCCAAATCCGGTCGGGAGAAGGGCGAAAACATCGTTTCCACCAACAAAAGCCTTCAGATGTGTTCTCTGATGTTCTTTTAATGAAACAATATTAGGTAGATTGGACAACACGGAAGAAATAGCAGCATCAATGTTAACGCTTGCTTCCTCGACGAGCCGCCATTGCTATCAAAACAGTCTCACGTCATGGTCGCGTCTCCACTACGTCACATCTATGAAACTCCAGCCCTGCGTCCTGATTGGCCAGACCATAAATTTGGTTGGAGAAATCACTCTCTACCGGCGGTGTCCCAGATGTATGTGAGTGGAGCTAGGCGGAGCGACATACAGCTGGCTTTTGTCAGGTTAACAAATGTTATGAAAAGCTTCCGAAATTTTTTTTATCTGCCCATAAGCTATTTTTTTTTCCAGCTCAATGTGTTCAAAAGCCTAATTGGTTGGAAACCTGCCTAATTTGGCAACACTGACTACACTATTGCTATTTGTTTGTTCGTTACAGTAGTCACAGAGCCACTGTTCAGCCTGAAGCATATATATATATATATATATATATACAGTGTTGGGGAGTAACGGATTACATGTAACGACGTTACGTAATTTAATTACAAAAAAAGAGTAACTGTAATTCATTTCAGTTACAGTTACTTCCGAAAATATTAAGAATTACAAATTTAGTTACATTTTTTAAAATATATAAAGTATCGCCGTTTCCCGCTTTGGCTCCTTGTCTCTATCACTCTGATGATCCATCCTGTGCTGGTGGAGCCTTCTGAAAGAACAGCAAACGAGCGGACGTTTCACGGTTTTATTTGGCTTCATTTTAAGGAAGAGAAAGATGCAACAAGGCGCTTTGCAATCATGCAGTCTCTTGTTATTCACACACAACAATAAACCGTGAGAGCCGACGTGTGTTGTGAAACTGCAAAACTTTGTCTTAAGCGGAAAATCAAACGCGCGTACACAGCTCAGCTTTCACAGTGTTGCGTTCGTGAGCGTCGGAAAGCTATGGTGCATTCAGGAGCATGGGACATTTCAGAAAACGGAACAGAACTTAACTCATACAATAATGTATTTATCCAGAAACAGTGTGGGCTTTCTTACAATACTGAATGCTCTATAATTGTATTTCTGTTATTTTTGATTATGCACATCTGCTAGCTTTTTATTTTAAAAAATCTATAATATTACAGCAGCAAATTATCAAAGTTTTTCAAAGCCTGTTTAAAAGCTCCAAATGGGGCTTCAGATCATACAGCAACAATTGTGCTGTCATTGTTTTACAGGGCAGAATTTGCATTTGCTGACTCTTTTCCTTTAACTACTGATGGATATACAGGAATAGAGTCATACAAGTGTCAATTCCTCTGAGATAGCAGGGGATGCAATTTTTGGCAAGGAGTTGCCGAAAAATCCATCCTCCTTGTTTTAAACTTAAAAATCGTCACACACACACACACTTGTGGACATCCTGTGATCGCCTGTCTGCAGTTCCCTTTCAGCTTAGTGCTTTTTTAAGGTTCACATTCAGTTCTCAAAAATTAAATGTTGAACATGGGTCAATACTCATTAAAACCTTAAACTAATCAAAAAGTAATCAAAAGTAATTAGTTACATTACTTTTTAAAAGTAATCGAAAAAGTTACACTACAATTACATTTTAAACAAAGTAACTTGTAACTGTAACGGATTACATTTTTAAAGTAACTTACTCAACACTGTGTGTGTGTATATATATATATATATATATATATATATTTTTTTTTTTATTTTTATTTTATTTTTTTTTCTTTGTAAAGTGTGCCCCCTGTAATTTGTTTCTGTAGCCGGGTCTGTACCGACAGCAGATGCAGACAGCTCTGCCTTCTTTGTTTCAGAACAGCGCAGGTCTCAGTCACATGCGGCACATTATTTCACAGTCCGACTCTTGTTCTTCAAGGGTCATGCTAAGTTAGCCTGAGCTAGCGCGTTACTCTTCTTTGTGTTTAAATAAAACATAATGGCGAATCACGAGGAGATCCCTGGTTGGTCGCTGCGTTTATCAGCGAGAGAATAAACGCTGACAGGTGACATGGCCACAGGTGGAAATAATTCATTAATTAACTGCCGGAGCAGATTGACGCTTACCGAGGGAAGTTGTTGTCAGCTGCTGAACTTTCTGACCTGCTGGTTTGCATAAATCCAAAGAAAACCTTTGACCACCGCTACTTTCATTCATACCATCTGTGGCCAGTTTAAAATGCTCTCCCAAAGGTTAAAATGATGTACACCGATAAACCTCAGACTGGCAGTGTCCGCTTTGGAAAGACCCGCCCTGCTCTCATTCTGATTGGCTAATGTCCCGGCTCGGCCAGGTTTGATTGGTTGAGAGCAGCTTCAGATTATAACCTTGAATAAAAAGTCTAGACGGAACTTTTTGCGCTCAATTTCCAAATGACGGAAATCCGTCGCAGCGACGGAGAACTTTAACCCCTGAGTTTAGACACTGTCGTTGGACAACATGCAGTAATATATAAATTTTTTAAATGAGGTTGGGTCCGGATTAGGTAGCAGCTGGGTCCGGATCCGGACCGTGGTCCGCTAATCCGTGACCTCTGGTTTAGATAATGAAATATTAATTGTATGGCTGAATTGTTGCTTACCTTAGATCAAATATGTAAAACAATTGAAAGATTAACTAAAAACATTTCAGGCTAATTATGCACATCCCAACATTAACAAAAGTAGAAGTGTCCTTCAGGAATTTGTTAGGACTGCTTTCTGTGATTTAAGGGGTCATTTTCAAAGAATCAGCAATTCACAAGTTAAATGCCTCGGGAGGTGGTCTGCAAGAAGATATTGAAGTAGACTGGAACTAGACTTGTTCAAAAACAAATAGAAGATTGGAATGTCTTGAATATCAGTGGCTCACGAGGACTAATATAAAGCCTGATTAACTTACCTGTATTTTTAGTAACATTCCAGACATGTATACTAAATGTTGAAATGAAAGCGGACACAAAGAATAGTTCCTAAGAATCAGGAATTCTGGAGAGATGTTTAGTCTCTTTTAGAGGTGCCCAACGTCAGCATTGGTCTAAATCAGGGGTGTCAAACTCCAATGCTCGAGGGCCGGAACAGCAGCAGCCCATGAGCAGGAGCTATGAGCTATTAAGGGAATTCGGATGGAGCCTAGTTATAGTTCCTACCCCCTGTTCCTTGATCATTCATGAGGTCAACAGTAAGAACACCGTCCTGGGGAGGAATGGAGCTTCGTACTGCTGCCTTTAACTGACATCATTACTTGACAGAAACACACATGCAGCCTTTTGAAAAGTAACTACAAAGTGCACACTCTTTTTCTTTAACTTTCATGAGGTGGGCTGTGCTTATAGGTCATGTCACGCAAAGTGGTGACCTATAAAGGTTTGTTTTCCTACCACCTTCTGTACTCACTGCACTATTTAGACAGCACTTGTCATGGTGAACGCTGATACACCTTTGCTTTGGCTAAAGAGTCCTTGCCCAAAGGACATTTTTAGATGCAGTGTAGTTCTCCAGAGTCCTGTTAATGACCTGATTATTTGACTTTGGTGTGTTGAAGTTAAGACGCATAAAAGTTGCAGGACGCCGGACGTCGAGGACTGGGCTTTGACACCCCTGCTGTAAATGTTAAATTATGTGTGTGGAATTTTTCAATTGGACTTTAGACAAAGAAACTGACCAAACTACTGGACTTTGGACTTCAGTGAGCCATGACAGCTATTGACTTGTGTTGTAATACTATGGAGGCTCCCTGTATGAAACAGTGGGTAAAAGGATCTCAGACTGTCTTGGTTTGGAAAGATTCATGTACATTGCCAAGGAATGCATAACAAGTTTGTGCAGCTGTGGGAACCATCCATAAGCATTACAGAGGCTGGAAAGCAGGCATTTAAAAAAAAAGTACAACTGTCTCTATCTCTCGATTTGTCTTTTTATTTTTACAATAGTGCATTGTATTGGTAGGTATTTAGTACATGTTTTTACGTGTCTATCTGCTTGTACCCAAATTACTACTGGTTTGTCACCTATGGTTCAGTGGCCCTGTCATTATGCTCCATTATTTTTGTAAAGCAAAGAGTAACAAAGCTAATCAAAAATAATGGGGAATAATAGCAAACACCAAAACAATTTGTATGGGAGCAAATGCTCAGGGTGCTGTGTACACTATAAAAATTGTAGGAACAGCTTTGAACTGAACCCGGAGTTCTGATAAACTTTCAAAACATCGCCTCTCTCCCCAGTCTTTGAATTGTAACAGATTCTGGAGCCCGTTTAGCCCCTCCATGCCTTTCTCAGAACACCAGTTTGTCACTCAGAGCTTCATCCATTGTTCAGTTGATGGTTTCCAAAGCTGACGGCCACCTCTAGTGCGCTGTCAGACACTGCCAGGCCTTCTTCAGATCTGTAAGACTTTGTGAAGCACGACATGCTCATTTCAGAGCCCCAGACTCTGCTCCTGCCAGCACAAAAGCACAAAAGATGGCTTCATTAGAATTCCAGGAAAACCACCAAGTCCCTCTTAAAGGCGTATTTATCTGGACAATTTGGCTTGTCTCGGCCTCTCAACTTAAACCTCAAGGCCCCATCTAGCACTTCAAGCTTGACAGAATGTTTTTGTTTCACTGAGGGAATGCACAGGCTGAAATCACTGCCTGTTCTCAGGGACCTGTGCAAATAAATCAGCTTGTAAGCGTATGCTGTAGGACAGATTTGGTAGACTTTCTTCCAAAAACAGGACTTAGATAATGTAACAAATTGTTAGACCTGGGATTAGTAAAGTTGAAAAAAGTCAAAACTATCTGATTGTACATTAGCGCTTTGGAATGGCTAAAACCAGTTCTTCTCCTAGTTACACACATTCTGCTGAAATTTTTGTTCAGGGCTTCTCTGTGGTAAGTGGTGTGTTTGGTGGGAGAAATGGAGCCTCTGGACCCACCTACAGGTTTGTTGCTCAACCCAGTCCCTCCTGGAATAGAAGGCTTTGGAATTGTGGCCCCCAGCTCCCTCCTCTTTTCAGAAAACATGTTATATAACTTGAAATTCTCACTTGAGGTAGCTGCTAAAGAGTCAGAAAATTTTAAACTATTAATCCCAAAATATGGGCAGTACTGAACACACCAACACTCTGAGCAGATGTTACACTAGAGGGGAAAAAAACAAACAATATAAAGGAAAAGTGTGGAATAGTAAAATGTCTGCAGTAATGTAATCTCATCGCTCTAAGACTTTGGGTTTGATCTCCTCCCTCTTTGTGCCCCCATATAAACCCCCCAACTGCATTCTGCAGCACCCAGTTCCTCCCACACCCCTCAGACAGGACCAGTGATTGTCTTTCATAAAGCCTCTTTAAAAGAGCTCAGGTAAGAGATCTCATTTAAACAGTGTTTAACCACCAAAATATATTTCTGATCACTGCAGATTTTATTTTTCATCGTAGTAAAAAAAACAGTCATAGTTGTCATTCTTTCCAGCTCTGTGTGAAAATGAGAGTCTTGTTGGCTTTGGTTTGTGTGACAACCCTGACTGCCTGGATCCATACTGCAGGTGAGTAATACTCACCCAGATATAAGGGGACTGGTTATAGCTAGACTAGTTGTTGATAGTTTTGCTCCAGAACAACAAATTAAGCAACATGTTATTCTGTTGGGAGGGATATAGATTAATGAAAATACAGTAAGGGTAGGCATAAAAACTTCACGTTTGTCAGGACTTAACACTTAAAACCTTTCATTGCATCGTGTGGTGTCAAAGGTTTACAGATGAAATTAAGCAGGCCCAGAAAAAAATTATGTTTAATGTCCAAAGGGATTTTTAAGAAAATAATGTAGATTTACTACACATTTTTCATACTTTTTACTCTTACGTGACTAATATTATTTTTTAAGTAACAACACTCTTATTTGAATACAATTTTTGGTTACTCCGCCCACCTCTAGTTACTTCACTGAATGAATTATGTTTTAACCAATGATGTAGAGGATACACACAGTTTATGTTAAAGTGAGACTTTTTGTAATTACCCAGACTTTGTTGCTCCAATGTTTTTATTTTATTTTAGCTGAGGCTGCTGTGCCTTTTGGAGGTCAAGTGAATATACATTGAAAACTGTGTCTTGGCACTGAATGTAGTTTGCACTGTTGTAAGATATATACAGTACTGATTTAAATAGCTTTATGTTGTGAAAGACTGATTTGGGAACATTTTTTGTCTTCTTAAATTTGTTGTTTTGTAATATTTTACTCTTGTTATTTCATAAACACCAGAATTTGCACACAATAGTGTATTTTTTGTCTGTCTGACCACATCATTTTGTACTAATGAATCAGATTGAAAAGTTACTCATTACTTAAATGGCCTTTTTTTTTAACAAATGTCTTCTTTTGGATGGCAACCTTTTATTCTACACTAAACTATATATCGAAGTAATGTCAGTCTTGCTTGAGTACAGGTTGTGGCTACTCTACCCACCTTTATTTAATGCCAGTCTAAATGATAGCTTTTTCCATGTAAACATCCCAAATAGGCAATCTGTTTATACAATAGAATGGAATAGAAATATCCTTAATTGTCCAGCAGCAAAGTGAAATACACACAAAATTACTCAGATTCACACTATGGAAAAGCTATTTCTTTTAAATAGAATTAGAAATAAATAAATCTTTATTTGTCATTGCAATTGTACATTCCAATGAAGTTTGTCTTCTGCATTTAACCCATCCCTTGGGGAGCAGTGGGCAGCTATCACAGCACCTGGGGAGCAATCCGGGGCTAAGGGTCTTGCTCAGGGACCCCCAGTGGCAGTCTGCAGGGATCGAAACGGGTACTTGCAACCCTCTCAGAGTGCAAGCGCGCAGCTCTAACCACTAGGCCACTCCCCTACAGTACTCAGATTAAGGGCTGCAGTGGGTAGCACTGTTGCCATGCAGCAAGAAGATCCTGGGGTCAAATCCTACCTGGGTCTTTCTGCATGGAGTTTGCATGTTCTCCCTGAGCATGCGTCTCCGGGTACTCCGGCTTCCTCCCACGGTCTAAAAACATGACTGTTAGGTTAATTGGCCTCTCTAAATTGTCCTTAGGTGTGAGTGTGTGCGAGAATGATTGTTTGTCTGTTTGTCTCTGTGTTGCCCTGCAATCGACTGGCGACCTGTCCAGGGTGTACCCCGCCTCTCACCCATTAATGGCTGGAGATAGGCACCAGCACCCCTCGCTACCCCACAAGGGATAGACATGTTAGAAAATGGATGGATGGATGGATGGATGGATACTCAGATTAAAAGAAATATGCAACTGAGTAGGTCAATTTAACAAAAATGACAACATGCAGTGAAGAATAATTAGAAAGAGCAGCTGGGCCTACAAAAGCACTCATTTGAGCATATGGGATGCAGCAGTCTGTCACTGAAAGAGCTCTCTAGCTCTGACAGAACTTCATGTATGGCGTGGGAGACATTGTCCATCAGTGATGTTATTTCTGCTAAAGTTATTCTGTCTCCCACCACCTGCACTGGGTCAAGAGGCATCCTTGGACAGAGCTTGGTCCCTGGTGAACTTATCTAACCGCTTCTTCTCAGCTGTAGGTAAGCTGCTGCTCCAACAAAATACAATGTAACAGATGGCTGATGCCACCTCAAATTTAACAAAGGTTTTCGCGCAACCTGCATTCCAAAACACCTCAATCTCTGCAGCAGGTAGAGTCTGCTCTTACCCTTTCTGTAAAGAGCTTTGTGACAGCAGTCCAGTTTATTGCTAAGGTGAACACCCAGAGTCCACTATCACAATGTCTCAGATTCCTGGATATTTACTGGTGTCAGTTTGGTGGGTCTGCTCATGCATATATCTAACTTGGTTTTCCAAGATACCTTTGCTGGCACCAGTCTACAAAGTCCTCTTTGCACACTCACTGTGTCATACTCACCTGATGAGACCAATTATGGCAGAGCTGTCAAAGAACTTTTCCAGAAGGCAGTCTGGGAAGTTGATGTAGAAGTCTGTAGTGTATTGCATGGACAGGAACAGTGCCAGCAGTTTCCTGTGGGTCCCCGTAATAAAGATCAGTCTGTCAGAGACACAGCCCTGTGTCCTCACATACTGTAGGTACCCAGTGAGGAACTCCAACATTTACTGGGACAAGTAGAGGTACACTCCTGGCAGCCCCATCTTAAGTCCTGACTGAATGGTTTGAAAAAGCGTGATCTTGACAGTGCCTCCAATCTTTTCCAGGTGGGTCAGAACTTGGTGCAGGAGGTAGATCATGGCATCTTGAACCATTTAATGAAGCTGAAACAGTCCCTCTGAGTGTTTTTAGTCTCCTCAGACCAACTCTTCTCTACGCATGTCACAGTTGGTTCTGTGTATACAAGGAAGTTCGGAGATGAACCAGGTTGTGATTTGAGCCCTCCAGGGGAGGAAGAGGCGATGAGCTATATGTCTCTTGTTGTTGGCATACAATAAGTCCAGCATTTGTCTCTGGAGCTGCAGGTAGCATACTGCATGAAGATGGGGCAATATGATTAAAGTCCCCGGAGATCAGAAAAAAGGGGAGGGGATGCTGTGTTTGGAGTCTGCTGGTGACAGTGTGGGTAACATTGTCTTAGCAGAGGGGGAACTTACCGTTATCGTGATAACATGTAGAAACCAATGTTGTGCTTTGAAGGTTGTATGAGAGCTACATTAGTTTTTGAAAGAACTGTTTATTTTGATGGTATATGCACCATGCATCAAAGTTCTAAATATTTGTAGGAAAAAGAGGTGCAACATGCCATTTTCTACAATGTGCATGAAACCCTTGAAGGGGGCAGAGCCATGAGTGTGTCATTTTGGTCAAACAATACCACCATCATTGCACAGTTAAATGGATCGACCAGGATGAGAGTAGACGTATATTAACGTGAGAGCCACAACTTCTCGCATAACTTATTCGAGAATACTTTTGATAGTCACCAACATCACAAGGACATGAAAGAAAACCACTTTAATCAATTAAATTGGAAAGAAACTGGGAATTACTTAAATTTGAAATTAGAAATATGGCCATAAGAATGGGGAAAAATTGCCCAAAAGAAAAAAGAGAAACAAACGCAAATAGTAACCAAAATTATGAGATTAGCTGAGAAAACTTGTATCTGTAGAAGACTCAAAAGAACTTATAATATTACAATTGGAACTTGACAAATTTATGAGGACAAAGCTAGGGGAGTATTTGTGAGGTCCAGAAGGAAATGGACAGAACAAGGAGAAAAATGCTCCAAGCGCTTATCATCTTAGAGAAGAGAATTTTTGAGCAATCATTTATTGGGAAGCTTAAGAATTTGTGAAAACAAATATGTCCTCTCTACTTATGTAGCCTATACAATTTAAAAAACAATCTATATTTGGCAGACTTTGAAGATGAATATAGATTGGACACATTTCTAAAAATGCATTAAATTGATATTTTCATGGTTTTGATGGCTTCCCCCACATGCAGAGAACAAACAGGAGATCAAGTGCAGGTTTTGCGCAGTTTATTTTGAGGAGAGTGAGAGGAAGGCTTAACGGGGCCGATGGAAAGTTGACCGAACCTCCTCATGGGTTGCAGAAGCGTGAGCGCACGGATTCACTGTGGGCAGAAAATGGGGAGAGGTTAGACGCCGGCTTCGGCGCGAGACCAAGGATGTGCAGCAACGCTTACCACTCAAAGGGGATGAAAGCCGCCAGGGAGGTGGAAGAAAGTGGGTCCAGTGAATGAGCCGATGTTGATGCTGCAGAGGGCCAGCGGAGCAGGTGGCGTAGTGGCTGGAGGGCGGGCCGGTGGAAGGTGGAGCAATCCCACGGGGTGGTTAGAGACTGAGTGGCCTGGCTGCCGACTGAAGGGATCCAGGAAATCCGGTGGGGTCCTTAGCCCGACTCGGTAACTTCAAGGGAGCCTCGGGGTGGAACTTGAACTTGAGGGAGCGCCTGGAGCAGGATCCAGAGCGAAGGGAGCCAGAAGGCTTGACTCGGGACGTCAGAGCACGGGTTAGCGCTTGGAACGGGATCCAAGGCGTGAAGCAACCTGAGAGAGACAGGAAACGAGAAGCTGTCTGGAGACAATGGCCTACTGAGGCGTACCACTCAAGGTTAAAGGAGAAATCCGGTCATATTTAGAATTCAAACTTCTGAAAGTACTTTAAATATAAAATTATTACATACTGTTCAATAAATGAAAAGTTATTTTAATTAAGAGTAATTTTCATTTGAATGTGCTTTACTGGCAGTGTTGCCAACTCCTCAGTAAGGAAAGTAGCTATTGGCTGTGCTAGAAGTCGCTGAATGACGTCATCACCTAATTTGCATAATCTGCCACATGATGTGATGTGCATGTTATTCACGCTGTGAGAGAAATAACGTTGTTAGAGAGAGACAAAAAGTGAGTAAAAACACTTTTTTCTGTCCATTAATGTTTATTTATTTATTATTATTATTATTATTTTTATTAATGTTTATTTTATTACAACACTAACCCTCCTCCTTTACCCTGGTTTGGGACCGGCAAAATGAACCATAAAGAGACAATATTGCGGAGTTACAAAAAAAAAATTTAAACTTTTTTTTTAACGTTTTCTTTTTTCCCTTGTGGTCCACTAAGGAGCCTAGAAGTCACGGTAAAACATGAACATGTGGCTATGTGAATCAAATGCCGTTATTTATTTAAGATAAAATATTTCAAATTCAGTTATTTATGATCAACCTGCGCCTTCAATCCCGGCGCATGCGCGCTTCATTTGCAGTCTGGACGTTTAGGTTAAACATGCTGTGGCTCTGACTGCAGCGCTGAGAGGGACTCCTGCGGGAGCGGGAGAACGGGGTTGGGACGGGGGAGGCGCCCCACAGCAGCACCTGCCGCTGGAGGACAAGTGTAGGAACGATACGTGCTTTCACGTTAGTCTCCAAAAGTCGCTAGATTTGTCGCTAGTCACTTTTTTGAAAAATAGTTGCTGGAGGGGTCTGAAAAGTCACTAAATATAGCGACAAAGTCGCTGAGTTGGCAACACTGTTTACTGGAGGCATCCATGTTGGTCAAAGAACAGTACTGCCACCTCCCAATTTGTGACGTCATGGTGTGGTATCGGCTGTCGAGCAAGTCCCAATGCTGTATCTGGTGTTTGTCACAACGCGCCATTATCCAAGATGGCGACGACTAGTGCAGTATGCGAAGCAGAGAGTAATGGATTTAATAGCGACAGCAATGGGAGTTCCGTGGATTTATCGTCATCATTTGATAGCGATTTGGAATATATGGAAGACTTTCTTGATAGCAACCTGACTTTTGACGAAATATAGCCATACCATGGTACTGGTCACTGTACCATCAAACTGGCCAGTTTGAGGCAAGGAGACCAAAAAGGGACGATGTGAGTTGAATCTGTCTGCTGCAGCTGTGGTGTAGCGGAAAGGCGAAATTACTAATGTTTTTTTCACTTTTACCCGATGTATTGCAACATCCAACTGCCATGCACGTGGGCATTGTTGCTTTAACAATTGCTCTCGCGAATTTCAATGGTGAAGTCCTCTCGAAATACAAAATAATTGTTGTTGATCGCAGATGTGTATAATAGTTCCTATTGAATTTGCATGTAAAGCGCAGAGAATGGCCCTTGGCTTACCGCACCGTAACGTCACTTCCAGAAGACGTCAGGAGTGAAGTGTTAACATATTTGGTCATTAATGGCCGCTCCCAGACTCAGTGATCGCACCGACAATTAATACTTTTATGTTTTTACTGATTAACGCTACATTAATTAAATCGCCGCGAAAGTATTAGTTTTAGGTATAGATAATGATCATTGATTCTTCCCTGCTGACCGGACTTCTCCTTTAACGCCCTCCGCTTAAATGCTCCAGCACCGCCCTGTGAGATTCGAAAGAGCTGTGCGCCACGCTCCCCTGTCAACTGAGGCCACCTGAGAGAGAAAAGGGAGAGGAAAAAAAAGCTTGCAGCGGTCAGCTAGGCACTGCCAGCTGGGCCCTGACAGATATAAACAAAATTTATAATAAATTTAAAAGAACTTGTGATAAAGAAATAAGTCTAAGAGAAGTTCAAGCTTCTATTTGCTTTCTTAAGGATAATAAATCCACTAGCAACAATGGCATAAGCAATGAGATCTATAAACCATTTGTAAAAGAACTGGCCCCATTTTTAAAAAGTATGTTTGAAGAATCAATACTGAGAGGTGAATTACCCCCAACTCTCCACCAAGGATTGATTAAAGTAATACCAAAGCCCAAAAAAGATAAATTGAGTAGTGAAAATTGGAGAACTATTAATCTTCTAAAACAGGACTCTAAAATATTTAAGAAAAATATTTAGGTTAATGAAATTCCTGTTAAAGAGAAAATTACACAATTAGGAGTGGTTATTGAGAAAATCTAAAATGTACGTTTCATAGTCAACTTTGATCATATTGTAGAACAAATAACAGCTAAATTTAACCTGTGGCTGAGAGACTTGTCATTAAATGGAAGGAGTTTACTATCAAAAGCTGAAGGAATCTCCAGGGCTGTATAAACTTCATTATCGTTAGAAATGCCAATGAGTTAAATAAAATTCAGTTTGGCAGCCTAAATGTCCTGAGCTTTGAAATGCTAAACAATTCCTTTTTCTGATGCTTTACCAAAGACTATGTTACAGCTCTTTAAAGGAAGAAAAACCCATATTTCAATTAGTGACCAGCTAAGACGTACCATAAAGATAGGTGAAATGGACCTTCTGCATCATCACAGGCCAAAAGAATGTGCAGAAAATGGAACATATTGGTGACTTGCTTTTTATTTAGACCAATATGTATGATCATAATATTTAATATAATAGTAATGGCTACATGCAGGCAGGTAGACTGCCAGTGGTGCTTAAGCTCCTGCCCCTTTGCCCTGAAGGAGAAAAATGCACTTTCTGCAGGAAACCAATTTTTTCAATATCTAAAAATAAAAGAAAAATCTGTCTATAAATTAGTCAAAGCCTGGGTGCTCAACGAAGAAATCTAGGCTGTATAGGTCTGTCCATTAGAAGCTCTAAAAGTCCAAACTAAAATTTTAAAATCAATTCTAAATTTGATAGGTAGCCAATGTAAAGAGATAAAACTGATGTGATGTGAGCCCTTCTGTTTGTTCCTGTTAAAAGCCTTGCTGCAGCATTCTGGACCAACTGTAGACAAGTGACTACTGATTTGTTAAAACAAATAAGAGTTATAATAATCTAAATGATAGAAAATAAAAGCATGAATAATCATATCCAGGTCTGATTTGGAAATTATTGCCCTCAATTTAGAGATATTCCGTCCGTCCGTCTTCTTCCGCTTATCCGGGGTCGGGTCGCGGGGGTAGCAGCTTCAGTAGGGAGGCCCAGACGTCCCTCTCCCCAGCCACTTGGGCCAGCTCCTCAGGAGGAATCCCAAGGCGTTCCCAGGCCAGCCGGGAGACATAGTCCCTCCAGCGTGTCCTGGGTCTTCCCCTGGGCCTCCTCCCGGTGGGACGTGCCCGGAACACCTCACCAGGGAGGCGTCCAGGAGGCATCCTGACCAGATGCCCGAGCCACCTCAACTGGCTCCTCTCGACGTGGAGGAGCAGCGGCTCTACTCTGAGTCCTCCCCGGATGACTGAGCTCCTCACCCTATCTCTAAGGGAGAGCCCAGACACACTACGGAGAAAACTCATTTCAGCCGCTTGTATCCGGGATCTCGTTCTTTCGGTCACGACCCAAAGCTCGTGACCATAGATGAGGGTAGGAACGTAGATCGACCGGTAAATCGAGAGCTTCGCCTTTTGGCTCAGCTCTCTCTTCACCACAACGGATCGGTACAGCGCCCGCTTCACAGCAGACGCTGCACCAATCCGCCTGTCGATCTCCCGCTCCATCCTCCCCTCATTCGTGAACAAGACCCCAAGATACTTGAACTCCTCCACTAGGGGCAGGACATCCTCCCCAACCCGGAGAAGGCACTCTACCCTTTTCCGGTTCAAGACCATGGTCTCGGATTCGGATTTGGAGGCACTGATTTTCTTCCTGGCCGCTTCGCACTCGGCTGCGAACCGCTCCAGTGAGAGCTGTAGATCACGCCCTGATGAAGCCAATAGGACCACGTCATCCGCAAATAGCAGAGACGCAATCCTAAGGCCACCAAAACGGATCCCCTCAACACCTTGGCTGCGCCTAGAAATTCTGTCCATAAAAGTTATGAACAGAATCGGTGACAAAGGGCAACCTTGGCGGAGTCCAACTCTCACCGGAAACGAGTCCGACTTACTGCCGGCAATGCGGACCAGACTCTGACACCGGTCGTACAGAGACCTGACAGCCCTTATTAAAGGGTCCGGTACTCCATACTCCCGGAGTACCCCCCACAGGATCCCCCGGGGGACACGGTCGAATGCCTTCTCCAGATCCACAAAACACATGTAGACTGGTTGGGCAAACTCCCATGTCCCCTCCAGAATCCTGCTGAGGGTGTAGAGCTGATCCAGTGTTCCACGGCCAGGACGAAAACCACACTGCTCTTCCTGAATCCGAGATTCGACTATCCGACGGACCCTCCTTTCCAGAACCCCTGAATAGACCTTACCAGGGAGGCTTAAGAGTGTGATTCCCCTGTAGTTGGAACACACCCTCCGGTCCCCCTTTTTAAATAGGGGGACCACCACCCCAGTCTGCCAATCCAGAGGAACTGCCCCCGATGTCCACGCAATGCTGCAGAGCCGCGTTAACCAACACAGCCCCACAACATCCAGAGCCTTAAGGTACTCAGGGCGAATCTCATCCACCCCCGGGGCCTTGCCACCGAGGAGCTTTTTAACAACCTCAGCAACCTCAGCCCCAGAGATGGGAGAACCCGACCCAGAGTCCTCAGGCTCTGCTTCCTCAATGGAAGACGTGTTGGTGGGATTAAGGAGGTCTTCGAAGTATTCCGCCCACCGACGCACGACGTCCCGAGTCGAGGTCAGCAGCACACCACCCCCACTGTAAACAGTGTTGGTACTGCACTGCTTCCCCCTCCTGAGACGCCGGATAGTGGACCAGAATCGCTTCGAAGCCGTACAGAAGTCTTTCTCCATGGCCTCTCCTAACTCTTCCCATGCCCGAATTTTATCACTTGAGATATTCCTCAAGTGATAAAAACTATTTTTAATTAAAAGTTTTGAATGGGAATCCACGGATATCGACTGGTCAAAAAGAACACCAAGGTTTCTTGGCAAGGCAAGGCAAATTTGTATAGTACATTTCAGTACAAAGACAATGCAAAGTGCTTTACATGATTAAAATATAGGAAACTAAAACAGAATAAAAGCGCCTGCAGCCATTAATGTGACACCTTTGACGGAGCTGTCTCAGTGGAGTGCATCTTATGGAAACCAGATTGGAACTTATCCAAAATATTCTTTTGTTCCAGTAAAGTAGCCAGCTGCCATGCCACTAGCTTCTCCAGAACTTTAGCAAGAAAAGACAATTTTGAAATTGGCCTGTGATTGCCTGGATCCGATGGGTCCAAATTGTTTTTTTTTTCAAAACAATGTTTGACCATGGAGGCCGACAACATCAAATACTTTTAAGAACAGTGATGTGGGTACAACATCTAACGGGCAGGAAGAGAATTTCATCTTTTTCAGTAAAACGTTAACATCCTACTCAGTGACAGGAGTAAATGAGGACCATAAGCACACTGAAGGGCCAACACTAGACATCAAAAGACGGATTTATACATGCCCTGATATTATCAACTTTGTTCACAAAAAATTTTAAAAATCTGTTACAGCTTTCTGTTGTAAATATAGGTAACAGAGGAGTTGAAGGTGATGCAATATTACTGATGTTATTGAACAAGACTTTAGGGTTTTTCTTGTTCGTGTTCACAAGATTAGAAAAATATGTCGATCTGGCCTGTTTAATTATATCAGCAACTAGATCAACTTCTTTAAATGCAATCTGTGGACTTCCCATTGATGTCTCTAACATCAGTGTTGACCTGGGACCTTAAGAATCAGTATCTGACACATACTGCTACAGACCTGAGTGTAAGACTAGAGAATACGGTAATATTAACTTTGATGCAGTTAAAATCTGTGGTCTGGTTTAGCTTTTTCAAAGACAGCTGACTAGAAGTTTTAATCTATGCTTTAATGACAACTTGCTTAGATTCCTGCACTGCACTTTACTCTGGGCTTAATAAAACTCTAGTGGCTTGACTGCAGCTGGTCTAAAATGCTGCTGCTCTTCTTTTAACTGGTACCAGAAAATAAGAGCACATTTCTCCAATTTTAGCAGCAATTCATTGGCCACTGGTTCACATTTGGATTGATTTTAAAATTATTTTATGTGTTTTTATATATCTTCAAGGCCTGGCTTTTCAGTATGTGTCAGACCTGCTTCATATGTACGCTCCCTCTCGTTTGCTCAGATCTGCAGATAAGTTTTTATTAGTCATCCAAAAAACAAAGAGTGTAAAGAGGTAACTGCACTTTCTCTGTCGTTGCAGACATCTCTGGATTCAAGTAGCTTTACATATCAGGAAGGCTATTTCATTTTCTGGGTTTAATGTTCTGTTAAAAACAGATATTTGTTTGGACTTTAACCGAGTTTGAGATGCTAGCTTTTGAAGTATTTATTGTTTGTTGTTGTGGATCTGCATTTTATTTAACATTTTGCTGGCTTTAACTTTTTATTCTGTTTACTTTATAATTACTAGTTTTTAGATTGTAAAAATAATGTTGAATTTAGAATATTAGTTTTTAAAAAGGCGGAAACATGGTTGTTGTGAAAACAGAAGTTCTTCAAAAACAGCTCAACAACATAACACAATCTTTTTTTTCCTGACTTCAATAAGAAAATATTGTAGCTGATTATAAAAGGCACAATCTGAATTATCAGATTCATATCCAGCCAATGAAAAACACTACCAATTATCATTAATCTATGGCTTTGTTTACCAATGTAGGTCTATAACCTCATTGGTGAATGAGGCTGAATTTCATCAAGCCTATTTGGTCTGACATTTTCCCCTCAGCTGCAACATTTGAAGCACACAGGGGTTCACGCTGCGTCTTTACGCATGATCCAGCTGCTGTTTTTTCTCCCTTTTCACCTCCATGCACGTCTAGCCTTTTACAGTTTATAACCATTGTCATCACCTTTCACAAGGACAGGTTTCTCATCTCATTCTCCGTCCTGGCCATAAAAATCTCCTCTATGGCTCAGGGCGCTCTAGTGTGTAATTATGCAAGCCAAAGGCTGAGTTTGAAGTTGTTCTCCGAGAGAGTTTTGTTTGTGGTCCGAGCGGACAGAATGATTACTTTCTGCTTCGCTTTTAGCCCACTAATAGTCTTAAAGGCAGAATCTTATAGGAAATATAGCACTTTTTATGCATTGCAATCCCATATTTGATGAGTATTGGCACAGCTTTTCAAAGTCTCACTTGTTCCTAAGAGGGAATAGGGGGAATGACGCGTCTGAGCTGAGCCCATGATGTTACAAGTCCCTTAAAGGAGAAGTCCGGTCAAAATCAGAAATCAAACTGCTGAAAGTACTTTAAATATAAAACTACTACATACTGTGCAATAAATTATACGTTTTTTTAATTAAGAATAATTTTCATTTAATCATGTTTATGTGGAGGAACCCATCTTGTTCAAGAATAGTACTGTCACCTCCCATTTTGTGACGTCACTCAGCGGACCCACTGTTTAGCAAGTCCCAACGCTCTGTTGTTTGTCACGACGCCCTATTTTCCAAGATGGCGACGACTGGTGCTCTGTACTAAGCAGAGCGTGATGAAGTACTTAGTGACAGTGATGGGAGTTCCGTGGAGCTATCATCTGCTCCGCTGCAGCACGGCTTTACCGGCGCTGCAGCGGAGGAGAGATCGCGCTGAAGTGACTTGAGTTATATTTGCCCCCTAGTAAATAGGGCAGGTGGTCATTATTGTATAAATATTAAAATATAAAAGCGTTCCAGCACATGCTGGGGCGGAGGGATACCATACCCGCAAATTCTAAATAAAAAAAAATAAATAAATAAATAACTTACCGAAAATTAGTGATGGTGAGATGAAGCCTCATGAGGCATTGAACCACTTGAGCCAACTGGTTTGAGAAAGGGTTCATTTCTTGATGCTTCATGTGCACACGAAACCACCTACTGGCCAGGTGTATAATCACAGCCAGCTGTATCTTAACACGTATGATGCATTGAATTTTTGTCTATTATGACTCTTGGGAATGACTTCACAAAAGGTGTAGGACGAAATAATTTGTCTACATAAATTTTGTATACATATGTGTATACTAAAACATTGTTTGAATGTATTCTCTGTGTGCAATTATTCCCAAAATAGTAGTGACGTGATATGGCATGGTGTGTAATAATGTTTTTCTGTGACTCTAGAAAAATGGCATGGGCTTAATCAGGCAGAGGACAATGAAAGTGCTTGTGGAACTAGGGAGGGGGTAGTGAATAGGCTAATGCTTGTGTAACTTGGATGATTTCATGCATTTTTATTAAGAAACAACAATTTCTCCACAGTTTTTGGTTTCAAATGATTTCTCTTTTTTGATACTACTTCTCCAGCCTTTGAAAAGACACGCTCACATGGCACAGATGATGCCGGGGTGCATAAATAAATAAGTCCAAGTATGTACAGATTGGGGTACTGTGACCAATGATTAGCCCAGTACTATACGGTCCCACAGTTTCCCCTCAGCAGCAACACTGAAGCACACAGAGGTTCCCGCTGCGTCTTTACGCACGATCCAGCTGCTGATGTCTCCTCTCTTTTCAGCTCAATGCAATTCTAGACAGTAACAGTTTATAACCTATATCACCTTTCACAGCAACAGGTTTCTCATCTCAGTCGACCAGACAAATCTCTATTGCTCTCCTCAGTGATCCTCCCAGAGGTGGGAGGATTTTACCCGATGGTGCGCTGCGTGCGAGGGATAAACGGGGGAAATGCATAAATAAAAACTGTAAAGGGCTCCTATACAGTGATCATAGGAGCTGACCGGTCTGAGATCAACCTCCTGATGTTACAAGTTCTTTAAAATGACTCTTAAAAGTGCGCACCCAAATTACAAGTAACATAATTTTGCGCACCTGAAAAAAGCGCAAGGCAGCAGCGCACCGAAGCGCCACGGTTCTGTTTTGTTTAAAACAAAAGATCATGAAACACAGCCATAACTCTCCTAGTGACTTTAATTGGCACACTTTGCTACGGGTGTGAGGACATTAAACGTAGTGATTCACGTTTTGAATGGTGAACGGTGATAAAAGCCCCTGGGTTCGAGGGAAAGGAGGGGGAGAGGAGCAAGCGCTGAGGCACAGAAATACGGTGCATGTAGTTAAAAAATGCAGAATTAATAAAAACAACTTATAAACAGACGTAGCATTTTAAACTGCATCTGGTGAGCAGAACTGTTTTATGATCCAGAGTGCAGCCATCACTGGTTCTGAATGAAGGCAATATCTGGCAGCAGCTCTCTTCCCCCACCCCCTCCCCTCCTGCGTACGTAGTACAGGACCTTACCGGCTCACTTTCACCGCTGGTTAAGACTAAAATTATTCATAACTCTACTCGCTCTTCCTGCTGCTCTGTCAACATGAACTGCAGCAGGAATTACTGATGGCCACAAGCTGTGAAAGAAGCTGAAACATCTCGGCAGAAGGCAGAGTTTTTATCGTCCGCTGCCCAGATAGGCGGATTTTTATGCGTGAAAAATGCCATGTTTGCGTGTGACCGTGTGAAGTCAGTGACGGTCAATGCGTGATAGTTGAGAGCACTGATCTCCTATCTATCTATCTCCTAAACTCTCCAAACACCAAACTAACTGTCTCAAACAAAATAACCACTATCCAAACTCTGCTATCCAAACTATCAAAACTCTATCCACTCTCTCAACTGACCGCAACTCCCCTACAACAACCCACATTTTGAATGGAGCCTGTGGGGTTTCTAAAGCTGTCAAACCCCGCACCAAAATCTGAACCACTTCCCGAAGCAGTCACGTGGTACAGCCGGGCAGCGAGGCTTCGGACGTCATCGTTTTCGGCTCCTCCCCTAAATGAAGCAAGCCTCGATACGCGCATTGCGGAAACGCCCCCTCCATTACTCGACACACGCCTCGAAGCCTCGGCACATCACGTAACATCACTACCGAAAATCCTCGCTCTCATGTCATGTTCAAAACATTCTTCTTTGAAATAGTCGCTGCATATGGCGTGTTTTCTCTCTGGCCAGAAGTTAGATGGCAAATCCGCTCTCTTCAAGTGGTAACCCAGCAACGAGCCCGGTGGCTCATGAATCGGAAAGATTAAATGAGCAATGTTTTTTCGACTTTTACCAGTTGTGTTGGAACATCCTACGGCCATGCATGTGGGCATTGTTGCTGTAACAATAGCTCTTGCGAATGTCAGTGGTGAAGTCCTCTGGAAAATCAGAAATAAATGTTGATGATCGCAGCTGTGTAGAACGGCTCCTATTGACTTTGCATGGAAAGAGCGGAGAAATGCTGTCGCCGCTTCCGCTTTTCGACGTCGCAGGATGTGATGTCAGACGGCCCTTACTGCCCAAATATGAGCAGTAAGGGCGGCCTCCATACACAGCGATCCAGACGACAATTTATGTTTTTACTTTCTTATTGATTAAAGATAAGTTCATGAAATAACCACGAACGTATTAGTTTTAGTTATAGCTAATGGTCCCCTGATTTTTCCTTGTTGACCGGACTTCCCCTTTAAAATTCCCCTTAAAAGTGCACACCTAAATTACATGCAACTTAATTATGCGCTCCTTGAATCACTTGTTTCCTAGAAATTTAATTGGTTATGAAATTGAAGGGGTTTTGATATTTTGACAAGGATGAAGAGCCAGAAGATTTTGCTGGAATTGACTGAAATCTTGCTTTTATGCCTACAAAAGAAAACTACAACTGGGTTCATCCTATTTTACAGACAAGGAAATAGCATAGAGAATATCATCTTACATCGTACAAGAAAACCATTGAGAATATGAGCTCTTTTTT
Organism: Fundulus diaphanus; assembly: GCA_037039145.1. Classification (NCBI taxonomy): domain Eukaryota; kingdom Metazoa; phylum Chordata; class Actinopteri; order Cyprinodontiformes; family Fundulidae; genus Fundulus; species Fundulus diaphanus. Next base: position 3,530,860 of record CM073129.1, on the reverse strand, counting down.
TTTTTTTTTTTTTTTTTAAACATTTCTTTATTGTGGTTTTGTTCTTTTATACAAACAACAACCCCAAACCCCAGGCACAAACTGGAATAATATAGAAAGTCCCCCTGAAAGCATGAGCTCCATAAAAGTGTCCACCTAATAACAGTCCACCTTTATACCTAATAACGGTACAAAGTCTCATGAAGATAGAAAGTCCTTGTTGTGTAGTCCAAAAACAATGCAAATGTATGCTCGAGTACTTTACGTAATATGTCTAGCTGATTCATGTCTCAGCCTCAATGCAATATACACAAACAAAAAACAATCCGTGAAGTACTGATAAGGTTGTGGATTCTTGAAAGGGAACATGACAATACATACATACATAAAAAGAAATACAATGAAAAAAAAAAAATAAATAAATAAATAAATAAAAAACAAAGCTGTAATAATAATAATAGTAATAATGGAACAGAATACAGTAAAATAAGGGAAAGGGGGGGGGGGGCTCATTTCAAATTCCAACAGTATCCCAGCCTTCTACTTTAATATTATTATTTTCAAGAAAGTCACAAAATATGTACCAAATCTTCCAAAACTTTTCTAGCTTGCCTTTTGTGGTATAACTAATTCTCTCCAAAGCAAAATAAAAGCACATTCCTTTCAACCACTGCGCCAAAACACAAGACACTTCTGTTTTCCATTCTTTGGCCAAACAGCGCTTAGCCTCCAAAAAACAAATATTCAGCAGACGTTGTACATTATTAGAGGGGGTAAAGTCTTCTGGATAGATGTGCAGTAGGCATAGTTTTGGTTTAAGGGGCACCTCTTCCTCAATGATCTGACTAGCAACCTCTGTCACTTTCTTCCAAAATGATAAGGAATGTGGACATTCCCACATACAATGAAATAGAGACCCTTTGTCATGTTTACATTTAAAACAAGTGTCTGGAATATTGGGATTAAATCGATGTAGCTTGGCTGGGGTTATGTATAGTCTATTTAACCATTTGTATTGTAGTAATTTGGAATTTGTATTTATGGTTTGTGACTGAGCTAAAGTATATGCTTCAGACCATTCTTCCCCTGTGATATCCTCCTGCAAGTCTGCTTTCCAAGCTTGAAGAATATTATGTGATGATTCTGAGGATTTATTCACAAGGAGGTTATACAATAAAGATACCTGTCCTCTGGAGTGTAAGAAATTGAGAATGATTTTTTCTAAAGTAGAGAGAGGGGGTAGTTGTAGGCTACTACCTTGGCATCTTAGAATAAAGCTTCTCAGTTGCAAGTATTTAAAGAAGTGTTTGGAAGGGATTGTGTACTTAGATTGAAGTCCTTCAAATGACATGAAGACAGATCCATCATCATATAGATCAGCTACCATAGCTATACCTTGAGATGCCCAGAATTTAAATCCTGCATCAGACCTACCAGGTTGAAAGTCATTATTGCCATAAATGGGGGAAAACTGTGATAATGCTTGTGGAGGCTCGGCTAAATGAGCACAAACTTTAAACCAGACTGAAATGGTATTTTTAAGGTAGGGATTTTTTGTCTTGCTAATTAGTGTGTTTTTACTGGCAGAGTACATATATAAGTTTGGGGAGATTTTGATTTGATGTGATTCAATTGAAATCCAGGACGGAGGATTAGTTTTTTCAAAATAACACATCCCTGCCCTGATTTGAGCAGCCCAATAATACCACTCAAGGTTTGGAAGCTTTAGTCCACCTCTATCATATGGTAGATACAAAAGTGATAACCTGAGCCTGGGGCGCCTATTGTTCCATATGAAGTTAGAAAAAAGCTTTCGTAATGAGGGAAAAAAACAAGATGGTGGCGCAAGTGGGATTGATTGAAAGAGATATAAAAACTTAGGTAATATTGACATCTTAAGAACATTCACTCGTCCTATCATAGAGATAGGGAGTTTTGTCCATCTGTTCACAAGCTGAGTGACCTTTTCCACAATTGGATTATAATTTTCAGGAACAACCTTTTCAACGCATGGAGAAATCTTAATGCCCAGATAAGTGAAGCCTTTAGGGGAAACCAGAAAAGGACTGTGTACTGGAGGATGTTGTGCCTCATTTTCATTCATGAACATAATTGCTGATTTAGAATCATTAATCTTATAACCTGAAAAAGACCCAAATAACTTAATCAGTTCTAGTAAGGTGGGGAATGTATATTTCAAATTAGAACAAAATAAAAGAATGTCATCTGCGTAAAGTGCTATACGATGTTCTACATCTCCAACCTTTATGCCCTCTAATTTTGGATCTTTACGGATAGCCATAGCCAGTGGTTCAATAGCCAGGGTAAATAGCAGTGGCGATAAAGGACAGCCTTGTCTTGTGCCCCTTAACAGATGGAAAGGCTGGGAAGTCACTCCGTTGGTTAAAACCATGGCCTGTGGATTAGCATATATTAGTTTAATCCAACTAAGAAATTTCCCTTTAATGCCATATCTTTGCATAACTTCAAATAGGTATTGCCACGAGACCCTGTCAAAAGCCTTCTCGGCATCTAAAGACAAAATGGCGGTGTCATGACAACCAGATTTTTCAAAGAGTATGTTAAGCACTCTTCGTATATTATGAAAACCTTGTCTTCCTTGAACAAACCCATTCTGGTCACAGTGGACCATCTGTGGCAAGAGTGTTTCAAGTCGTCTAGCCAACACTTTACAGAGAATTTTAAGATCATTGTTAAGAAGTGAGATTGGCCTGTATGATGTACACAGGGAGGATGGTTTTCCTGGTTTTAACAAGAGTGAGATTTCTGCCATGTTTAGAGATGGAGGGAGGGAGCCATTATTCAAAGATTCATTATACATATCCAATAGAGGATATATTAGTTTATCCTTAAATATTTTATATATTTCAATAGGAATTCCGTCAGGTCCAGGACTTTTCCCTCCCTTCATGCTGGAAATAGCCAGGGATAAATCCTCAGCGCTTAGTTCCAGGTCTAGGGATTTTACAGAATCGTCATCCAAAGTTGCAAAACTTAATGAATCTAAGAATTCCTTTTGTGTTACAGCAGTTGCAGATGAGCAGTCTGCGTGATATAATTCTTCGTAAAATGTTTTGAAAGTTCTATTAATTTCCTGTGGGTCACTAGTTTCTACACCATCTTCAGTTGTAATTGTATTGATTGTTCTCTCGGTTTCCAACTGTTTAATGCGCCAGGCTAACAACTTACTGGCTTTTTCACCTTGCTCATAGTAAGATTGTTTCAGTTTCATTAGGCTTTTGGTTGCCTTGTTTATTGACAGCACATTATACTTAGCTCTTTTTTCATTCAGTTCTTTAAATAATGCCTCAGAGGGGTTTCTAAAATAATCTGTTTGAATGTTTTTAATATTTTGTTCTAATTGTTCCATCTCTTTCTTCCAACTTTTATGTTTAAAGCTAGTGTAGCTTATCATCTGACCTCTCAAGAATGCTTTAAAGGCATCCCAACGTACAGCAGCAGACGTTTGATGAGTATTCATTTCAAAGTAACAATCAATTTGTGCCCCAATACAATTCAAAAAGTCTGGATCCTTCAGCCAAAATGATTGGAGGCGCCATCTAGTGGGCCAAAGAAAAGCTTTGGGTGCAATTAAATTGAGTGAAACAGAGGCATGATCCGATATTACTATACTATCATACCAGCTGTCTGAAATTAAGGATGTCAAATTGGCAGAGACTAAAAAAAAATCTATTCTAGAAAAGGCCTGATAAGTGCTCGAATAGCAAGAATATATTGACTTATCGGGGTGAGCTTTTCTCCATATGTCAACAAGATTGAGTTCTTTTATAAAGTAAAATATCTCCTTTCTGGTCTGGTTATGAGAGGCATCCATCCCTGTAGACCGGTCTTTTTTAGGTTGAAGAACACAATTGAAATCCCCACCTATAATATAACTACCAGGTAGTTCAGCCAAGGTTAAGAATAAGTGTCTGAAAAAAGAAGGGTTATCATCATTGGGGCCATATAGGTTGACTAGGTTTAATTTTTGTGACAGGATTTCACACTGAACTATGATGTATCTACCAAATTTATCTTCAGCCACATTAATAAGTTGAAAAGGCACAGACTTATGAATCAGAGTTATTACCCCACGTGCGTGTGAACTGAATGAGGCAGAAAAGACATGGCCAGGCCATCGTCTTCTAACTCTAATTACATCATCAGGGGTCAAGTGGGTCTCTTGGAGAAACACTATCTTAGCCTGGATTTGTTTAATTCTACTCATGACTTGTTTTAACTTCACCAGCTTATTTAAACCTCTTACATTCCAGGAGGTAAATTGTAGTTTAGAAGACATGTAGAAATATTATATATTATATGAAAGTAGTGGGCCTATTGCTAGAGTGACTAATGAGCCAAAGGGAGATGGGAGAAGAAAAACAAAAACATACACACAAAAAATAAACTGTGCCTATGAACCTGAAAGATATTAACTTGAACCTGTGCATTTCCCCAAATGAAATACACACAACCCTCCCACAAAGAATATTCTCAATGACTCCATAGTGGAGCCAGGTTATGGAGGTTAACTGGTCCACCCATACACAAAATACAGTGAGGAACAGCATACCTGTTGAGCTCCACAGAGCCCCACCAAAAGTGCAACCAAACTTTAAAAGTTTTAGAGCATATTTAGCCAGATAGTTGAAGAGTACTACTATACAACGCTTATATCGTCCATTTTGTTGTTACCTTAAATGGCCAGCACAGTCATCAAAAAGGGTTACTCCACGTTTGATTCAGCCATTTCGCTAGTATCAACTTGTTCTGTGTCAGCTCGCTCAGTGTCCATCAGCCGCTGGACAAACCTCTCTGCCTCCGATGCGTTGTCGAACTTGTGTCGTCTTTTCTGGAAGGTGATGAGCAGTGTGGCAGGGTGAATGACACCGAAGCGCAGTGTCGGGTAGGAGAGGGCGGCCAGTTGCTTTTTCACCGGATCAAAGACCTGCCGCCGTTTGCGCAGGTTAGCAGAGATGTCAGGAAAAAACATAATCCTCTCCTCCTTGTATTTGATCTTGCCTGCATCTCTCGCAGCTCTCATGACCCGTTCCTTATCAGCATAGTTTAAAAACGTCATTATAATCACTCTCGGACGCACCGGGGTTCGCTCGTTGTCAGACTGCACCTGCATGTTGCCTATTCGATGAGCCCTTTCGATAAGTAAGGGCCTTGGGAACTCACCAAGCACTTCGGGAATCATGTTCTCAAGAAAAGCACACATATCAGTCCCTTCTTTCCCTTCAGGGAGGCCAACCAGTCTAAGATTTGAACGACGAGCCCGGTTTTCCAAATCATCCACTTTTCGCGTCAACTCTTCCAACGTCGCTTTCATTGTTTGAGACTGACCTCGTAGGGACGTGATTTCGTCTTCATTACTGCTAATTCTCTCCTCGGCTTCTGTCGTGCGTCCTGATAATTCTTTCAGCTCGCCTCGTACTCCTTGAATGGCGCCAAAAAGAGCATCAAATCTCGACGCAAAATCTTGTTTCATCGCTTCGATAGCAGTGATGATTCCACTGGAGTTAGCCAAGTTACCACTGGCCTCGGCATCTGTTGCTCGTGCTGGGCTAGAAGGGGCGTCCAACTTTGTAGTCGTCTTCGGAGGTTTAGGAGGCTTGTTTGACGGCATATTAGTCGCTAAATCGGTTTCAACACAAGAGTGGCTGAATGTTTGTGCTCAAAGCAGTATTTTATTATTGTCCAACTATTAGTATTGACACTTTCGGTCGGGAGCTCTCTGCTATGCGACCACCTAGCCCAACGCCATAACCGGAAGTCAGAATATGAGCTCTTAAACTCTTATGAGGTTTTTTTGTTATAATATTTGTTTAAACAAATGTACCTTTAGTTGTACCGGACATTAAAATGATAATAAAAGAAATTGAAGGAAAAAAGGATGGTCTAATAATTTTTTTCATGACTGCATATTTTGGGATACAAATTCTATCTGTCTCATAAAGTGCATTGAGAGTTGATTTTTGGAATTTGTGCCTTAATACAAGTTCACCAAATCTATCTGAATTGGATGTTCAGGAGCTATTTCTCCCTTTACCTTCAGTTTGTAATCAAAAAAAGGCTGGAATTGTCTCACATCTGTAAATCTGTCCAATGAAATTCAACACATGATTTTGCTTCTTTACCAGAATTAATTTAGACAGTTATATATAATTGCAAATTTAGGGAATGTCACTGTATTGAAATACTTTATAATTGAATAGGTAATGCATTGCTTTGGAAAAACAGCTGCAATTTAAACAAACTGTGTCGAATTTTAAAACCTTAAATGGTTTCAATGAAAAATAAATAAATGAATACATTTAAAAATGTTTTATTTGTACTTAACCTTATACTTAAGACAATATAAGTATAAATGTAGGTAAGCTCTGACAAAATTGAATCTTTTAGTTTGTATTTTGTCACTGGTATTTTTCTCACTGAGGCAGTGGGATCATTTCCTTCTGATCTGTGGTTCTACACACTTGATGCCCCCGTCTGTGCCAGCATGCTCTGGTTGACAAATGAGAAGGGGTCAGCTACCAAATCAATCTCAGCATTTTCCCCTCTGGCCATACTGGACTGCTGGAGTCCTATCAAAGCACAGAGGGGGCACCATCCACAATCCCATTTCTCACCAGTGGAGGGGCTGCTGCCATGCTGTGGTACAGAAAGCACTGTGATGAATCAATTAACTCTAGGTAGAGGGAGTCAGCTACAGGCAGGACCGGATGTGTCAGGCATCTCCGCACATTTCAAGTCCTGCCATCCTCTCTGGAGGAGGCTGACAGTGTTTCATGGGCTTTATTTGACCCAGCCAGGCCAGCTTTTGTTATGGCGTGCAGCTCTGAAAGGCTTGCTCCCCTGGCACCTCCGCTCCCTTCTCTGACTGACCCTGGCAGGGCATGTTAGGTCCTGCTGGACATGTGGTAGTGCCATTGGTCAGTTATGGCAAAAGGAAAACAACTAAGAGTGTCATGAGCAACAAAAGAAGATGGCTGGGTGGGGGCTCCCATCCTCTGCTCTGATTACACAGAACACCATCTGGGCTCAAGAAGGACAGGTCCACATTTGAATCCCCTAACAGGGGCCCAGTTAACTATTGTAGCTCACAGTCCCCACTCAGCATGTAACCGGTTTCTGAAGTCTCCTGGACAACAACTAACAACAAAACCATGATGGTTCTGTAGGGGCTGTTAAGCTAATTTACCCCTGTGGATTTTAGAGACACATGAATGGCGGCAAAAAACAACAATGAGTTTAATTAACTTTATAGAAACTGCTACACATTAGCCTAAGAAGTGGTATCATCTATATTCTCTGATTACATTAACATGCTTAATTAACACAATTCTAACCTATTTATTTTTGTCAATTTCATTCCAGATGCCAGGGAATTATCCATTACCACAATAAAGGTATTCTCTCTTTGCACCTTTTCTTAAGTATGAATGCCAGCTGGACATAATGGTTGTTTCTTTTTTAAGACTGGACTGTATTATGTTAAGAAATAAAATGATTGCCTGGAATAATGTAAATTTTGTAAACCTTTATAAAGTATTTAAAGACTAACTGCACTATCTGCTGCTAAGTGTGCTACTCTGCTGCCAGAACCACAACACTTATATGTTCATTAGCAAACACAAGAGAAGTTCGCTGCTACACCTATCTCTTTTCCACAACCAGGCACTCAGCAGCTACTTCCTATATGCTTGACCTTGACCAATAGACGATAAGATGAGGCGGTGACGCTGTTCCAAAGACCGCCCCCTCTGTTTTCCCACAATAGACATACTATAAAGAGTAGACCCCACATCGACCGCTTTCGCCTATGGGTGCTGACGAGATTTGGGGGCGCCATCTTGGGGCGGTCGACAGCTCAGCTCAGTGTAATGTGTTGACCAGATGCAAAATCAATTTTAATCAACTATAACTCGCTGAATATTGAACTAATTTTCACATTTTTTTTTGCTGAAAACTTTAAAACTATAGCTATTATAACAAATGGTCCAGTGCATTTATGTAATCCTAGTGGGGTTAAAAGTATAGAATATTCTGACAGGATGTATGTATGATGCAAAACACAGCCACTCATACATTTTTATAATTTTTTTATTACTATATACATAAACACATTTGTACATGTATACACACACACACACACACACACACACATATATATATATATATATATATATATATATATATATATATATATATATATATATATATATACACACACACATATATCACGGAGCAGATGCAATTTTGGAGAAACTAAGTCACAAAATCTTGAACTCTGTTTATAGCATCCATGTGTAGACCTGTATCTCTCTACCTAATATTAGAAAAATCACATTCTGTTCATCTTACTTGTGAAAAGTTATCCCTTGAGTCCTGACGTCAATAGTCCGTCGATTAAATCAAAAATATGCCGCATAGTGCTGAGGCATCATTCGTCTGTTCAGCTTGAATCAGCAGGATAGGGTAGCAGGTCGACAGCCCCAAGATGGCAGCACAACACAGAGATTAATATCCCATCGGTGTATAAAAACTATATGGAAATAAAGTTTGTTATAACTATAACAACACACTCAAACACATAAACAAAGCTTGGTTTCCAGAATGCTAGTGGAAGCTAGCCTATAAGCTCCAGGAAATTTACTTCGGTCAAAGCTTAAAACAAAACTGTAAAAAAACATTTTAACCTAACTCTCCCAAACCTGTCTGTGACTCTGTGTCAGTTCGGTTGACTTTGGGCATCCAGTTGGAAGAAGTTGGGCCAGGGTCAAGGCTGGTTGTCTGAGCAGTGAGCAGGAGGCTAGCTCGAAGGGGAAAACAGCCGTCGTTTGAGAAACCAGGCCTGGGCAAGCTGTGCATGCAGGGGGTGCATTTGGGTTGTGGACCTTCGCTTGGCCTTCCTGGCGTAGCTGCTTCTTGTTAGGGCCCGCAACGGGCGACTTCAGATTGGCTGTCTTCTTAGCTCGGCCTGGCAACAGAAGAGGAGACTGCGCAGTCTCGACTCACCTTTCCTGCAACAGTTTACTTAGCCTGGCCAGCACTGCAAATCTTCATGGGTGTCTAAACCCCTTCGGACCCAGGTGGCTGTCTCCCCGGTGTAAAACCACTCATCACGAGTGCTCACATGCAAAGAGAAAATGAAGCCTGGGGGAGCTTGGCTTCATAGCAACGGCACTCTGCTGTTGGGGGTAGTTCCTTGTTGCCTGTAAACATCTCACATTTCTTTGTGGTTTACAATGTAAAATCTGATTTTATATTCCACTTGGCTGAAAGTACAACATTCAAACCTACACGTGTGGCAGCATCCCACATCTGTGTTTTATTTTTCATAACTTAGCTCATTATCATAGCACTATATTACCCACGATCAATCACAGACTATTTGTTCTTTTTTTCCAGGATGAACCATACGCCATGAGTAAGGGCTCCCAGTTAGAGGGCTACTGCATTGACCTGATTTCAGAGCTTTCCAAGATGCTGGGCTTTAAGTACAAAGTCCATCTTGTCAAGGACAACCGATATGGAGCCATGGATTCCAGTGGGAACTGGAACGGTATGATTGGGGAGATAATCAGAGGGGTAAGTTAATGATAAAGAACTTCATACTCTTTCTAGGACATCATCACTGTTAATAGTCAATATAAATTGGATGAAAGAATGGGATGTTTTATTTCTTTTGCTCTACTTGCTTTTTTGCTTAAACTTATGGAGATTCAAGCATGTCCGATACGAATAAAAATCAAAATGATCAAAGTGATAATCCTAGATAATGAGTATAAGCAATATGTACATTGCTTTTTGGACTAATAAACAATTTTTCTCTTGAATTGAATTACATTTTGTAATATAACATTCACTTCAATAAATAATAGAGACAATGTAGATTCCCTTTTGGATTAATAAACAATTTTTCACTTGAATTGAATTACATTTTGTATTATAACATTCACTTCAATAAATAATAGAGACAATAGAGAAAACATTTGTTTTTTGCTCTTGCAGCTAACTGGAATTCAGGTTGTAAAAGCCGATAGCCAGTTGACTGGTCTGGCAAGGCTGATCATTTTATTAAAAATACACTTGTGAAGGTGAACAAATCCAGATATTTCTATTCTGGAGAAAAAATCTCATTGTTTCATCTGAGACTAAAGCAAATTTTATTGTTTGACTTACATTTTGAAGCTTTTGGGTTTTCACATTTTGTAATGATAAATATTTGTTTACCTGGACTCTTTATGGTTTGTTTTCCATTTCGGTGCTTTTTAAAATATTTTATGTCTTTGTAATTTGTTAAAAAATATTATGCAAATAATATATATAAAAAAAAACAGATGGACCCGATGGGCTAGAATGTTACACATATAACATGACATAGTAAAATATTAACTGAGAGAACTTGGGGAGTTTCGGCTTGCATGAGGTCACTTGTGAAACTGAATGTGAAATACTTGTTTCTGCAATTTCCACTAGGATGCCGACCTGGCTGTGGCTCCACTGACTGTAACCTCTGTTAGAGAACGCTTTGTGGACATGACCACCCCCTTCATCCAAACTGGACTCGGCTTCATAATGCGTAAAAACGCTGACTCTGAGGACAATTCCTTCAGCCTACTGTCACCGTTCTCCACAGAGATGTGGATTGGTGTTCTCAGTGCTTTCCTGCTAACTGGACTCTGTGTGTTCTTAGTTGGCAGGTGAGTGCAACTAAAAAAACACAACCCTCCAAATGTCTCTAATTCCAGCATCAGAACACCTAATGTTCATCCATCTATCCATTGTCTACAAACGTTTATATTTTGATCATGGGGTACACTCTGGACAGGTTGCCAGTCCATCACAGGGCAGCATAAAGACACACAAAACTAACAACTGTGCACACACACACAAACACACACACACACACACACACACACCCACACCTAAGGGCTGTTTGGAGAGACCAGTTAACCGAGCAATCATGTTTTTGGGTGGTGGGAGGAAGCTGGAGTACCTGGAGAGAACACATGCATGCACAGGGAGAAAATGCAAGACGTAGGCCAGGATTTGAATCCAGCACATTCTTGCTACAAGACAACAGGGCCACCAACTGCAACACTGTGCAGATTAATAAATGGTCATTAATTGGGAAAAAAAAAACTGTACTGTTACATGAAGAAAGAATATTTTTGGTGAGGCTGAACTTTTCAGAAACACATTCAGGGAAGATTTACAGTTGTTTTATAACTTCATCAATTGGAGAAAAAAAAACGAAAAAACAAAACAATCCATGTCAGTTATTATTACAATTGTCATAAAATCCAGAGAAATATCTGTACTGTCAGCAAAAATTTAAACTCTTCTAAAACAGTCTGAAACAAAAAGGGAAAAAATGAAATATGTCATGTTTCCGTATGAGGCATTGTGTGTTTGATTTATTCAAATAAAATAGTCAGAAGTATCCATCGTGTCTGTGTTCAGAGGTTGTTTTATTAGATCCTTCATGGTTTAGCCTCCAATGAAGCTACAATCTAGACAGCCTGAATGACTATTACCCAGTCCCACTTTCACTTATCATCATGAAGTATCCTGAGAAACCAGTCATATAATCAGTAGCCTGTTAGCAGTTCTGAACCCACACCAATTAATCTATAGAGCAAAGAAAACTAAGTATTACCTTCAGCAGTACTGCATGCAACTCTGAGTTACTTGGAGCAGCAGGGGAGCCACACCAAACGTTTGTTTGTTGGCTACAGCCCAGCATTCAACACCATTCTCCCACAGTGGTTAGTCTGCTAGCTGACAAAGCTGCATCTTTCACCATCCACCCACAGCTGGATCCTGGCCTTTTGACAGGTCATACTAAGAGGCTCAAGACATTCAGCCTCAGCACCGGTTCCCTACAAGGCTGTGTACTGAGCGCACTCTCCTGCACTTTGTGTTCCTTTTTTACTCACCCAGCCTCATAAAATTGGCAGATGGCACTGCTTTGGTTCAACTAATCAGAAAAAGGGAGGGATGGAGTGCAGAGGAGAGTTGAGTCAGCTTTCTGGGTGGTGCAATGTCAATAATCTGCTCCTTAACATCAGCATGACGGAACCCTTTTTTCAGGGAGATAAAAACTGACATACGTTCTATTGTCATCAGTGGGACCTGTATGGAGAGGGTCTCAGCCTTCGAGTTTTTTGGGAGTGGACTGGAGAACAATCTGACCTGGAGCAAATACCAGCTGCGGAAGTTGGTAGAGCGTATATTTTATTAACGGAGGGTCCTCAAAAAACTACTCCCACAAACATTGCTATTACTCCTTTACCACTGCTCAATCGCCAGTGAATTGACCTACTACTACTACTACTACTACTCTTTATCATTTACATTCTCCCCCTTGGTAATATCTTTAGGAAATTTAACATCAATTTTCACTGTTATGCGGATGACACCCAGCTCTATCTTTCTTGCAAACCTAACTCTTCACTCCCACCTCCTTCATTAATCTCCTGTTTAACCGAAATAAAATCCTGGTTCACCTCCAACTTTCTTAAATTGAATAATGACAAGACCAAAATCCTCCTAGTGGGAACCAAATCTACATTATCCAAAGCTGGCAGTTTCTACCTTTCATTTGACAACTCCATAATTTCCGCCTCACCTCAGGTCAAGAGTCTGGGTGTCATCCTTGATAGTACCTTGTCCTTCTCCTCTCGTATTAACAACCTTACTCGCTCTGCTTACTTTCACTTACGCAATATCAATCGCCTTCGCCCCTCTCTCTCCCCTGGTTCCACCTGTACTATTGTTCATAGTCTGGTCACTTCCCGCATTGATTACTGTAATTCTCTTCTTTTCGGTCTTCCTCAAAAATCCCTTCACAAGCTTCAGGCAGTGCAAAACTCAGCAGCTCGCATCATTTCTAGAACCCCCTCTTTCCATCACATCACCCCGGTCCTGCATCAGCTCCACTGGCTACCTGTCAAGTTCAGAATTCAATTCAAAATCCTACTACTTACTTTTAAAGTTATTCACAATCTCTCCCCTCCATATCTCTCTGATTTATTTCAAATTTCTACTCCCTCCCGCATACTTAGATCTTCTTCTACCACTCACCTAGTTGTTCCTTCAGCCCTTCTTAGCACCATGGGGAGCAGAGCCTTTTCTCGTTCTGCACCCACACTCTGGAATTCACTCCCCCCTGACATCTGCAATACAGAGTCTTTAACCTTGTTCAAATCAAAACTCAAAACCCACTTGTTCAAGATTGCCTTTTCATTATGATTTTCTATTACTTTCCTGTGTGTAGTTTGTGTTGTTTCTTTTAACTATGATGATGTTGCTTCTACCATTTATTGTTTTTACCTGTACAGTATCCTTGAAATAAAATGTATTATTATTATTATTATTATTACTATATGTGTGCGTGGTTCACCAGCTGCACGGATACAGAGAGGAAGCCCCTCTAGAGTCTATTCAGATCTGCAGAGAAACTAATTGGCTGCCCCCCTCCCCTGTGTGGAAGAACTCTACAGCTCTTGTTGCTGTTCCCTGAACATTTCAAACGATGCAATTTACCCAGGGAACACTGTTCCAACTTCTCCTCCTGGTAGTAAAACAATCTGAACTGGAGATTTTTTATTTTAAAAAAACTACCTTTCAGAGTGAACATTTTTTTTTTGATTTTTCGCGGCTCTAGTGGCTCGCTTTTTCTGACAGTAGACTGACAGGAAAGGGGGTGGAAGAGAGAGAGAGACATGCGGCAAAGGACCGCAGGTCTGATTCGAACCCAGGTCAGCCGCGTCGAGGACTAAGGCCTCCGTATATGCGTCGCGATACCCGCTGCGCCACGAGTGTGCCCAGAGTGAAAAAAGTTAAATATAAAATGAGAAGAATAGAAAATTCATCGTGCACTCAGCTTTGCTTTTTGCTGTTTTAATTTCTGGGATGAGAAGTAGAATTTAGAAAATATGAACTCCATCCATCCATGCATCCATCCATGCATTCATCCATCCATGCATGCAAGCATGCAAGCAAGATCTGTCATGGGGGCAACAGGCGGAGAGAGAGGACCAAAATATAAACTCACACATGTAAATTCAACAATTAAGATGAAACATTTCCTTGTTTTATGGATTTAAAATGAGAACATGTTTTCTCTTGGTAACTCCTGAGACATAGAATACGAACTGTTTCAATTTCTATCTGGCTGCTTCATGTGCCTAACAACACTGCTCATCATGTTTCTTCTATCAGAATTAGCCCCATGGAGTGGGCCGAGCCAGAAACCGACGAGCACAGCTTTACTCTGCTGCACAGTTTCTGGTACATCACAGGAGCTCTGACTCTGCAAGGTAACACAGCTATCATCAAACTATACACAGAAGCAGCCACATTCTCAGCTGGCTGTCTTTTCAATTACCTTTCATTAGTCTTTTATGACTTGACACAAAAAAATCTTTTGTGTCAAGTCTGTATCCATCTTCAGATCGTCACATCTTATAATGATGGGGGGTTTTTTGGTTAATATTTGTGAGCTGACTTGCTGAATCCACACAACAAAACCATCCATTCTTTTTCCCTTACTTGATTTGTTTGAAAAAAAGTAAAAAGTTTGTTCAGTGAATGTAAGAAGAAAATACTCTGTAGTGTTGATCCGTTTGAAAACAATCAGTGTTATACATGGAGATGGCTTGAAAAATCTTAAAATCAGTCTCAACATTATGCCTTTTAAAGGCAAACGACTCCAGATCAGCAAAACAAACCGACCGCCCCGGATGTCCCTGGTTTTCGTTAGAGAAATCTGATCACTTTCCTATGAGTTAAAGGCTGTCCAAAATCAGTACTGCAGTCCGAGGTTCCTTTCCTGCCCATGATAGCGTTCTTACTGTTGACCCCATGAAAGGTCAAGGAACAGGAACTAGGAGCTATAATTGGAATATTTTGGATGCAGCCTAAAACAGCATTTTTTAGCACGTGATCTGTGCCTTTTTCTTTGTTTTTGTGCATTTCAGTGACTACGTTACATTACCACCTACAGGCCTGGCATTATTACTACAATGTTTGTGGTCTTTTTTTTATTTGGGTGAATACAAATGCATGTCTAAAAAGAAGATCATCATAAAGATCATCAAAAATCCCACCTACTAAACATGAACACATAAGATTTTCAGGCATTTCTCTATCATATCACCTATTATTTTCTGTTTATTTTCTGTTTATTTCTCCATGTTCACCGTAAGCTTATTCAGTCCCTCATTTACTCCCTTTATTTCTGTTCTCTGTTCTCACCGAAGCTGAAGAGGACACATTATTTCAATGCTCGTCTCTCCTTCATAAAACAAACAATAAAAAACAGTTAACATGGTTGGCCAGCTCAAGGTCCTGCCCTGAAGAGCCTCAAATTATTTCCATTCAATACTTTTCACTGTTTCTTTAAGGATGCATTGAACTCTTCCTTCCTTCTGGCTTCCTATCTGTTTGACACAAAATGTAATAAGTGAATGAACATAAAGACTGCAAAGTACTTGGTTGTCTTTGTGGGCTGATAAACAGAACCTGAAAAGTGATGCCATCTTCGTCCTCTCAGGTGCTGGTCCTCACCCTAAAGCTCTGTCTGGACGTGTGGTCAGCGCCATCTGGTGGATATTTGCTGTGTTGCTGCTCGCCTGCTACTTTGCCAACTTTAACTCTATGCTCCACTCCAAGAGCAAACATATTTCTATCACAACCTTCGAGGACCTGGCCAACCAGGACGTGATTGATTATGGAACAGTTGAAAACGGATCCACCATGCTCTTCTTTAAGGCACAAACAATCCCAGCATCTACTAGTGGTTCAGATACATTTAGACGACTGAACATGGAAGTCATTTGAAATTATTCTGTTTTATTTGCCCAGAATTCTAACAACCCTGTGTACCGCCGCATCCACCAGCACATGGAGCGTAAAAGGAGCTATGTGGCCACAATGCAGGAGGGGGTTCGCCTCGCCCAGGAGGGGAACTTTGCCTTCATCGGTGAAGCCGTGTCCCTGGACCTGGCTGTGGCCCGTTATTGTAAACTGACCCGTTCCCAGGAAGTAATCTCCATGAGGTCATACAGCATTGCTGCACCTCTGGGTAAGAAAAGTGACTCTGTCAGGATCATTTCAGAACTGTATTGTAGAGGTGCATTCAGTGGAATACAGAATTCTCCTAATTACACTCCTGCTGTATTTTGGAATCAGATCGGAGCTTTACAGAAACTGAATGAAGCTATGATTAATATAAATATTCATGTGAATAACTCAATTACATCTGCTCCGCAACAACATCGTCCAAATTTAGTTCAGGTTAGTACAGTAATTGGTAAGTTGCAATACTTATTTTGGTTGTATTTTTATTTTATTTTAAAAAGCAGTTTTTGCATTACTGATTTAGTGTGTAACTCTGTTTTTTGCCACTGTCCTATCCAAATTGACTCATTGTAGGACAATAAAGGAGTATCTTATCTTACCTTAATCTATGTTGATATAGTAACTGTAATAACAATAACATGCTTTACTGTGAACTCAAATGCAATAAGAGAAATACAGCAAAAATAAAACTCTGCCATAAAATGCCATAGAAAACACATTTACAAATAAATTCTAAAAAATATATAGTTTGTCAAAACCAAATGAAAAAAGCTCTACAATCCGACCATGTAGTTGTGGTGTAGCAGTCACAAACCTGCTACATACTGACGAGACATTCAGTTTCACTCGTGCTTCTGTGATCTAAAATGTTTTTTTAAGACTGCATAAACAGTACTTCTCTATTCTCACTTACCGCTCAATGAGATTTTACACTAATATCTCAAACTCAGTGGTTCCCAACATTTTTCCACAACACCCCCCTTTTGTTAGTTCCAAGTCAAGTCGTTCCCCCCAATCCTTTGCTACACCCAACCTCTCCCAAAGATGTGTTCAACCTTAATCTCATCATAAAAAAATGTAAAGAATAAAGTGAATAGTTACAAACTTATATTTGTTGAATTCAAACAATTGTAGTCGTAGAACAAGTACGAGAACAATGTTGTGAGAGTTACAGTTTTTCTTTTAAAACTGACAACAGAGTATTCATAAATAAACAGTCTTGCATGAAGAATAACAGCTTTTTTAAGCGGTCAAGCTCTGGTCATGTTCACACATCTGTTAAAATGTACTAAATATGATTACTTGAAATACAGAATAATTTCAATTAGCATGCATGCTCTGAAATGGCTATATCTTGCTGTATGTACGCCCTTACCTTCACACACACATATATATATATATATATATATATATATATATATATATATATATATATATATATATATATATATATATATATATATATAATTTTTTTTACTTTTTAGTTTAAAAAAAAAAAAAACAGGCACAAACAGGTGAGGGCTAGGGTGCACATACAGTAAGATAAACAATGTGGTTTACATTGCATTACTGAGTCACAACAGAATTAATACACACAAGCAACAACAACAACTCAGGAGCAGGGCACAAATCACCCTGACAGGTATGGCAGATATGTTTCAAGTTCATATTGGGAAACTGTTACTGTCTTTGGATAAACTATTCCATTTCCCCCAGAGTGTCTCTCCTTTCTCCTTTTGGAGACATAGTAAAAAAGTCAATGTCTCCATTTCGTGGATCAAGTTTATAGTATTTATGAAGATCCCCAGGGTGGGGGGAACTTTAGTAATTGCCTTTTTGCTTGCAATCAAATTTTTTGATATTAGAGGTTACTTGCTTATCATCGTGCCAAAACATCTTCAGCATTGAACAAGACCAGAAGACATGAAAGTAATCTGAAGAAACCACCCCGTACCCCCTCCACTAAGGAAATTGTGCACCACTTAATCTCGATTTCTGCTTTAATGTAATAAAGAAATCTAATTTAATTCTTCCAGCCAAAGTCTTGCCATTCTAAAGAGTTTGTAGTGGAAAAAGTGTTCCTCCAGAGTTGTAACCAAACTTTCTCTTGAGAGTAAGGTAGGCTGCTTTTTCCCTCTGCTGTCTGATATGATCTGTTGACCACTTATTCGTAGATATGAAATTTCTTTAAAGCTAGCCAATGATGCCTTTTGTTATACTGGTGGCGTATGCATTCATAGAAACTTCCATTATCCCCAGATTTACCTCTAAGTCAGGGGTCATGAATTCCCTTCTAAAATTGGAACCTGCTGATAATGATAAAATTCCCCTCTTCTAATCTCATAGGTCAAGCACAAATCCTCAATTTTTTACAAATGCCCATTTTCTTTTATTTTATGGAAAGAAGTGATTCGTTGTTCAGCCTAAAACCTGTATTTTTGGTCTAGCATCTCTTTTTGACAGTGTTGTATAAAGTACTGAAATCTCGGAGTCAAGTAAAAGTATAAGTACCTCTCCAAAATATGACTTTGGTAAAAGTCCAAGTCACTGACTGAAATGTTACTTGAGTAAAAGTCTTAAAGTATCTGAAATGTCTTGTACTTAAGTATGAAAATTACTGTAAAAATAGATGTACTCAAGTAATGTAATGAAAAGTATAAGTAAAAAGTAAAACAAAGCAAATGCAGTTTAAATGACATTATTTAGATTTTTGTAAACTTTGAAAGTCAAATTCACTTAAAATAATATAAACAACCAAGTGCAGGAGAAATTTAGACCAAGTTTAGACAGAAAATACAACCTTTTTGTAAGCTTTCAGTTTTCCTTCTTCAAGTAAGGTCAGTGCTAAGCAACCAACACACAACCAAGTGCAGGCAAAGGGGGTGTGTACTAAGAACATGGTGAAGTGACAAACCAGGCTTAGTCAACCTAAAGGAAGTGGTAAACCTGCTAATAGATACACCTGCAAGCCGGCCAGCTGACAGCTTTGCTAGGGCCCGGGACAACACAGGGCCCCCCCTCTACACCTGCCGCCAACACACCACACACACACACATCTCTGTATTTTATACTGGATATTTTCAACCCAGCTATTGAATTTAGTGCACTAGATGATCTTTTCTTCATAAGAGAACAGCAAGCACTGCAGCCAAAATATGGCCTTTTTTGACCTGCTGTATATCAGCCAGTCCATAACAATTTTTCCCTTCCATTGCAGGAGGTAGTATATGTTAGATACTTTGGGAATTCTCTGCCCTCTGAATCTGCTAGCTCCAGCCCTGGTTTATACTAATTTATTAATGGACAGTGAGGAAATCTATGTACAATAAAACCCATGTAAATTGTGTTCCTCTGTTTTATATGTCTTTATCCTAATTCTAGAAGTAGACATAGTCAAATGAATAACACTATTATTTTGTGGAACCCTAATCATACTATTATAACTACGCAAAGGTCTAAACAAGAGTAGCAGATGTTTAGGTGGCATCTAGTGTTCTTATGCAAAAGAAATTACACCTGCTATTTATGCCTGAACTGCCTCAAATGGTCTAAAATAAATAAAAGCAACAATACCAACAAAATAATGGTAAAAGTGACACTCTCACCTTTTTCAGACGGCTGTGGCTAAGAATCTGAATTTTTATGACCTACAGTCTTTGCTATCCAGCAGTCTTCAGAACTCCTGCCTGGCACAGAATATTTAGTTTTATAGAGGAGATTAGGTTTTTGTTGATAAAATGTGTTATACTTCAGAATTAAATGCTATTTTGAGATATTAACGTTGGTTACTTACATTTCTCAAGTTCAACAATTCAAAACTCTCTCTGCTGCTTCTGATCAGAACTGCACTCAGCAGCTTTGTGTACGTGCATGTGCGTACGTGCTCCAAGCACGTACGCACATGCACGCACACACGTGATAGAAAACAGCCAATCAGGAAAAGGGAAGGCGGGATTTAAGACAGCACAACCAATGGTAGTGGAGTTAAAGGGGGGTCTCTACCTTGTCAATCAAAAACCAGGCGCGTTAGTGATTGGCTGCGTTGAGCGCCAGGCCCCGCCCCCGCTGGCGCACAGGAGCTTGGAAATGACACGCCGAGCGCTTCAAACGGAGGCGCTCCGGGCGAACCTGTGCTGTACGCACGTCTGGCAGAGCCGAACCGACACTTTTTTTGTAACGAGTAACTAAACCAAACATTGAAAATGTATCGGAATAAAAGTATGCAGTTAAGTTCGGAAATATTGATGTTGATCTGCGAGAAATGGTAAATTATACAAATACATCATTATAAATGAATCACACATAAAAGAAAAATATAAATAATGTTTCTATACTTGTATATGAGAGATTGCCTTGGATATTTGTACGGTGTAATCTACTGGGATAAATATCTGGATCACACATCTAATAATAAAATAAGCAGATCCTGTCTGAACTCTGTCTGCCCACTGTGTGTTGGAGAGTGTTGCTGCTGGTTTCCGGGGCACACTGCTCCTTCTTCAGTCTATTTTCAGTGACAGAGGTAATATTTACACCTATATATGAGATCTTTTGTCTCATCCATGTCAGAGGCAAGGAGAACACGTTAATAAAAAAATATTTTAAACACAGTGAAATAATTTTTATCGGCTTGATTTTGCAGGACTCACAAGCTGTGGGCACCAGTGAGAGCAGCAGGTGTTGACCCAACTTGAGGGCCCTAGAGTCCCTACAGGTGCCAGGAACAGACCGTCATCAAACAGACGTTATCTATTTCCCAGCATGTTTTTTTGGGTCTTTAAGCTGACTAAGTGAATGTACGTTTCTAATTCACAGGGACTGTTCCAGTAAGAACTCCACAAAGCCTATGTCTGATTAGATTAGCTTTACCTTTTAGCAAAAGATTATACAAATTAAACCATAACAGAAGTGCCGTTCACATTTAGGCTGCATATTAAAATACTGCATGCACTCTGCACAATATTGACATGTTTACCAGCACCTACATAACTTCACTCCTAGCCCTCAGAAAACATGAAGAGCAGAAATCCAAAATTACAGAACATGTCATAACAATAAAACAGGTTTTTCCAACTAAGACGTTTTCTCATCTCCTCTTGATGCTAGGGGGAAATTCCACAATGTGGGGCCCCTGCTGTGATGCAGGGGACTATTACAAGTAATAGTCCCCTGCATCACTCGTCACCACTCCTGTTTTGAAAGAGGTCTCAGTCCCCAGCCTCATCCTGTCCATAAAGATGTGCCTCACCTGCGTTAATCAGCAGCTCCCAAGCTCTTAATGTGAGGTGATCATATGTTTCTTTGCAAGGAATAAATAGAAGATTATTCTTTTGATGTCCTCTCTGTCTGGCCGCTGGAACACTTTCAGTTTCTCCTGTGCCGTGTCTCCGACATAAGGTGCTTTTCCAATGCACCGCACTCCCACTATATTCATTGGCAGTAGATTGTTGATCGTCTACACCCTGGTAATCCAGGTCTCTGTAGATCCACTGCATCCTCCTCCGTGCTGTGGTATGTGACCATGCCTGAATCAAAGTGCACCTACACTTTTGTCAGTGGGGTTTGGAACCCGATTGTGTTCTCTTTTAGCACTTAACGAGACTCATGCTCTTTCCTCCTCATTTGCATGGTTTAAGCATAGTGGTAGTTAAAAAAAAAATAAGTGTTAGGTGTGTAGCACCCAACGCTCTGTAGTCTCTCTCCAGCCCCAGACTCTTGTTGCTGTCCACACTGTCCCCAAGCACAGTTAAGTATATTCAGGTTTTCATTTCTTTTTTCTTTTTTAACGTGTCCTATCTGGCAGTGTAGCATTAAGAATTGCTGTCTTAATGCCAAAGAGAGCCCAACAGATTTTTCTTTCACAACTGGAGCATTACTGCTTTTGTCATAGTGCTCCGCTTGATTTATATATGCAAAAAGCTTTATTAAATTTCATTCTGAGACTATTTCACGATGGACAATGGGCACAAAAACTTGAAGTTACAAAAGGAAAATAGAAAAGAAAAAAGATGAGACAAAATGCTAAAAGGGAGAAAAGGTGAAAAAATAGAGAGGAAAAGGAGAGAGTAAGATAACATCCTTGGAGTCTGCTTCTACACCTGCAAAGGGTGATATATAAAAAAAGCAGCAAAACAAACCGATAAAGTATTACGATAAAGTACAAACAACCAACACCTTGATACCATCACTGAAAAATATACAGTATTGTTTAGACCCTTAACCCAAGATCGCTCCCCGGGCGCCGCACAGTGGCAGCCCACTGCAAGGGGATGGGTTAAATGCAGAGAACAAATTTAATTGGAATGTACGTTGCAATGGCAATAAAGATTATTATTATTATTTTATTATTATTAGATTCCAGTTTGTTCATGTTAATAATAAATCATCTTCAAACTCTAGTGTCACTTGTGGAGTACCAGTCCTTGGGCCAAAATCCCCTTACTATATATATGCTTCCGATTGGTAAAATTATCAGACGGCATGGGTTTAATTTCCACTGTTATGCTGATGACACAGCTATATTTATCCATAAATCCCCATCTATCCAATCAGTTACTTCGACTACCGGCATGTCTTGATGACTTCAAAACCTGGATGACTTTAAATTTCCTTCTTTTAAATTCTGACAAGACAGAAGTTGTAATCTTTAGATCAGAGTCCTAAAAAAATAACTTCTTAATCAAGGATTCAAGGATTCTTTGTCACCGTGTTACTGTGGTGAAATTTCTTTTTGCCCACTCCGGCCAAGAGTACACATAAGTAAGACAAACAAACAGGCAATGAACAAGGGTTACAGTTTTTTCCCCATTGTAGCATTCAAGAGAGAATAAAAAATAAAAACATGAAGATTAAAACGTTTTGTATGAACTAGTTTGTCCTTCATAAGTCACAGATAATAAGGGTAATAAGGTGCTTATTCTGCAATGATGATTTGAGGCTTCATTTACAAAAATGTGCATTTAGATATTCTGAGATGATAGTGTGCAAGTAGGCAGTAACATTAAGGTGATTGTAATGTATGACGGGCTGGTAACAGTGGGGTGATTTTAAAGCGTTGGACTGCAGTCTCCCATCAAGGGCCGATTGCCCTCACAGCTCTTGGGATGAAGCTGTTTCTAAGTTTATTTATTTTGGCTTTGAGGCTTCTGAAGCGTTTACCTGATGGGAGAGGGGCAAACAGCGCATTACCTGGGTGGATGGGATCAGTGGAGATGCGTCTAGCCCTTCTTTGGACCCGTTATTCAAAAATTTAGTCCAGATCCTGCAGACGGCATCCCACAATCCTCTGCATTTTTCTCATCAACCGTGATGAGTCCTTCTTCTCCTGAACTAAGCAGCTCCCTTACCATACAGTTATGCTGATACATAACACTTTCTATGGTAGCACTATAGAAGTTCTTTAGCAGTTTAGTGGAAAGTTCAGTCCTTTTCAGTTTTCTGAGGAAGAAGAGTCGTTGTTTGGCCTTCTTCACCAGGTAGGAGGTTTTCACAGTCCAGGAGAGGTCAGAGGAGATTCTGTTAAAGTCTAACAGACGGTGTCTGAATCTGTGCCTCCTGTAGTGAATCTTTTTTAAACTGTGTAGTAACACCATGCTGCCACTAGATGTCAGTTTTCCCACAACACATTAAAACAACCCAGAAATGTCCAAAAAGACAAAAAGTGATGCAGAATCACGAGTTTAAAGTGTAACTCGCCTCAATATAAAACATTTTTGCAGATAAACTGTATGTACTAGGCCTAAGGGTGCTACTTTTATCTTATTGTACATTTTTATATTTCTATGTGAACTGAAATGAAATCATGAAATCAAAAGTATCATCTATACAGGTGCAACCGGCCCCTTTAATGACTTCATGATGCCAAAGTGGCCCAATATAGAAATAAGTTTGACACCCCTGCCCTAAAAGGTTCTAGTGGAACAAACTACCTTCAAAAGTCACATAATTAATAAGGAATGTCCTCCTGTGTGCAATCTAAGTGTCACATGGTCTGTCAGTATAAACAGTTTTTCTAAAAGGTCTCAGAGGCTGCAACACCACTGGAGAGGTGGTAAATTCAGGTTTAGAAAGTGAAAAGCCAGTCCAGAGATTAGTTCCAATCATTTTAATTTCCAGCTCCACAACCTAGATAGGGACTAAAATCACCTGGAACAGGATGAAGGAAATTCAGGCTTTCCTGAAGCCGGCTCTCCAACCTCTGCGCTAAGCAAGAGGCATCATACTATGAAAAATAACCATAATGCATCTTCAAAGTTGTAGCCATGTTATGCCACTGAAATGGTCTAAACCTTTCAACAATCTTTTTTTTTCCACATTGTGAGGCAACGAAACATCTCAAGGGGTGAACACTTTTGCACGGCACTGTATTGTAGAAATGATTAACCTTGCTTGAAAGCTCAATTATCGCGGTATTTGTGCGTCCACAAACAGACAAGAATTCATCTTGTACCGCTCCGGCTTCAATCGTTTGTGACAAAACCAAAAATGGTTCCGGCGAATCAAATCGCAGTATTGTGGTTTAAGGACATACCGCAGCAAAGAAAGCTAGAGTTGCCGAGCCGGCAGTCGAATCAACATAAACATGGCAGCGCAGGAGGACGCAAGCGTAGCTGCTGCTATCACATCTGTTTTGTAAGAATCCACAATTTTTTCTTTGATAACAGAACAGCAAGACACAACTTGAATAGCTTTCCTTGTTTTGGTGTTTCATAGCGTCTCCTGCTTATGTCTTAATTTGATACCGTGATTGGCTAAAACCAATCTTTGTTAGGCAGGCATTAGGTGTTGCTTCGCCCAATTAGCCCATAGAGTTCATCTGAATGTCCCTACTTTCCCCAATCAGATTCAATGGGAGCAGTCCCAGATTGATAATGTGCAGGAGAGTGCTACACATTATGAATCTGGCTGGCCAGGTTAGGAAATTATACCCACTACAGAAACGGTGAGATGCTTACAAGGAAGGTTCTGATGGGTATGTAATTTAAGATAAACATAGACCAAGGTGTATATAATTGCTTAAAATAAGTAATAGTAATATAAGTAATATCGTCTTTATTGTCACTGAAACATACATTACAATGAAATTTGCTTTCTGCATTTAACCCATCCCCTTGGGGAGCAGTGGGCTGCCATGTGCAGCGCCCGGGGAGCAATCTGGGGTTAAGGGTCTTGCTCAAGGACCCAGAGTGCCACCACTGAGGATCGAACCGGGTACTTGCATCCTTCTCTGAGTGCAAGCGCACTGCTCTAACCACTCGGCCACGACCCCCCCAGAACTGGTATGTCTCAAATTGTCCCCAGGGAGCATGTAAATCACAATGCGTCCAAAAAGCAGTGGTGGATCTGGCTTGAGAAAGTAAAAATCCTGCCTAATTTTCCTTCAGCCTGTTCACTTAGCCAAGTGATTTTAGTCCCTGGCTGCATCCCAAATAAAATAAATATTGGTAAGGACCCTTCATCCAATGTGGAAGTGTGCCAGTATGCGGCATGATAAGTAATGTCCGAATAGTGTAGTTGGTAAAGAAAGAGGTAGTAAAAAGAGCGTGTATGCTTCCTATCATAGTTCCTTTTGTAAAGGAACCTTGCGATGTCCCTTACCCGCAACAAGGAACTAAAAGGAATCCCTGACATGACATACAAACACAGCCCACCTCACAGAAATGAATGAAAATCTCTGAAGAGAGCCCACACTTGGTAGTTCTTTTTCGGAAGGCTGTAGGCCCGGTTTGGACTCACATCATTCATGTTTGTTCTCGTCATGTAATGACGTATGAGCTAAAGGCTGTCTGAAATCGCACAGCAGCAAAGCTTCTTTCCTCCCCAGCATAGAGTTCTTGCTGTTGACCTCTTAAAAGGTTTAGGAACAGAAGCTATAATTAGAACATTCCGGATCTATGCTGTGGAGCTGGAAATGCAAATGGTTGGAAGTAATCTCTCGACCAGCTTTTTGCTTTACTTTTCCTGAACCAGGATCCCCCAGCCAAAAAGAAGCATTTCTTCTGGGTGCTTAAAGTTTTCTTTTTCTTTTGTCTTCTTCAAAAAAGAACAAAGCAAAGAACATTTTTCAAATAATTAACATTATTCAAATACTGAACAAAAATAACGTTAGCTTACTAAACGTAGCTGTAGTCTTAAAATTATGCTAAATTTACTGATCTTGTTTTCAGTGTTCAGACAACCAAAATGTTTTAAAGATGTATAAACCTAAAATAGTCAACATTAGAATCTCACTATTAAAAAGCAAAAAAAAGATAAAAAGTTATGCAATTTCCATTAAAACTATTATCATGGCATGAAAAGTTTTCTTTAGATCATCTTGTACTACTCATTTTACAGTAACAGCCTTTAGAATTTGGCAGACATGTATACAGAATTTTCTTACCAAAGCTTGGAAATCATCTGTCACACAGCTAATTTACTTGTTTCATAAACTCCTCCTTCAGAAAGGGGGCGTATTTTTCCCTCTCACTTGTCCTCTGTGCAAGGGGGGAACAACAGAGACAAAACGTTCAGTGAAAGATGCATTTTGGCCAAAGTTCTTTTTGTTTGTTTTGTTTTCTACAAATGCTAACTGAACCAGATTAGTATTATTGTAAGAAAAGTCAAGTGTTCAGAGTAACTCTCCACAGCTGGAGTAGCATCTTTGTGACAGCCTGAATCCAGCCCATGGATAATGTTTTGCTTCCTCTCACACTTCCTCTCTTACCCTATCAGGTTCTCCACTGATGAAGAACCTTAGCATTGCCATTCTCCAGCTTAGTGAATCAGGTGAGTTGACACACCTGCGGGAGAAGTGGTGGGCCAGCATCTGTATCGGTTCTGATGAGGCACATGCGTCTGAGGCATTGAAGCCCCACGACCTGCAAGGCCTCTTCCTGCTCCTAGGACTGGGCCTGGGCATAGGGCTGCTGCTGGCCCTTCTCGAGCTCTTATCCAGGGCTCGTAACCGAGCTAAGGATGGAAAGGTAAGCAGAGTGACTTACAGTAACTTTACTGTCATGGTAAAGTCAAATCGTGTTCCTGGTTTTTACTGTACCTCTGCTGTTTCCCAGAAATCCTGCTGCGCAGTGCTGACATCCGAGCTAAACCAGCGGTTTAGCAGTGGAGGAGAGGGAGTAGAGCAGGAGATCTCTGACAAAAACAAAGCATGAAGCAAATCTTCATGTTGGCCACTAAAATGAAGGCATTACCTTTATATGGAGAAACTGGCTGTTCTGTTAACTTTCTGTTCCACTGTAGTCACACATGCATGTTTCCATTTAATATGTTTTATATTTTTGTAGAGCATCCTGAGGTGAGATAGTTTTTGGATTAATAATTTATCGTTGAATTAAATTGAATTACTCTGAATACTAACCTTGCTGGATAGTTTTTATTTTACTTTATACATGTCCATGCTATGCTCCTAATATACCACAGTTAATTTTTTCATATCAAAACTGCTGGTTTCTGTTTCCCTGGACTGTTCAAATAAACGTTCCTCTCTTTTAAAATGTGCAGCCTTATTCCTTACTATAAGATGAGAATTTGTAAATAATAAAACTGTACGCATCATAATGTAGGGCAAAACTAAGAGTTTGTCAAAGCCAGATTATAAATTTGTTTCCAGAAATAATACCTTTATTCAGGTACAAAACAAATGTGTTCACATTATAGGATGGATCAGAATGTGATTTAATTGAAATGTTTTGTCTTTGTTTTGTTTCAGTGGCACACATAATTAAAGTGTTGATGGGAATCAGATTTCCAAAGACAAAATCAAATAATTAGAAAATATTAGAATTAAATATCATCCATCCACTATCTACACCCACTAATCTATGCAGCGTCACTTCAGTTGCTGTTGCCTATCTTAACCAGTCATTTTTATGGCAGTGTGAATGGCCCAATTCTGGTCTTTTTATCCCGGCCCAAAAAATTTCCATATGAGGTACTAATTCGGATGCGTTTTTCAAGTGTCTGCAGTCTGAACGGTCATGTCGCATTTTATCCATCTTTTATGTCACTGTCCTAGATCTCACTATACATCCAAACTCAGTAGTAGCTATTAGTGCTCCACAAAAGACCACTGGTAATGGCTGTGTTGCTTTCTTCTTATCTTACTTCATCTTGCTATTATGTGGTTTTAATATTGTCGGCTCCCATTGCTCAACAACTTTCTAATAATAACAAGGAGAGACATCGGCTGGTATCCGTGGTTGCATTTAATAGCAGTATGAATAGCCACCCCAAAAAAATATGATTTCAGCTAAAAAATTGGAATTGACCATCAAGGCCTGCAGTGTGAACGTAGCCAAAGACGAAAGGGAAAACCTTAAGGGGAATTTTGAGAGACAAATT
This sequence comes from Fundulus diaphanus, assembly GCA_037039145.1. Classification (NCBI taxonomy): domain Eukaryota; kingdom Metazoa; phylum Chordata; class Actinopteri; order Cyprinodontiformes; family Fundulidae; genus Fundulus; species Fundulus diaphanus. The sequence goes on along the minus strand of CM073129.1, from coordinate 3,502,642 downwards.
AACATGACATGCACGTTTATGGACAGTGGGAGGAAGCGGGAGAACTCTGAGAGAACCCTTGCATGCCCAAGGAGATTATGTAAACTCCATGCAGAAACACTCCAGGCCAAGATTTGAACCAAGGATCTTCTTGTGGCAAGGCCAAAGTGCTAAAAACTGCAGTCCCATTCAGCCCTCAAATTATTATACACATAAAATTCCTTAACATTTTTATTTACCAATGAAACAGAACGAAAATAATACTCTGTTTATTGCAAAACTGTCTGTCTGACATCAAGTAATGGTTGTCTCAAATATTTTTATGTTTTCTCCACCAATGAGTACATTATTGTCATGGTGCAGCTTTGCTGCACCATGCACATATTCAGGGCACTTTTCACCCTCCATACACCCCAGTCTCCTCTTCACCTCAGCAATCATCTACACCTGCCAGCCACTAATCAAGCCAGGACTCAATCCACCTGTCAGCTTCACTATTTAAACCTCCCTCAGTTTGCCCTTCCCTGTCGGCTCGTCTGTTTACCTGTGCTCTAGACTGACTGAAGTTCTAGTTCCAAATCTCCACTCTGCTGTGTTGCTGCTCCTGCTGCCTCCATGCTCTGTCTCCATCCAGCTTGCCAGCCTCAGCCACTAACAGCCTCCTGCTTCCGTCTGGTCTGAACTCTGGTCTTCTTCATCTTCAATAAACTCACAAAACAGAACTCTGTGTGTGGTTGTGTTCGGGTTCCTCACAAAAACATGACAGAACGAGCCGACCACAAGAACCCGACACCCACACAGAGCTTCTATACAGGAACTGGTGAGATGGATCTTGCCGCGCTCCAGGACCGTAGCTCAGCGGAGCATGTTCTCCAGGAGAACGTGGGGCTCCTCATGGAACAGGTCCAAGATTGTCTGAATGTCATCGCCACGCTCAGTCCACCTTGGAGGCGGATGAGTGCGGTGACTCAGGTGCGGAATCTGCTGAAGAGCAAGGAGGAGCTCCTTCCGTTTTTCAAATTTCCGGAGCTATATGAGGAGCTCTACTGGAACCAACGGGCTGCAGTCGCCCAGCTCTTCAGCCGGCCACCTCCTCCCAGACCTTCCTTCACCGCGGCTGCTTCCAGCGCTGATACCACCGCAGCTGTGGCTCTCGTTCCGCCCACCAGCCTGTCAATCACGGCTGCCATCTCCACTGCTGCAACTCCACCCGCTCCTGATTCTGCCGCTACCGCGGTGCCTGTCGATGATCCGGCTCTCACCAATGCTGCCGCTGCTGCTATCTTTTCCGCAGCCCCTGCTTCGTCGTTGGCAGCAGCAGCCACTCCCTTGCTGCCCGGCCCCTCCCGGCGCAGACGGCGAGCTCGCCGGCATAGGACTTCCGCCACAGCGGTCCCTGAGATCCTGCCTGAAGCAGCCGCCCCAGTCACTCTGACCGGGTCCGAAGCCACCTCAGTTCCCTTGGTGGTTCGAACGGGTGTGACTGCGATGATTGTCGATCAGGAGAGTCCGGTCGAAGCTCCTCAGGTCCACGAGTCTCAGGTGTGGGATTTTTTTCTATGGGGACAGGGATGACCTGTTCCTCGGTCTACCCACCGGAGCCGAAGATCCAGATCCTGCTCGGCCTGCAGCTAGAGAACCAGATCCTGCTCAGCCTGCAGCTAGAGAACCAGATCCTGCTCAGCCTGCAGCTAGAGAACCAGATCCTGCTCAGCCTGCAGCTAGAGAACGCTGGCCCGGCGTCCGACGTGGGTGCAGAGCACGCCGGCCCGGCGTCCAACGTTGGTGCAGAGCACGCCGGCCCGGCGTCCGACGTGGGTGCAGAGCACGCCGGCCCGGCGTCCGACGTGGGTGCAGAGCACGCCGGCCCGGCGTCCGACGTGGGTGCAGAGCACGCCGGCCCGGCGTCCGACATGGGTGCAGAGCACGCCAGCCCGGTGTCCGACATGGGTGCAGAGCCTTCCAGCGACGCGGTGACCCAGGAGGGACTGCCGCTATCTGAAGCCTGTAGCCAGGCGCCTCCTGAAGCCTGTAGCCCAGTCCCGTCGGTAGTCTGTACCCTGGGCTCCCCAGAAGCCTATAGTTTAGCACCGCTAGTTTTCTGTATCCAGGCGCCTTCCGAAGCCTGTAGCCAGGTGTTTCCTGTAGCCTGTAGCCAGGTGTTTCCTGTAGCCTGTAGCCAGGTGTTTCCTGTAGCCTGTAGCCAGGCCCCTTCTGAACCTTGTAGCGAGGCGCCTTCTGAACCTTGTAGCCAGGCGTCTCCTGAACCTTGTAGCCCGGCGTCTCCTGAACCTTGTAGCCCGGCGTCTCCTGAACCTTGTAGCCCGGCGTCTCCTGAACCCTGTAGCCCGGGGCCTCCTGAAGCCTGTAGCCCGGGGCCTCCTGAAGCCTGTAGCCCGGGGCCTCCTGAAGCCTGTAGCCCGGGGCCTCCTGAAGCCTGTAGCCCGGTGGCCTCAGTAGCCTGTGGCCCGGTGGCCTCAGTAGCCAGTAGCCCGGTGGCCTCCGTAGCCTGTAGCCCTATGACCTCCGTAGCCTGTAGCCCTGTGACCTCCGTAGCCTGTAGCCCTGTGACCTCCGTAGCCTGTAGCCCTGTGACCTCCGTAGCCTGTAGCCCTGTGACCTCCGTAGCCTGTAGCCCTGTGACCTCCGTAGCCTGTAGCCCTGTGACCTCCGTAGCCTGTAGCCCTGTGACCTCCGTAGCCTCTAGTTCTGCGACCTCCGTAGCCTCAAGTTCTGCGACCTCCATAGCCAGTAGTCATGTGACCGCTGTAGTCTGTATTCCTGCGACCTCCGTAGCCTGTGGCCTTGCGCCGCCCTTAGTAGGTAGCCGCCTGTCCTCCAGGGTAGTTTTCCACCGCTGGCCACATCAGATTCTGCTACTTCGCCGCCGGGGTCACCCACCGCGACACCCGTGTCTGACTTTGCCTTGTCCGGGTCGCCCACCGCAACGCCCGTTTCAGACTCTGCTGCTCCGCCACCGAGGTCGCCCACCGCGACGCCCCTTTCGGGCTTGCCGGCTCCGCCGTCGGGGTCGCCCACCTCGACGCCCACGTCTGACTCTGCGTCGTCGGGGTCGCCCGCCGCGACGCCCACGTCTGGCTCTGCCACGTCGGGACCGCCCTCCTCAAGGTTTCGATCGAGCGATGTTGCTCCGCCGCCTGCCACGTCCAGGCCGTCCTCCACGACCACTCTATGTGGCCTAGCTGCTGCCGGTCTCCTAGCAGCCGTCACTGCCTGTGCCCATAAGGCTCCAGTGCTTTCTTGTTTATTTGTTTTAGTTCTGCCTTAGTTTTGGGTTAGTTATCTTCCCTTGGTTTCAGAATTATTTAGTGGTTCTTAGATTTCTTATAGTCCTTTAGTTTCTGTTTTTGACTTCGCCTAGTTTCCCTGTTGTGCTAGTTCTCCTGAGTCCTCCTAGTTTCTCTGTTTCCCTGGTGTTTAGATTTTTCTGTTTTTCTGGCGTGTTGGTACACCCTCTAGTTCCCCCTTCGTTAGGTTTTTGCCTGCCAGCGTAGTTTAGAAGTTTTCTTGTTTGCCTACGTTTTCCTCTTTATTTTTGGTTTGCCCTGTTTGGGTAGTTTTTGGTTTTACTCCGGCCCCCCATCCTAGCCTCCCACCACCCACCCTGGGTGGGGGGTAATGTCATGGTGCAGCTTTGTCTGCTGCACCATGCACATATTCAGGGCACTTTTCACCCTCCATACACCCCAGTCTCCTCTTCACCTCAGCAATCATCTACACCTGCCAGCCACTAATCAAGCCAGGACTCAATCCACCTGTCAGCTTCACTATTTAAACCTCCCTCAGTTTGCCCTTCCCTGTTGGCTCGTCTGTTTACCTGTGCTCTTGACTGCTCACCTTACCTTTTCATTACCAGCCCGGGTTCCCTTCATCTCCGTCCGTCCGCCTGCTGTGGTTCTGGTTCTGCTCCCACTCCGCTCCAGCAAGTATTCATCCAGTCATGCTGCTTAATTCTGCTGGTCTAGTTCTGGTTCCAAGTCTCTACTCTGCCGTGCTGCTGTCAAGTTCTAGTTCCAAGTCTCCACTCTGCTGTGTTGCTGCTCCTGCTGCTTCCATGCTCTGTCTCCATCCAGCTTGCCAGCCTCAGCCACTAACAGCCTCCTGCTTCCGTCTGGTCTGAACTCTGGTCTTCTTCATCTTCAATAAACTCACAAAACAGAACTCTGTGTGTGGTTGTGTTCGGGTTCCTCACAAAAACATGACAATTATCTTCAATTCTAAATTTTGTCAGGCCCCAAGACTTGGTCCCATATCCCCACCTTTTAATTCAGCTGTGAGAAACCTAGGTGTGATGTTTGACAGCACTCTGAAGTTTGATAAACAGGTTAACTCAGTGGTCAGACTTTTTTCAGCTAAACCAATTATATCCTAGGCTGATCTGTAAAAGGCAATGCATGCATTGATTAGTTCAAGGCTGGACTATTGTAATGCTCTGTAGGCAGGAATCATCTAGTCCATTCTCCATAAGCTTCAACTGGTCCAAAATGCAGCAGGTCGATTTCTCTCAAACGCTCCCATACACGCCCATATTATCCCCATCCTCTCCTCTCTCCACTGGCTTCCAGTTCACTTTAGGATAGACTTTAAAGTTCTGCTGTTTGCTTTTAAATTCAGAAATCACCTTGCTCCGACGTATTTGAGCTTTTTACTGTTCACCGTGACACCAGGGCTCTGACCTCATCAAACCTTATAACACTGCATGTTCCCAGAACTTTGCTCCTAAATTATGGAATGCTTTAACACCAGAGCAGATATTCCTTACTGAGCTAGGAGTCTTTAAATCATAGCTAAAAACACATCTGTTCAGACAGGCCTTTCACTCCTGTTCAACTGTGGTTAACTTTTGTTTATTTTGTTTTTATTTTTCTATATAGCTCTTAAAACTGTTTTGAATTATGGTGTTATACACTTTTTTTTAGTTTTTATCTCTTTACCCTGTTATTTTCCTATACATTTTTATATTTACTCTATTTTGTCTCAGCATCTTTTTGTTTGTATTTTAGCTTGTAAAGCACTTTGTGCACCATATGGCTTGTTGAAAAGTGCTACATAAATAAACTTTTTGATTATCACAATGAAGTTCAATCATTTTTGTTACTGATTTCAGAAAGCGGAAGTGAACTATTTTAAGCCTTTATTTCTTATTCTTTTGATGATTCTGGCATACAGATATTGAAAACCCAAAATTCTGTTAAAATCAGAATATTACATAAGATCAGTAAAAAAAAGATATTCTAAACAGAAATATCAGGCTTCTGAAAAGTGTTATTTCTACTTGGTTGGGGCTCCTTTTGCATGAATTATCGCACAAATGCAGCATGGTATAGAAAACAATCAGCCTGTGGTTCTGCTGAGGTGTTCAGGAAGTCCGGGTTGGTTTGATGGCAGCCTTCAGGTCTATCCTCTTGACAGCAGCCCATAGATTTTCTATGGGTTTGACTTCAGGCCAGTGTGCTGGACAATCAAGCACAATAATAACATATAACATTGAACCAGTGTCAGGTTCAAACAACTAAAACATTCATTAACAACACAAGAAGGAGAGACAACAAGGAGGTTAGTTTTCAAATAACCTTGCAAGGAGATCGAACGGAGATGCTTAATACAGATCTCCAAATTCGATCTGAAGCAAATCCGTCGCCTCCTCTCTATTTATTAGGAAAAGGAATCCCTGGTTCCATTGTCAAGCTAAAGGATAAGGAAAACAACTGTGACCTTCGAGATAATACCAAGCAGTTCACACAGTGCAGCACTCCAGATGGCTGAATAGAGTTCATAAAAACACTTATTATAGTCACAACATATTTCTCTGCTTTCTGCAGGCCTTCTGCAACTATAAGAGAGAGATCTAAAACCTTAAAATCTTCTTCGTAGTAAAGAGTAAATATATATGATAAATGCAATGAAAATAGTAAATAACATAAAATATGTAGAAAATAGTAAGAATAATTCTATCAACCAGTTTCGGGTACTTTTGGAAGTGGTGGCTGGTGCAAAGTCCTGCTGGAAAATGAAATCAGTGACTAGACTTGTCAGCGGAAGGAATTGTGCTCTAAACTTTACTGGTAGATGGCTGCTTTGACTGTGGTTTTTTCTGAGAACCAGGGTTTTCTGTCCAGTTCCCTCATACACAAAAATCACTGCGAGGGAGTTTTTAGGACCCATTCGAATTTGTATGTCAGATTTCTTACTGCACATTTGAAATGTTAGAAAAGAGGAGACTTGACAAACACCTAATGACAACAATCACAATCACACAGGGAACAATCACAGCTACTGCTGTTTACAGTCACATTTAATCAGAAAATTATTGAAAAGTTCATGTATTTTAATAACTCAATTCACAAAGTGAAACAGGTTATATTGATTAATGACACACAAACTGATGTTTCCAAGCCTTTTTACTGTTTGTCATGACCGTTTTCCACTTACAGCTAATGCTAACAAGACATTTAAGAATAAAATTAACTGTCTTGTATTTAATCTGTTGTACTTTTGAAAAGCCAAAATTCATAATTCATTCTCTCTGATGCTCCAACATTATCTTTAAACAGCCACCTCCCCGAGCTGCCACACTCCCACCCCCCCTCTTCAACCCCTCACATGCACCCACAATCTCTGAAGAGGATGTGCAACTGCTCAGGAAGACTTCTGGCCCCAATAGTGTCACCATCCTGCATGAAAGTCTGCGTAAACCAGCTGGCCTCCATTTTCCCACAGATCTTCTCATCACTGGAGCTGTGTGAAGTTTCCTCCTGTTCAAATGCTCTGTAATCATCCCAGTTCCCAAGATACCCTCCATCTGACACGTGAATTTCTCCACTGTGTGATCAATAAAGTCTTATCTTATCTCTGGATTAAATGATTACACACTTGTCCCCCTTATATCTGTAGTGATTAAATGCTTTGAAAGACTGGTGTTGGACCATCTGAAGAATATCACAAGACCACTGTGGGACTCCCTGCAGTTTGCTTACAGGGTTAACAGGTCAGTGGATGATGCAATCAACTTTGGACAGCACTAAGTCAACCAACACCTCACCATTCCAAGGATTCTATTCTAGATTTGAAAAGGGAGGAGATGTCAAATTTATCAGTCTGCTGTGAAGTTTTATGTAACAAGGTAAAGGGAGGAGGATAAATAACACAATTAGGAAACAACCACAGAGACGATGTTAATACTATGTGTAATGTCACCTAATAGAGTATGCGTTAAAACTTAAGTGATTTATCATCTTCTTAAATGATCATAGGAGTGGTTCATAAAAATAAGGCAGCTTATGACAAAATATTTAAAACCTAAATGTTGAAATTTCTAGGTATTTGGTTTGGCGTTTTGCAGCTGAAGGGAGTAGATTTATGACTGGGGTCTTTAAACGGGACCCTTCAAAGATTGGGGTGTTTTACAAACCAGATATAAAACATGGTAGAATTCTTCGAAGAGGTGTCTCCCCCAAAAAACTCAAAGGCCCGTTTCTGGTGTGAAGAGTTATAAACTAAGCCTTCTGTTGTTTTCACTGTTTGTGAAAACAACAGAAGGCTTGATTATAGAGCAAAATGATATTGGACAGATTCCAGTTTGTTCATGTTAATAATAAATCTTCTTCAAACTCTAGGGTCACTTGTGGAGTACCACAGGGTTCAGTCCTTGGACCAATTCTCTTTACTATATATATGCTTCCGATTGGCAAAATTATCAGACCGCATGGGATTAATTTCCACTGTCATGCTGATGACACACTCACAGCTATAGCTATCCATAAATCCTGACAGCTATAGCTATCCATAAATCCTGATGAATCCAATCAATTACTTTGACTGCAGTCATGTCTTGATGACATAAAAAGCTGGATGACTTTAAATTTCCTGCATTTAAATTCTGACAAGACGGAAGTTGTAATCTTTGGACAGGAGTCCTCAAAAAAGAAATTTCTTAATCACTTAATCTCGATGGCATTAAATTGGCCTCTGGTAATAAAGTAAAAAAATAGTATATCAGAATCAGAATCAGAAATGCTTTAATAATCCCAGAGGGAAATTACAGTCAGTATATATGGCCCAAATGTTGATGACCCCTCATTCTTCCACAAACCTTTCCATGCACTTTCAAAACACCTGGATTGCTCTCTATTTATTGGGGGCGACCTCAATTTTGGTCTAAATGAGGAAATAGGTTGAAAACAACAGGGGTCCAGCGCAGTTGGCAGTCATTAAATGTAGTCAAACAATACATGAATGATTATGGTCTTTGCGATGCATGGCAATCTCTTCATCCTAACAGTAAAGAATATACTTTCTTTTCAAACGTTCATTATTCTTACTCTCGTTTGGACTATTTCTTAATCAGCAGCTTGCTGCTGTCTGACATTTCAGATGCGGAAATACATCCTTTTGCTGTCAGTGATCATGCTCCTGTTTCTTTAACTTTATTCAATAAAAAAGTAAACCTACAAAACAAAAGCTTGAGACTTAATACATCATTGCTTAAGGATGAAGAATTTATAAAATATTTTAAAGAAGAGTGGGCTTCATTCTTGGAGTACAAGGATTTACCAGGGATATCAGCATCATCCTCTGTGAGGTAGGGAAAGCAGTGATGAAATAGAAAGCAAAAACATTCAGGAATTAGGAAAAAAAATGAAGTTACTAGAAACCTCAGAGGAAGAGGGAAAGCTGGGTAAAATCTGTAAAGCAAACAATTATTTTTATATATTATATATTGAAAGGCAAATTACCTTTTTAACTCAAAGACTAGAATAGAAGATTCTGAACATGGCAATAAGTCAGGAAGCTTCTTAACTAATCACCTAAAAATAATTAAGTAAAAAACAACTATATTTGCAGTAACAGACTCAACTGGTAATACATTATATGATCCTGAAAGTATAAACAACACCTTCCGAGATTTCTACAGGATCTCGTAATTATGAGATAAGCTGTCTGATTTTTTTTTCTTTGGTGAATGCAATACGCTTCCGTACAATTGTTAGGCTGTGGTACATTTTAGCTTTTGTGTGTCTGTCATGCTGCATTCAATGTGTCCTTCCTCACCTCCTTCCAGTTGTACAATAAAGCGTCAACCAAATTATTTTCCTATTCAGCAGTTTTTCAGCGGACAGCCCTAGTTTCCTTTATAATTCTACCAGTTATTAATCTTTGAGGTTTCATCATTTTTGACATTACTCTGTTAACAAATGATGGAATGGAGAAATTTCTGTATAAGGTTTTCTCTTCAAATCTTTCCTATTTATTGCTACTTACCATACCATTCTATCTTTATTTATAAAGCACTTAAAAACAGCCAACAGCTGAAACAAAGTACTGTACATCACTACAAGCTGAAAAACATCCATTAAAAACTACCATAAAAAGATAATGCATGAAAACACTTAAAAGAAACAATAAAACCAATTTAAAATAAAAACTAGGTCTTGCTAGTGGTAAAAGCCAAACAATAATAGTGGGTTTTAAGGCAAGTTTTAAAAGTGGGAAGTGAAGGAGCCTCTCTTATATGCAGGGGCAGGTTATTCCACAATTGAGGACCAACAATGGAAAAGACCCTGCTCCCTCTGAGCTTCCTCTTACACCTCGGTAACTCTAGGAGATTGTTATTGTTTCACCGTGTCCCGTCTACGGTGAAACGCCCTCGGTGGACCCAGTTCGTTTTACCCAGTCAGGCGACCCCCACTTACTTATTACCTTGAATGTAGGACGCATAAAACAGACAACTATGCTTTTAGTTATATTTTATCTATGTAAAGACAGAGAAACAGTTACAGTCACACCAGCGCTGATGGGCTCCTGATCGGCAGGCAGCCCCGATTTCTCATCACACATACATTATAAAGGAGTTTAGGTTAACACCCATAAAAGGCCGTACATATCCAAACTGCGTCATCAGTAGATAAACGGTGTCAACTCCGGTGTTATCCAAGTGTGGCAGACAGTCCCGGGATAAACAGATAGACGTGTTCAAACAAAGAATTCCTATGATCCACAGATTAAAGTGCAGATACTAAGGCTAAACAAAGAATTAGAAGAAGGGCAAAACTTAATGCTGATCATTTACCAACGGGTGGTCTATATTTAAGAGGGTTCAAGGGAACTGCACAATTTCTTCAATAATCACAACAGACAGTGATTGGTGAAACAAAAAAGCTAATTCTAGAATGGGGATTTTTAATCTGCTGGGACAGGACACGGTGCAAACTTAAAATAAGGATTTATATAGATCACTGGGTGATTATAATTTAACGGATACAGATCCTAAATTTGTAAGAACGCAGTAAAAAAGAGTTAATAGTAGATAATAATAATGGATAACTGAAAATGTCAGAAAAACACTTGGAGTAATGTCTGCTTAAAGTTTTTCAAGGGTAAACTAAACACATGAAAACAAGAACAAGATACTTGTTAAAGGGTTGATTTACTTTGGGATAAAATTATACTTGGATGTGTTATCTATTAAACTAATGTTGAATGACTGAAAAAGGTTTAAAGACTCATACAAAACACTACCTAGAGCAGTATGGAGCTTCTTACATGGTCAGGGGGCGATGTGTTTAATAAGCAACAATGAGTTACTGCTCACAGCATACTACAGTTTAAAGGTTTGTTTCAAACAAAATTTAAACAGGGGGACATAAAATGCAACCAGGGTTGCTTACAAAAGCAATCTGTTGAAACAAGCAGAAAAAAAAAAAAAAAAGAAAGAAATAAGGAAAGTTAATGGGGTTAGAATTGCTCTTCGCTTTGGATGATTGGTTTGATGCACGTCAAGCTGAAAGTGATTTACAGAACTACTTCCTGTCTCCGCCCTGGGCTACACCCACTTCCTGAATGGCAGCCAATTACGACTTTGTGTAATGCTTGGGCATGCACAGTCTTCCTTTTTCTCAGCTGAGGTTTTCAAAATAAGACAAGAAGTACATAAGGCTGCTTCTGATTAATATCACAACATTATTCTGCAAATATACATAGTGGAGCTTTCTTTTATGAACTTAAGGGTTTTTCTGTTGGTCTTTTTAGAAAAATGTGAAGTATTGTAGAGCTGGTTCAGCAAGAAGTTTCTGAAAGGTTTTAATACAATTCCTTGTGTGCTAGATAAGTTGAGATGAACCTTGACACAGTAGCCATGACATATATGATGACAAATTTCTGTTGCAGAGATTTTTCAACTGTTGGACACTGTAAGGTGAGACACACATGGGAACATTTTGTTAAAGAATCATAGAGGAGTGCTGCTGCAGATAGAGTTGAACTTTCAGATTTTTCCGTTAATATAAGAGTAATGCAAGATCTAATGATTACAGTAAAGGAGGTTAAGATAAGAGCATAATAATTGGGAACGGAAATATCTGGATGTGAAAGTGTTTGAAGAAGGTAAATGACAGAGGGATTGGGAGTCCTGATAAGAACACTAATTACACCTTGTTTCTGTTCTTCAACAGTAAACAAGGCCTGATGTCTGCCAACCATCTTCACAGAGCATTTTACTGGGATGAAATGCTTATTGCCTGGAAAAGGACAGAACACTCAATACCATCCAACTAAATTGTTTTTGTCCATGCTGAAGAACAAGAAAAGGACATAAGAAGTTTGGGAGGAACATGCCAAGAGAACTGTGATTTTTTATTTTTTTTTTATTTTCTCTCTCTCTCTCTCTTTTTCTTTTTGAAACGAAGGAGCAGTGGCCTGAGAACTCTGAGCTTACCACTTATGCGCAAATAGATTCATGCCTGCCACGTGCTCGGACTGGCCTGACGTTTTTACTTGCGTTATTGACGTACAGACTCTTTTTATATCACAAAACTGATTTTTTCTCTTTTCCACTGACTTCCATGTTTGATTTTCTGTGTTATGTTTATACGGGGATGTTGCATTATGTTGATCAGTATGGTTTTATGATTAAGAATGGAAACTCTCTGTTACAGACACATGCACCTGGACCTACAGTTCTTGCAATCTTTTTGCTTTGTTATATAGAGAACCAGGATCTGATGGCTATCACAGATCCATAAATTACTCGGTAAGGCTAATGTTTAGATTCAATACAGGGTGTCTTCTCGCTCAGATTGGCCCAGAGTGGGATTCCCCTAGACTGGTCTCCATCAGTTTTTTGCCATTTCTTAGAGATGGTTTTTTCTGCTGAAGACTCAGCCCGCCCTCTGATGCCCCCTACTGGTACTCTTGGATTTGTAAGGTTTGAAAGTGATGGATGTTTGTCCATGGGAATGGGGAGTGGAGGACCAAGTAGGAGGTTTCTTGGGGTGGAGGTAGAGTAGACGAATTTGACCTTGGTTACTGAACAGGTTTGGCTTAACTAGTCTAATGTAATTTTAAAATAATGTGCGCATAGGAACCTAAAACAGGCCTAGCTCAAATAGTTGGACCCTAAATTATAGATAAAATGCTTGGACTGTGGTCTTGACTAAAAAATGCTGAATTATGAAGTATTCATGCTGATTGATGCTAAGATGTTTCCATCGATGTTTATCCGGCCCATTTCTTGGAACTGTTTTCGTTGTGATGTGCCTTTGGGGCACACCAACAGGGGGGGCTAACGGACAACTAGTTCAGCAGACTGGAGGGGCCGAGAGGGCAAGTAGGAATGAAGAAGCTCAGAGAGGTAAGGTCATTAAAACACTTAAAAACAAAAATAAGAATTTTAAAATTAACTCTAAAATGTACAGGGAGCCAATGGACCGAGTCCAGAATAGGGGTAATATGCTCGCTTTCTTGAGTACCTGTTAAAAGTACAAAAAGCAGCAGCATTTTGAACCAGCTGTAGACGACAAAGCAAAGACTGAGACTCTAACATAGTCCATCCATCCATCCATTTTCCAACAGGTCAATCCCTTTTGGGGTCGCAAGGGGTGCTGGTGTCTATTTCCAGCTGTCAATGGGCAAGAGGCGGGGTACAACCTGTAGTACACTGTAGTCAACAGTGTTGAAGGCAGCAGTTTGGTCAAGCAGAACCAAGACCATATAGGTACCAGCATCACAGGCCAACAAGATACCATTAACAACTCTTAATAAGGCTGATTCTGTACTATGCCGAGCTTTGAAACCAGCCTGAAAGGTTTCAAGAATGTCATTTTCATCCAATAAAGATTGCAATTGACCGAAAACAATCTTATCTAAAATTTTAGAAAGAAATGGGTCTATAATTAGCCATCACGGCGAGATCTAGCCCAGGTTTCTTAAGAAGCTGTGAAATTACTTTATGTTTAAGTTTAGCAGGAACCACACCAGTGCACAGACTGCAGTTAACAATGTATGGACATATTGTGCAATACTGGGAAAGACCTTGAAAAATCGAGGAAGGACTGGATCCCATGGGGAGCCAGATGGCTTAAGATGCCTAACCAAGTCATTTAAAAAAAGAAAGAGTCACAGGTTCAAACTACCTAAAGGCTTGGCTGTGACACTTCTTCAGCTATAGTCAACCAAAAGATTTCAGTTTACAGCCTTGAAACTCTATATTTTGCAGGACATGCAATATTCTTTTAATTTTTTGACCCAGTTCATACATTACGTTTTTTAAAGGATTCGTCAATGGCAAATAAGCATTTCAACTGATTTGGTGTCTACTACCAAATCAATTGAACAATCAAGCTGGATCTTAAAGTCATGATTTAGCAAGCAGATCCATCAAATACCTGACAGAGGACCTGATACTAGGGTTGGATGATATAGGAAAAAAAAGCATATCGATATAATAGAAATCATGTTGATCGACATCGATAATTATCAACAAATGCAAAACCTATATTTTAAGTGGAGCCCTGGCCATTTTATGCTGTTGCTTAGCAACCTATTTTAGATATAGAACACACTGAATTCAAACTCAACCCTTTATTCATCCAACTTTTTACTAAAACTGCAAGCTTTTAAAAAAGAAAAAAAGAACACGTGCTCTCTGAACTCTTTGAAGGGGGCGGAGCTTGGTAATGGAGTGTGGGAGGATGTAATGACTGTAGTATTGTTGTGCAATTATACACTGTTTAGCGTTATTTAATGTTTATTAAATAACCCTCTGTCTGTCTGGTAATGATTAGCTCTGAAGCTGATATCAAGACAATGGTTGAAAGGGGTGATTCGAGCACTAGTGATCTTTTAATAGCAAAACCTGCACACACATAGAATAAAGGAGTGACAACTTCTTTTCAAGTCCAAGAATTTAATAACAGAAATAAAATGAACATCCAGAGAACATCACTATGTAATGCTGTTTATCTGAATTAACACAATATTTCGATTAACAAATCCTCTCTACTAGGCTAGTGAAACTTAACTAAACTACTAGGCAAGATGAAGATAAAAAGAAGCTAAGCTAAGGAACTATTTACATTCAAAAACAAACAAAAGACAAAACAAAAGTGGTTAATCATAATCAGAATAATTCGGTGAATCCTTGTTCACTGCAGATCTGATTAAAAACATGGAATGGAGTTAAAACATTTGGCATGTGTTTCAATGCATTCACAATGCAAAGCCCAAGTTAAACAAAATATTTAACTGAAAATATGTACATATTTTCATAAAAGTGATCAGAATTAATCTGATTAGACACATTGTGTAACAAATGCATTTGATTTGAACATCTGAAGTTTTGCTTCAGAGACTGCAGTTGTTGGCTTCGTGTGGGTTTCATAGCAGGGTTGTGGTTCTCCTGACCTTCCGCAATTGCTATTGAGAATAAACACTATTAATAAAGTATTGTTATGTAGATATAATAACAAATACAGGTTTTAGCAGTTACATTTATTTTCATGGACTAACATAAATGATTATCGCATGTTTTTTCTCTGAGATTAATGCCATATTTTTCCATTCATTTAACTGAATTTCCGCAACATGACACTAAAATCGAATCCTGATTTCCAGCAACAGAAGCAGTAAAATTACAGTATTACAAGCTATGTTGCCAGTAGACTTTCCCCTGTAGTCACTTGTCCTGTCCTCACAACACCTGATTATATGAAACTAGACAGCCAGCGAACAATATGAAAAAAGTGCTCCACAAAAGGCTTGCTTTTCTTGAGTTCCCTGAGGAACCTTTATTCATAAATTTGGTTTTATGTAACTGAAATATACAAAAGAAAAAGCAATTACTGACTAATGCCCATGTCTGAATCAGCCCCGGCGCCAATGGGCGCCCATTCAGCTATATGTGCCCCCTCCCCTCCGGACAGATTGAAATTCCTGTGAAAATGAAGTTGCAATGTATTCACCCAAGACAACCAGCAGAGGGTGCTGTAGGCTATTAAATGGGACATTTTTTAACTGGTTTTAGCATGGATTTACTTGCACTAATTTTAAACTATGAACTTATTTATCATCTTATTCTGATAGTTGGTGAAGCAGCATAATCTGTCTCCTAATTGTTGTATTTTCATGGCTACCGCTGTACACAAACAGCGTTTATACTTTTCAGTTCCTATTATTTTTGGCGGTACAGTTTTGATGATATATTGTACTGATTAAAACAGTAAGATGTTTCACCTGGGTGCTTTGTGGTAACTGCTCTGGACACAGACATGGTTTTATTAACTGAAAACTTTGTCTCTTCAAGTTCAAAAAGCCAGAACCCACTGAGCCCAGACTATGTGCCAACAATACTTTCTCATCTAAGTTCTCCAAACAAGCGAAAGAGGATTTATCAAATGGCCAGGTTTGAACACACTCAGGCTCTAAAAGGAAAAAGAGCAGCGATCAGTGCTGAAAGACAGACAGGAAAAGCATGAGAAGACAGACAGGAGGTGAATGAAGATGACCGGTAGGATGGAATAGAAGACAGACAGGAGGTGGATCACAATGACCAGCATGGAGAAGGGGATACATGTGGGAATAACAGGGAGGAGGTTGAATTGGAGATGGATGGCTCCTGTACCAATACTTCTGGTCAAGTCACAATTAAAAGACTTAACGAAGAATGTATAAGATTAAGAACTGAGATCTGTAAACTCAATAGTCAAGTAGATTCATTAACTTTCAGTAAAGAAAGCTTCCAAGACAAAGATGGAAAAGTCAATAAGTTAACTGGCCTGCCTTCTTACTTTATATTGATTCTTGTATTCTCTTTTATATCCCCATTCCTTAATGTTAAGTCTAGGGCTGGGCAAGTTAACGCGTTAATTTTGCGTTAATTCATTAGACTGTTAACGGCGATATTTACTTTAACGCGCATTAACGCATGTTGCTCACATGCTTTTATTTTGTGAAGGTCTGTTGCTGCGGTGTAGGGGTTTGAATCAGAACAGTAGGTGGCGATAATGCGCCAATAACCTGGCTGTCAGCCAAGCCTCAGATTCAAAGAGGAAGAAAGGTGCTGGCCGGAAAAAAACAAAGCCGACATGGGGAAGGCTGTGTTTCCCGCAGGAATTTGCTTAGGCGAGGCGGTGAGTTGGCGGCCGGAAAAAGTTTTGTGCGGAGCGGAGCGGGGTCTGCATCGACGCCGTCGGTCGTCGGTACATGTTTAAGTGGAGCTTTACACTAAATGTGTTACTGATAAGTGCTACAAATGTTACAACACTTTTGTTCATATGGCAGCAGAACATTAAAATAAAAGTGCTCTTTACACTACTTTTGAATTCATTCTTGGAGTTTGTAAATACAATGCGATTAATCATGATTAATCAGGCAAATTATGCGATTAATCGCGATTAAATATTTTAATCGTTGCCCAGCCCTAGTTAAGTCACATTTGTCACCTTTCAAGCAGAATTTACTGACCTTAATGAGCTTGACAATCAACTTGCCACTTATTTTCCTAGCTCATTGTTTTCATGCATCAGCATCAGCTGCTAGTAGGGGTTTCAACAACACACTGAATGTTATGTATTTCTGGCTGTGTAAAATTATAGGGTGGCCAGGCACAGATCAAATTTGAATTAGTCTTCCCATGTGTTACAGAAAAAACTTTAAAAATTGCATTAGTATTATTGACTGGTTTGAAATATTTATTGAAAGACCTAAAGAGATGGGAGCTCATGCACAAACATATTCACAATATAAACATCATAATACAGTTAAGTATCTCATTTCTATAACACCATAAGGGTCATGTGGTTAGGATGCCTCCTGGACGCCTCCCTGGTGAGGTGTTCCGGCCATGTCCCACTGGGAGGAGGCCCAGAGGGAGATCAAGGACACGCTGGAGGGACTATGTCTCTCGGCTGTCCTGGGAACGCCTGGGGATTCCCCCGGAAGAGCTGGCCCAGTTGGCTGGAGAAAGGGAAGTCTGGGCCTCCCTACTGAAGCTGCTACCCCCGCGACCCGACCCTGGAGAAGTGGAAGAAGATGGATGGATGGATGGCATAAGAGTCATTAGCTTTATTTCAAAAGGTTGGGGAGGTTGGACAAGTGATAAGTATGTGACAGAGAATAGTAGATATCTTGACCTGTTGTCCGCTGGGGATGTGATTCTTGCTGATAGAGGGTTTAATGTAGCAAATTCCGCTCAAGATACCTGCCTTTACCAAAGGAAAACCACAGCTTCACCCAGAAGAACTTAAGTCATCATGGGGACTGGCAGCTTGTGTGCATCCATGTGGAGAGCATTATAGGACTTGTAAGGAATATGTACTACATTTTGCAAGGAACCATACCCGTATCACTGTGTTATTCAGCCTCAGATGGACTAACCCCACTAGACAAAATGGTGAAAGTGTGTTGTGCCTTCTGTAATCTTTGCCCTCCTGTTGTTCCACCAGAGTGATGACATGCCATCCCAACCCACAAAGTATTTCATATTTAAATAAATCTCACTTGTGTTGATCAGCCTATGTACTTGTTTCACTATAAAAATATTTAATATTTTATCCGGGGGTCTGCAACCATTACAATACAAATAGTAAATTTTGCCTTCGGCCCAGCTAAATAAAACTTGTTTAGAGCAACAAGTGTTTCATGAATTTTGAAAGGAGCAACAAGCAAATTTTCACCACAAGGTCGGGCTTGAGCACCGCCTGTAGATCAAAGCAAGACGCCATGAGTGGCAGCTGTTCACATGGACATCCATGCACGTGCAACCAACCCCACTTTGTAAACAAGGGACTGGAGAACACAGAGAGATGGTGCCTGGGAAGACCCACGTACAGGCCTTCTGAGTGCTGGACTGTCCATCATTGGCACTGACTGCTGCCAATAGTACACACATCCGTGCAGCTACATGGGAACATGCTTCCCCCAATCCTGCTTTACAGCTGCTAATGGACCATTAGCACTGACCCATCCTCTTTAATGACCACCCATGGTTGTGCGGGTGTGGCATTTATGGCCTGAGAGTGATTCACCTAAAGTGAAGGAATGTGATTTAGTAGTGAAATAGAACCAGAAAATACTTATCAGGACAAGTGTGAGAGACTAATTTCCTTGGGACAAGTAACCATTTCATGACAAAAAGGTAGCCTACTCAGGAATTTCAGTAAACACACACAGTCTGATCCTAGCTTACCCCTTTGCAATCCTAACAGCTACATTCTGTCAGTGTTCTGCGGGCTGCCCCGATCTGGGTGCGACAGTTGGCCACTGTTTCACGACAGCTTCCTTCCAAACGTTAATAATTGTCCCCTGTGTCTCAGGTATCTCAAGCCGCGGATCTCTCCACGCAGCCCCTTGCGCTCAAGCTCCCGACAAACTGTCAAACAAGATTCTCCTCCGCTGATCTCCAGCTGGCAGCCGCCTTAAGGATCTCTCCGTGCGTTCGTCCGCCTGACCCTGCCGCCCTCCATCCTTCGCCCTATCTGCCTCAAAGCCACCTGTGCCCCTTGGAACCCTCAAAACCGCCATCCCTCTGGCGAACCCTTCGCGAGCCCGGTAAGAACACACCGGTAGGTTCGCTCCTCGGACCCACCCCTTTAAAGGGTCTAACCGTGTGCTCTCATTACAGATGCCTGATGTCCGCTATCTCAGAAGCTAACCCTGCGCCCCTCGTCGTCTCCTCGAGTCTCCAACGTTCCGCCGTTCTCGACGGGTTTCTACTCATTTGAATAAATCATAGTAAACCCTGACTTACTCTCCTGAGTGTTCTCTGCATGTGGGTCAAAAGCCTCAAAACCATGACACATTTGGTTAGCTGCTGTTTACATAAATTAAGCATAAAGATCAGCAGAACGCAACTTACCTTTGCTTTCAATAGGAACATTTTCTTGTTCTTTAGGTGCCATATTTTCGGGTCTATGACCCAGCCATCCGTGAAATATCGATTGGCATCTGTGCTTTTGAAAGCTTTCAGACTTTCTCCGGTGTATGAAGGCGGGTTGTGTATAACATATATGTACAAGTCGTGGAAGGAAAAATATGGAAGCCTGTCAGTTGATGAAATGTGTTGGAAAAGTGTCTGCAGGGACTTTGCACGGATCGCACCCAATAGCGATTTTCTTGTATCGTTTAAGTTCACCGGGACTTAATTGAGAACGACCCATTCTTGTCAGAGAGGAAGCACCACGGAGCTAAGCGTTCTGTACTCAACATGGCGGTAGCAAGGTACCACGTGATGACGTCACCCTTCTGAAACGCATGAATAGATCTAAGTTGCTAACCTTTTCATGTGTAACCAAAACACTGGGTAATCTATTGAGTTTAGGAGCTGCTTTTATGCCTTAATAATTTTACATACAAATTAGGAGCCTTTAGCAAATAAACTGAAAGAGATTCTCCTGAGAATGGTCTCACTCAAACTCAAATCCTTTAGGCTCAGTGTCCTTCAACTTTTAGACCTGTCCCTTGCCCTACACATGAATGTGTGCATGAATGGGTGAATCACTGACCAGTGTAAAGTGCTTTGGGGTCGTCAGATGATTTATTTCGATAATCTCAGCTCAGACATCGCTTTTCTAACACAAGGGAACGCTCTGTTCTGAACAATTCCTTTGTGCTGCTCCTCGTTTTTATGCCAACGACAGCTTTTTAATAATGTAGGAGACACAAAAAATCTTTCAGAGGCAGCTTTATGTTGTGCTGTCAGGAATGTTACTGTTGCACTCAGCTATAGTTTAAAGGTGTTCCATAGTCAGAGACCCACAAGATTAATAAAAGAAATACAAAGTACACTGTAAATAATATCCGTAGAATTAACAGTGAATTCCTGTAAAATCATGACATAAAAAAACTGTAGATGCAAAAACAATGAAGCATTGTGTAATTTACAATGATAAACTGTAAAACTCCTAACCAAATACAACTGTTCATTTTACAGTAAGAATATGTTGAATAGATCAGAATTTTTTGTATAATTTGCAAATTAATGTAATTTAAACACAAATAAACTGTAATACCAAAAAAAAACAGTCATACAGTTAAAATTACATCATTGCCCTGTTAAAAAAAAGTCAGTAGCCTAGGCTCTTTGGCACATTTCATAAAACGAGTTTTTGCCTCGGCAACCGCCCGAGCCGCATGTCGCTTGGACTGCCGATACCCATCAGCTGCCTCTGGAATCCCACAGGCAGGGAGCACTGAGTCCATTAATGGTACTCATCATAAGGGGTCTTTGGGCTGCGCTTCGTCTGATCCCTAACCTCATTTCGTTTACCATTTCGTAAAATTCTAAACCAAATAAAACTGTTAATGTGTTTAAAAGACAATACTTTTTTAGAATAAATTAGGAAAGGGAAGCTTTATGTAGGTCTAGTTAAAACGGGATGCCTATCCACGATGATATTTGAATGGAAAACGCAGCGGAATCAAACCATGGTGATCCACACTCCAAACCAGTTGGTGGCGGTAATGCACCGTTTCGTTGCGTGCCAACCGCCAGAAAAATTCATAAAGAAGAAGAAGAAGAATCAAACCATGGCCATCTGGTGCTCCTGCTCTACATATATTGGAATTTTTCATGGAACCAACTATTGGTAAGTAAAAAATTTTATTTTCTGTTTATTCCTGCTATGTAGAATAGTTTATTTTACAAAAACTTTGTTATTTGCAGGAGAATATAAAATTATTTTGGTTCAAATGTTAGCTCCGCCCATTCACAGGCTCTAGTTGCGCTTCAGCGTCAACGTCCCACCACACAGTGGTTACTAGCTAGGTTGGTACACGTGCGTGTTCGGCTCTCTGGCAGTGGCACTTAACAGACACCAAGTTTGAGTAAGTAATCTCTGGTTCGAGCATCAGGTTAAGTCAAAAGACAATTTTGAGAAACAAAACGGCGCGTTTTTATTGATTTCACTGGCTGATAGGCGGACCACTGACAACTTCACATTGCTACTGGCTGCTAGCAGCTAATAGCTATTTTGCCTGTTTCAAGCTCCCCACGCCATGATTCATTGTCATTTTTGCGGGAGAACATTGCAGACGTTAAAGGGTTATGTGTTGCATTGTAGGGTTCATAGAAATGAACCACGCTGCGTCTTCAAGTGTGAGAGTACTGACTGCAGGCAGACATTTTGTACATATGCATCATTTAAGTGTCACTTCTATCGAAAGCACAATGTCCCAGCGCCGTTTGCTAATGCTAACACAGCCATTATATCAAGTTTTATTTGCGCCATGTCACTGTGTTCAGACCGATTTCAGACTGTGCAGGAACTTCTTGTACACTTAAAAAAACATTTAGTGGAGGGAAGATCTGTAAAGTGTCCTGTGGCAGGTTGTCAAAGCCCATTTACTTTAAAATCATCATTTACAGCACACTTGTCTAGGAAGCATCCACAATGTTCAGTGAATAACATAAATGATATTTACCGGGAAATCGCACCCCAGTCCTCTGCCATTGCTTGTGAAGAGGCTTCCCAGACTTTAGATGGTGCAACAGAAGAAGCTACTACACTACCGCAGAATTTCGATGAAGCCTTTCTTCGGAATGTTTGCTTGTTCTATCTAAAACTGCAAGGACAGCTCCTACTTCCAGCTTCAACGATACAGATAATTGTTGAAGAGATGCAAAATCTGCATGAATTAGGCCTTGATTACACTTCAAGCAAATTACACTCTCTCTTGAAAGATGAATTAAATCTAACTGATGATGCGATGGGGAAAGTCTTTGATTGTATTAAGGATTCTGATCTGTTCTCTTCATCTCACAAAGGCCAACTAAGAACAACCTATTCAAGAGCTCAGACATTCAAACGCATGTTCAATTATGTAGAGCCCAAAGTAGTAAGATTAGGATATGATGAGAATATGAGACAAAGAAATGCTTATTACATACCTGTGAAGCAAACATTGATTAGCTTGTTAGAATCAGAATTTTGGAAAAAATCAGTGTTGCAACGGTCTAATGAAAAAGATGCATGTGTTCTTGGTGACATTTGTGACGGACAGGCCTTCAAGTCCAACCCGTTCTTCACTGCAAACCCAGGAGGCCTGCAACTTATTTTATACCAAGATGCATTTGAAGTAGTCAACCCTCTTGGGTCAGCAAAAAAGGCACACAAAGTTCTCGCTGTTTATCTTTCTGTTGCAAATTTGCCCGTTCATGTGCGGTCCAACACGGATCACATGTCCCTAGTCTTGCTGTGTGGAGAGAATGAACTAAAAAAGTTTGGATGTGCTAAAGTATTTGCTGACATGTTGTCGGATTTGAAAGATTTAGAAGAAAATGGAATCACTGTAGGAGGGGAAACAGTCCATGGGGCTTTGTACTGTATAGCTGGGGATAATTTAGGGTCACATGGCATTGGAGGGTTTACCGAAAACTTCAGTTGCTCAGGTTATTTTTGCAGGTAATGTGAGGTCACCAGAGACGAATTTAAGAAAGAACCCAATCTTTGCGGCCGGCAACGAACTGCTGATTCCTACGACGCTGCTGTCGCCTCTCTGTCTGAGGAGAGCAGAGAGGTCAAAGGAATAAAACTGAAGTCAGTTTTCAATGATTTGTCAAACTTTCATGTATGCTAACCTGGTCTCCCACCGTGTTTAGGCCATGACATTTTTGAGGGAGTTTTGTCCTATGATCTTGGTCTGTACTTGAATTATTTCATCAAAGAAATGAAATGGTTCAAATGTACCCTTTTGAACAGACGAATCAAACAATTCAAGTTCAAAGGTTCAGATGCTCTCACCAAGCCATGCACTGTCAAATCTGGTGCACTCAAACTCTCTGGTCAAGCTGTCCAGAATTGGAACTTTTTGAGGTTGCTGCCTGTTCTGATTGGTGACAAGGTGCAAAATGCTGATGATGATGTGTGGCAATTGACTCTTCAGCTGAAAGATATTGTTGATCTGGTTTGTGCGCAGAAGATTTCAACATCACAGGTAGCTTATCTTGAAATCATAATCCAAGAGTATCTGGATTCAAGGAAGCGTTTGTTTCCTCAGAGTACTCTAAAACCAAAGCACCATTACATGAGACATTATCCCTCTCTAATTCTCAAATTTGGCCCCCTTATCAGGTTATGGACGATGCGTTTCGAAAGCAAACACAGCTATTTCAAGCGATGTGCCAGGCATTTGAAAAACTTTAAGAACATTTGCCTGACTCTTTCTGAAAGGCATCAGATGTTTCAGGCATATGTCTTGGCAGGACCAGGATGTAGTGTGCTTCTGCAAATTAAAAATGGTTGTGCTTTTATTCCCAACCTTTACAGTGACAGAGTCAATCATGCTGTTAGTGCATTTGGGTTTTCAGAGAATGATACCATTGTCTCCACAGAAATTCAGTACAAAGGCACAGCATACAAGAAGGGTGATTTCCTAGTCTTGAATGAGTCCATGGAATTTGGGGAGCTTGTCATCATTTTAATTAAGGATAATGCCACTGTGTATTTTCTTATGGACACACACAAATCTGACCACCTCCCTAAATACCACCTGTACGCTGTGATACAACAAAGTACCGGAATGCAGTGTGTTAACATTAATGCCTTGGTAGATTTTTACCCATTGACATCATACATTGTTGATGGACACCGAGTCATTCCACTGAAACACAGTGTTTTGTCAAACTGATTCTTGCCAAGTTTGAATAAGTGAAGCACAAGTATTTTTAGATATTAAGTGTAGTTTGCAAATTGTTCAAAATGAAACACAGTGGTTAATATTGAAATATTGACAAATGCTTCTGTTCCGAGTTTTCGGTTGTTGCTGGAGCTGCTCCCCTACAATGGCTTTATAGGTGCAGTCAGACTGTTTGAACTGCTCCAGCAACAGCCGAAATCTTGGAACAGAAGCATTTGTCAACATTTCATGAGCCATTGCATTTCTTCTTAAACAATCTGCAAACTAGGCTTAATGTCTACAAAATACTAACTTTAAAAACTAATAAAAACATTAAAAGTTGTCGTCAAATTAGTAGAACATATTTTCAGCATAGTTGGTCAGAAATGGTAAATGGAATGACAAGTTCAAAGTTTTTTATTTCCACTGATTGTAGTTTGGACCCATTTCATATTGGAGTTAGAGTTTTGTCTAATATGAATGCAATCCAGTGTTCCTAAATAAATGTATCAGCTACTTTTTGCATGTAATATTTCCTTTTATAGCTTTAATCCAAATTGTAGAGATGTCGGAATCATTTCTACGCTCCGCCATCACAGAGGCCTTGCCTGACCTTCCAGAAGTATCAAAGGACATCTTACAAGAAACTCTTCAATCCCTAGGGATAGAGACCCATGATGACTTTCAGTTTGTTAAGGAAGAAGATTTATTGTCAGCCTTGAGGCCTATACAAGCCCGGAAGCTGGTTGCTGCATGGAGTCTGAAATGTGAGTCTATCATTGTTGTTATCAGTTATCAACATGGCTATAAAGTTCAGTTAAAATATAAAACAACCATTATGTCTATCTTGTATGTGTGCTTTTAAAGGCCAGGCCCAAGAAAGTGCTTCTTCAAGCCTTACTGCCTCACCAGGACCTTACCCATCCGTGATGTGTCAGTCGCCAATTTCAACGTCGTCGTCCAGCAGCGGTCAGAGCCCACAGGGCAGTTTTCCAGACTCATTTGTGATACCATGGAGGAAGTTCCCCGAGGATTTGACGCAGGCTTTGGAGAGAGGAAAACGTCCAGGTCCAAGTTTGAGGAAAGAGATGGTGAGAATTGTGGTCCGTGAAATGATGAAAGTAACCACTTCACTATGTAAAAGGAACGCTGTTTATGTGGCTAGGAAATTAGTGGCCAAATACCCCAAATCACTGCAAGATGTCATTGAGGGTGACATAATTGGCACAGGGTACTACTCCCTTGTGAAACAAATTCAAAATCGGATCGAAAATGTGAAAAGACCTACAACACCTAAAATAAAAAGAAGAACACATGACTCTGACACTGATGAAATCCCCCCTGAAAAACGGGCAGCGATTCAAGACACCTATGGGTGCATCCGTTGGCATGTCAAGTTTCTGCCCCTTGGAGAAACAGCTGATAGCCAGCAGCAAAAGAAAGATGAGCTTAAAAATCTTTTTAGTCAGAATGAACAATGCCCAGGTCCTGTAAAGATGCTTATGAAGTCCACATTCTACACCCAGCGACAAGAGGTGAACCAAGGAAAGGACGTGAAGTACCTCCTGGAGAACTGGCCATATTGGTTTTGTGAAATTGGCATGGCTGTTCACTTTAACGAACTCACTGGAGTGGACCTAAAGGAAACCTTCCTAAAGAATATGGAACAGAAGGGGGAAAGGCTCCTGCACTTCATGAAGACAGTTGCTGTCAACAAATCCAAAAGATTCTATCAAGCTGCAACAAAGCTACAAATGATGAGGGGAGAACACCCAGGCTACACACATGCCACAGAGATGGTGCTGCTCCTCCTGGCTTATTTTGATGAGAAAGAAGATGTGATGTTCCATTATGTGGAGGACACTTGCCTGGCTGGGGAAGTGGACATGAACAGCGTTCCCTTGACTCCCACGATTGTTGTATGTGGTAAGTTAACCTCACTCACAAATATATCCCAAATTTCTTCATTTCTAATTTAAATTATGTTCATGCAGCATCTGTAATTGTTTTTGTCTCTGCTGTTAATTTCAAATGCCCCCACTCATTCTCTCACACACACACACCTGCCTTCCAAAGACTGAACACATGCTCTCTCATTCACACACTGACCTCTATCTCTAAGTTTTTTTCAGATGTGTTTTTTTTTCATTCGCATACATATAGTACACACACACTTGTTTTTACACTTGAGATACGAGTTACTGACATGTTGAAATGTTACCTAAATTGCTGTTGTTGTTTTTTTTATTTTTTATTAGGGCAGTCCTGCTATTCCTCCGGACGGATGATGCTGAGTGTGGATCAAGTCATCGTGAATGAGAACATCTCTTCCTTCATCTCGGCCTTGTGCATGATGTTTGGCAGCTATTACTGCTTTAACATTCATTACCCATCCACGCTTGCATCGACCCTGGAATTTCTACAGAGGTATGTTTTTTTATTTTATTTTGTACAATTGTTTTGTTCTATTTATTTAGTCATTTGGCTCAGGCTTTTATCCAAAGCAACGTGCATACAAATACCTACAGGGCCATTCTCCCCTAGAGCAACATGGGGTTAAGTGCCTTGCTAGGGGCTAGCTTCAACCCCTGACTTCTGTGGCTACTGGCATGATAACCAAGTTCTTTTACCCCATCGCCACCACCATCTTAGTCAAGATACCAGCTCTGTAGCATTGCTAACTGAAATACGATGAATCAAATAACATGTATGAAATAATGTTGACACGTTGTCAAACTAATTGCCTGAGTATTTTTTTTTAGCAAAAACGATTTCATTTCATGGGCAAAATGACATGTTCTGCTCAAAGGACAACTTCGGTCCATTTCAACAAGAGCTCTATTGCTGAAGCTACTCGAGACTTGCCAGTACTGAAGACGCAAAACATTTTGGTCCAACTTGTATAGGTTTATTTGAACAGAGAATTAGCTCTGATAGCTAACCCATGGGGGCAGAACTTTACACTGTGTTTTATCATATCATTTGTTTAAATTTTGTATATGGCTGCTTGCACAAACACACTGTTTTTAACTACTTTTTAAGCATTTCTAGTCATACACATTTCAGTGTTGTGTTGTATTGTGTCGGCTGGTGTTGCATAGCTTTGGCGTTGACATTTGGAGTGTTAAATTCACAATTTAAAGTTATGCCCCCATGGATTAGCTGTCAGTGCTAATTCTCTGTTCAAGGAAACCTATAGGATTTAGACCAAAATTTCTCACATCTTCAGTCCTGGCAAGTCTCAAGTAGCATGAGCAATAGAGCTCTTGTTGAAATTGACCTAAGTTGTCCTTTAACTTAGGAATCTATACATTATACCAAAGGTGTCTGTCATCAAGAGGAAAAAAAAAAAGACGTTGATATGTCAATAGACAGAGTGTAGTGTCTAATGTCTATAGGCCTTAAGGTTCACTCTCCCATAATTCAAAGGAACCAACTTTCTTTTAAAAGTCTGACCATGCTGAGCATAAATCAGAATGTTAACACTGAGCATTTTGGGTTGCACTACATGTTTCAGGTAGTCAATGTATTTCCATACATTGAAAATGCAATGGAAACACATTACAGAAACATGACTCTCCATGAGCTAGGGGAAGGTGCAATGCAATTTGCAATGTTTGGAAATACACTGACTACCTGAAACATGTAGTGCAAAATTTTCAATGTAAACATTTTAAGTCATGTTAAGCATGATGGGACCTTTAAAAATATATATATATATTTTTTTAAAGTTGGATTATGTGGGGGGTTCACGGTTGGCCCCTTAGCTCCCCGCCTACCAGTTAAACTTTAATTAATGGAAAACTGTAACCCGTATTCTCACCTTTTTTGTCTTTTCCTTTGTACTGATTTGACTAGTTGAGATGGTTGTATCATTTATAGTAGTATGTGTTTCTTCTCTCTTCTGTTAACCTAGATGTTTCTTCTCTATTAATCCGGAGAAGGGGACAAAAGTGGAACAAACAAAAACAAAACGGCTCCATGTGAATCCAAGAGTTCTTACTTTGATTCAGGACCTCTCAGACCATGAATGGCGAGCTATTTAAAAAGGTATGTGTGCTAGTGCTAATGCTACTGCTGTCCTTGATTATTGACTGACTTTACTAATGAAACTAATGGAGAATATGTGTTTCTGTCTCTTCTCTATTCCATTAGTTGTTCCTTCAAGTGGCCGTGAACACCCATATGTTTCTCTAGATGTTCTTCTAGAAGCAATGCAGTTGCATCTTAATCAAGCCTTTACAATGATTCACAAGCTCTCCATGAATGGCGAGCTATTTAAAAAGGTATGTGTGCTAGTGCTAATGCTACTGCTGTCCTTGATTATTGACTGACTTTACTAATGAAACTAATGGAGAATATGTGTTTCTGTCTCTTCTCTATTCCATTAGTTGTTCCTTCAAGTGGCCGCGACAGTGAACACCCATATTTCTCTAGATGTTCTTCTAGAAGCAATGCAGTTGCATGTTAATCTAAGCTTCTGTAACTTGATTCATGACCTTTTCAACCATGAATGGCGAGCTGTTTGAAAAGGTACAGTACAGGCCAAAAGTTTGGACACACCTTCTCAATCAATGTTTCCTTTATTACCATGTCTATTTCCATTGTAGATTCTCGTTGAAGGCATCAAAACTATGAATGAACACGTGGGAATTATGTTCAGTGCATCCAGAGAGTATTCACACCCCTCTCAATGTTTCAGCATTTGTTGCATTGCAGTCATCTCCTTCAGTCAAATAAGTTCATTTTTTTCTCCCTGATCTAGGATCCGTGCCCCATAATGACAGCAAAATACAGAATTGTAGAAGTTTTTGCAAATCGTTAAAAAACTGAAATATCCACATGGGCATAAGTATTCACACCCTATGGTATAACACTCTTGCTGTCATTATGGATCACTGAGTCTAGACCAAGGAGAAAAAAATGAACTTATTTGACTGAAGGAGATGCAATGCAACAAATGCTGAAACATTGAGAGGGGTGTGAATACTTTCAGGATGCACTGAACATAATTCCCACGTATTCAATGTACGTGTGCTAATGCTCTGAGTTTACTAATGAAATTAATGGAGAATATGTGTTTCTGTCTCTTCTCTATTCCATTAGTTGTTCCTTCAAGTGACCGTGAACACCCATATGTTTCTCTAGATGTTCTTCTAGAAGCAATGCAGTTGCATCTTAATCAAGCCTTTACCATGATTCACAAGCTCTCCATGAATGGCGAGCTATTTAAAAAGGTATGTGTGCTAGTGCTACTGTTATCTTTGATTATTGCTGACTTTGCTAATGAAACTAATGGAGATTATTGTGTTTGTTTCTCTTCTCTATTCCCCTAGGTGTTCCTTCAAAGTGATGGAGCCGATGAACACCTATATCACCTTTTTCCGTGGCTCGCTATTAACAAGGTTCACATTTATTCACTCACTCACTACCACACCTCACTCATAATCCCTCTCTCACAAACACAAGTGCAACCACACACACACACACACACACACTTTAATGATCTTTCTCATTATTTTTTTCAACAATAAATTTGCATTATTGTGAATTGTATAATGTCTGACGAGTGGTTTGTTACAGCCTGACTTTTCATTTAGAAGTAATTTGAAGCAATGTAGATAGACTGTAATATATATATATATATATTGTTAAAAGTACAGTACAAATGTAACCATCTTTAAAAAAGAAATCTGTTGTTTTTACGGAAACAAACTGGCAGCTGTGGTTGCCAGAATAATCCCGTTAAAAATACAGTACAAATGTAAACATCTTTAAAAAAGAAATCTGTTGTTTTTACGGAAAAAAACTGGCAGCTGTGGTTGCCAGAATAATCCCGTTAAAAATACAGTACAAATGTAAACAACATTACAAAACAACTTGTAAATTTCACATCCTAAAACTGCTTATTGTACATTGAATAACTGCAAAATGTACAATTAGTCTATGTTGTGCCATGTCAGGACGTGACAGACTGCATTTCCCATGATGCATGGTGGTCAAAATGGCCACCAACTCCCATCATGCAACGCGGCCCAAAATGGCCGGCGCCCTAGCAACCGATAACGTTGCTAGGGTAAAGTTTATAAAACTCGGTTGCACCTAGCAATCGATCTTCTTCCCTGGCGCCCTGCCAACCCGAGAAGACACACACACAGCTGTTTCCGTTGGGAAAATCCCACGCCACGTGCTCGAGTTTCTCGCTGGACCGAGATTTTTTCGAAGCAAAACTATTCCCTGTACAGACAGGAGGTCGACTCAAAAAGGTACCTTTAATTCCCTCTGATCAAATACTGGAAGCCGCCTTATCTCCCAGTGATCGAGAGAGGACGACGCGTTGTTTGGCCCAACAAGCGTCTAGGAGCCCAGAGAGAGAGAGAAAGACGAAGGAACTCTCTCAGTCTGGTCCCCGCTGCAGCCTGCGGACCCTGCGGTCGTCAAGACGCGTTCAGGACGTCGCGTGATCCAGAGCGCTCCGGACCGAAGCCGGGACTTTCACTCCGGACCACCTCAAAGTAACGGGGTTCTCCCCTTTTATTTCTGTCTCACCAACAGGGTGTTTAGAAGTGCCTGGGCAGACGTAGAAATTTGTAGGCTTAGGTTAATGCTTTTATTCCACGACGAAGTTGGAATTATTTTGCTGAATATTTTCTTTGTATGTGCGTGCATTTTACATTTGATTTTGCTGTGTTGATTGTGGTTTATCTATAACCCCGCCGTGGGTCACTGTTTCAGTTCTTTTCATCTTCCTCCATGCTTTTCCCCCTTCTCTTTTGCTTCTCCTTATCAGAGAATTTGATCGCTTTGTTTGAATCTTAGTTCGCGGTTTCTCTTTGAACCAGAGCGTAAACCACTCCCTCTCGGAGCGAGGCACCACCTCACCTTAGCGTAAGCGCGGTGACATCATTAAGACCTCCCCTCACGCTTCACGCAAATTTGCAGAGCATACGTCATCATAGTCGCCATCTTGGGAGGGTGTCGGATGACTGCACTGTAGGTAGCTTAGCTGATAGCTTTGTAAGGCATCAAAGCGTCCGGTAGGACTCCCACAGCTGCTCTGTCTGTCAATGCTATGTCAAATGCCGATGTTCTGAATGTGGTTTAAACAACCGTGAGCTGAACTAAGAGTTGCAACCGCTCATTTTAATCCATTTGTTTTTCTTTCCTTTCGTTTTGTTTGTTTTGTTTATTCTTTTATCTCCATATATATTTTGCGTGTTAGTTAGTAGTGAGTAAGATTTCCAAAGTCGTTGAATCAGAGAATTACTGTAACAGGGAATTGCTTTTGGTTCAATAAAACACCACTGCGGAATAGACATTGTTTTGTGTTCAATCCAATTCATAGTTGTATGGTTATTCAGAAATCAGAGCTAACCTCCTTTGGAGTTAACATCTGACATTAATACAGAGACAATATCATTGGATGGTGATAGACGAATAAGGATTTAAACTCTAATTGCAGTTACATTGGGGTTCTCACAGCCTGCCGGATAAACCTCGTCGGTCACAAGTCCGACCAGATCATTTATCCCAGCATAAATGAGTTCATAACAGCAAATTAACTAATGCATTAATGGTATAAATACTTACAAGCTTATAGCTAACATCACCACCATTTGAACTATATTTTGTTGTAGCGGAATTTTGAGTTGAATGATTTATTATTTAAATTATAATGCCAAATTATAATTAATAATAATAATAAGCATATTCAACCATCTTCTGGCATAACATTTACTGGCGTCCCTGGGTGGGCAAGTCTACTTATTTGGCGTTCCTTTAGACTAAACTGAATAACCAGCAACTTATGAATTTAATGAACACAATCTACATTCCAGCATTTTGACTGCTCACCTTGCCAAAAGGGCTATTCAGTCATAATTGATTAAGGAAGTACTCCTACTAAATATGTACGTGTTTGTGGTGGTTTGAGGTTGTTAACCTGAGGTTTGAATATTGATTTCTAAACCTGGAGTTAGTTAGACTGAACTGACTAGAACGTACAGCGCCTCCAGCGCCTGCTACTGATCAGTCATCTCCTGTGTCGTGTTCTGCTTTGAAAAGAGAGACCCTGCCTCCATCTGGTGGCCAGGATAGGTAGTTGCAGTCACGGTTGAAAATTCAGGTGAAAGCACTCGGCTTCCCTGAATGGATATTTGAATGTCAGTTTCTTAAAACTTTCTTTATGGTTACTCCTTTTAATAATTTTTGTCAACTTATTATAATTTTTTTTTCCTTTTGAATTTTTTTTTAACTTTTAATTTTTGTTAAATTATTTTTCTTTCCTTTCCCCCTTCTGCTCATCATAAGTGGTCAAAGTTGATCTGTGATTTTGAAACTAAGGTTGCAATTTAGCGGTTTTTAACTGTCATTCTTTGCCACCTCTGAAGTTCCAAACACTTTGCTATTTTCCACACATGTGTAGAGCACCTGTTCGTAAATAACTTGCATCACAAACAAAGCCACAGCTTTATCACTTAATTACTGGCCGAAAGGTTAGTGGTCCATGTCACTCACAGTTAATATTCTCAAAGTTAAACAAGCATATTAACCGTTCCTAAACATAGGAGTTGTAAGTCGCAGGGTTGATTTTCCCCTGCGCAGCCTAATTAAACGCACGTATTTGACCACACTTCCTGCAGTAAAGTGTCAGTCGTAGTGCGAGTCGCTGTTGACAGTTAGTGAAGCCACTTAACAGTTGTTGTTAGCAGTTGTTGTTTAGCGCTGAGCTAAACTAAAGTGTATGCGTTGTTGCTTAGTGCTAAGCTAGAATACAGCGTTGTTGTTTGTTGTCTGTTGTCTAGCGCCAAGCTAAACTACAGTGTTATTTGATTGCTGTGGTTGTGTAGTGCTGAGCTACAGTTGTTGTGCTGCTATCCATAGCTGACAAAGAATGGATAGTAAAGGTTCTTCAGTCAAAGGAGCTGAAGGTCCACAATCCTCCATTGGAATGGAGGCTCAGGGTGTCATTAGCTCACTGCTTAAAATGACACCGGAGGACCAAGACCGCTTGAATCAGTTTAACATAGAGGACTGTGAGAGAAAAATTCAGGAATTGGTGGAGGAGGTTCAAAGCAAGCCAAAGGATAGATTGGTAGCAGATGTTTTGGGTGAATTATCTGCGTTATACCACCGAAGGTTAACGCTAGAGACCGATCTGCGTAACAGAGAGGTTGAGATGCGGATCGCAGCTGAGGAAAGAGCTAGGGAGCTAGAACAGAGAAGTGTTCGGGGCAGCTGTCATCTCACAGAGGAGCGAGAGGAGGATCTCATTAGCTTGCAGCCAGAAGGATCTGAGGGAAGACATGGGGATCACACCTGGAGGACATTGGATGAACTGGGCCCTCAGACACCTTCTGAGCAAGGGGTAAGCGAAGGTCAGGACAGATATAGCAGTGTGATACGGAAAGAAATGCCTAAACAACTTACGGTGGCAATCAGGACTGATGCACATGATGCAAATCATGGGAAAACACCTGCTTCCCACCTGACCCCTGACACTGTCTGCTATGATCCTTTCCCCCCACCAGGGCGACGGGAGCACCGTTCCTGGGACACAGGTAAACCCCACTCCTCTGAACTGCGTCCACGGACAGGAGTTCATGACAGGGAGGGTCCCCCGGCGTCCCACGAACGGCCGCCGATGCCAGGTAGGTGGTCAGAACCAGAGCCCCCCTGCTATCGTGGTTACCGCAGACAGGAGTCGTCAGGAGAGGACTCAGATGGACCAGCCCCGATCCCTGAACAGGGACTGCGGATGCGTCAGCTTGAGTCCCTGGCCCGAGACATAGAGCGTTTTGATCCTAGCAATACAGAATCCACCATTGATGACTATCTCAGAGAGGTAGAGCGCTGTCTGCTAGACTTATATAGCCCCTCGGCTCGAGAAAAATTGAAGCTTATCTGGAAAACCACGTCCAGAAGTGTCCATGTTTTCATAGAAAGCCTCCCTCCAGCTACACGTGACCGTTACTCAGCTCTTTGTCAGGCTTTAAGAGAAGAATATTCTGTGTTCACAGACCCAGCTTCTGCGACTCTTGGAGCTTTTGCAATTCAGCAAAAGAGAACTGAAGCTCCAAAGGAGTATTACCGCCGTTTACGGGCTGCTTACTTTCAGGGACGAAATGCTCCCGGCTTGGAGGAAGACCACACTTTCAAATCTTTGTTCCTCCATAATCTTCATGAAAGCGTGCGTTATGAGGTTACCATGCATTGTAGAACCAAGAGACTTACCATGCAGGAAATCAGGAAATACGCGCAGGTTGCATGGGAAACACGTGTCCGGCCCAACAAAGGAGCCGACAGTGATAAAAAGGTTCTACAGATTCAGATCGAACCAGAAAAGAGGTTAGGTCTGGAGGGACATGAGATGCCTCCCTCTAAACCTAAAACTAGATTTGGGTTCAAGAAGCAACACGGTTTTGAACCGCAGCAGAAGAAAGCTTCTCATGATAGGAGAGGTCAGCATGACAGCATGGAAGGTGAGAGGTTTCAAAAATGGCACAGGCCGGATCCAGCCCGACACGGTAAGCAAACTGACAGGTTTGAAAAGCAGAAAGGCACACATGACAACAAAGGCTGGAACCTGCGCATGGAGGAGTCAATGAGAAAGGAGATGGAGGAGACTTTTCGCAGGTTGCTAGCCGACACAGTGCGTCAGATCGCGCCGCAGCCGTCCTCGCCACCATCCAATCCTGCCGACCCTCCTGGGAAACCAGGCCCAAAACCCACGTCAGCATGACTAGGCGTGGACCAGGCTCCCCCTTTTAACAGAGTTTATCTGATTAAGTGGGGGAACCAACCAAAAATTCACCAACAACCTTCTAAGATCCCATCAGCAGGTGATCAGAAAACCCCTTTTCTAAGGTTTTTAGGTGAACTAAACCATCGTGAAAACGCGCATCGCTTATACTGCTCGACAGTTATAGGAGGATGTGTCACAGCAAACGCTCTTTTAGACACAGGTTCCGAGATCAGTCTAATGTGCTCAGATTTGTTTGATGAGGTGACCAGAGCTATGGTGTCTCTTGGGAAACCGTTCCAGGTGGAGACCTGTAACGTGGGCATCACCAGCTACACTCAGGATCAGTCATGCATCACCAAACGGGCGTGGTTAGACATCACTTTCCGTGACATGACCCTGCTGCACCCCATCTACATATGTACTTTGGACACAGAACCTTTTCTTGTGGGTCAGGATCTGTTGAACAGGTTAGCTCCACTCATTGACTGCCATCATGGTCATCTTTGGGCCCAAGTGGGGACTTCCAAGCCTCTTACTTCTGGAAGTGGACCGTCCGTCCCTATCAACCAGGTGACCTGCTCAGAAGAGCCCAAAGAACTCTTAGCACCATTTCTGCCTTCAACAGAGCCGATTTCCAAATCCTCTGACACACCACCGCTTCTCAGCGATCAGAGAACTTCTCTCTGCAGCCACACATCTTTCCTTTGCTCACTTAAACACTCTGGAGTTGAACCCTATAACCCCAGAGTGGCCGAAGGTGTGCACCTGGAAAGCACATTCATGCCAGACGTGCTGCTGGCTCTTTGGTCAGAGAAATCTGCGATCAGCAGAGATCTGTACAGCTCTCTGTGCCGTGAAAAGCCCCATCTGGCTGAAACAAAACACAGCCACTATTTGCTCTCAGCAGACTGGCCTCGCCGGCTTCTGAAAGCAACGGGGGTGTGCATACTTTATGCACAGATTGGCACAAGGCAGCTCTCTCATCCTTTCAGCATTGTGGAGAATTTACATCCTCCAGTGTTTGTTGGTGCTGATTTTCTGGTACGGCTAGGTGCACAGCTGGACACTTGCAATCAGGTCCTGTGGGCTCAGGCTCACGTGACCCCAAGTTCCTTCCTGGGCACCCCTGAAGTCATGCGATCAGGGCAAACAATCCCACAGGCTTGCCAGGTGGCTAGCGAAACAAACATGCTAATACCACCACAGACTGCAGGTGTACCTATTAGATTAGCCATCCTGAAAGGACAACAAATACAGAACACACAGGTTTTCTTCCAACCCCTTTCTTATTTCCAGGAATCCAACCTGGTCATCCGGGGCACACCCCTGCTTGAGCTGAACAACCGCTCAGCTTACCTTCTAGTGGAGAATCCAACCCACATGCCGATCCAAGTGGTGGCGAAGAAACCCCTTGGGGTGCTCATCGAAAGCTCTTTCCACGACTTTGAGCTGAGCATTCCCGTCATTGGAGACCTGCCTTTATCCTTGACCGGCAGACAGGACTCTTCAGACACAGTGTTTACTTTCCCTTCCAACATGATCCAAATCAGGCGACATGAAGCTCTGCCTGCTGGATCTATTTGTGGTGCCACGCTTGAAGCTGAAGGAAACCTGTTGGGATATGCGATAGAAACCAACCCAACAGAACCGGCACCAAATCAACCAGAGAACCAGGACTCATCCACTGAGCCCTGCCCTGGTTTCAAAACAGAAATTATGCAGCAGCTGGAACAAGCTGATGCACTGACCACTGAAACAGAGAGAACAGCACTTAAAGAGCTGCTCCATGAGTTTCAGCCCATTCAGCCCAAAGATTCAAACGAACTTGGGATCACATTGACACACGTCCATGACTCACCAGTAGGAGGACACAGAAGCTGCAAAGCTAATCTGAAAACTCTCCTACAGGTGGCGTCCCGGCCTTCAACGGCCCAGGACACCCAAGAGTATGTACAAGGCTGCTTAACCTGCTGCCAGTTACAACTCACACAACCGCTAGACCGAGCCCTGCTTCAGCGAAGGGGGGTTACATTTCTGTGGTCACATCTGCAGACTGACTGGATCGGTCCAGTCCCCAAATCGTCAAGAGATAACAAATATCTTTTGACACTAACATGCGGCTTCACAGAATGGGTCAAATGTTTGCCGGCACCGAACGACACCGCCGTCACCACAGCAGCCCTGCTGCTAAATCGCGTTTTCAGCCGGTGGGGCCTTCCCCTGCCCATCGACTCGGACAGAGGAACGCATTTTACGTCAAACATCATGACCGCGCTTTTCGACATGTTGGGCGTGGAAGTTAAATTCCACATCCCCTCACACCCACAGTCATTGGGACAGGTGGAGCGAATGAACCGCACCGTGGTCAGTATGTTAAAGGAACATGCCAGCAGCCATGGCAGGGACTGGGACATAAAGCTTCCCTTGGTCCTAATGCTAATCCGCTCTACCTCACCATGCTCCACAGGGGTGACACTTTTCCAGATGATGACAGGGAGACAAATGACACTTCCCCTGAATCTCATCTACCAGCCCGAAGACGTCAGTGTGACAACCGTCTACACGGCACACCAATGCGTCACTGATTTAAAAGACCATCTCCAAACGACTTTCACGTGGGCTCAAAAGAACCTAGAGGCCAGCGTGCAAAGTCCGGAGTACAAATGGGTTCAGGCGAACCAAATTAAACCGTCCACCAAACTCTCCTCACAGGGAACGGAGCCTAACTCCGCCCCCGCCGAAGAGAACAATGCATAGCATTAAACAGGACAAGTGCATGTTCAATCAGGACATTTTAAACATGCATTAATAAAACAAATGTCCATACATAACTTCACGTCTATAAATTCACACTCAGCAATAACACCATGCATTTCTTTGGAAACGCTCACAGAAGTGGTAAAGAATGACATGATGTATACTCAGGTTGTTAGAGATTTAATGCAGGACCTCACTCGAGAGGTTAGTTCATCCATAAATAGCCTTGCTGAAGGACGGATTCCTCCGTACTTGGTACCAGTAGATTTGGTTGAAAAGGTTCTCAAATCTGCCTCTAGTGAAGCACTGCAACCACCACAAACACACCTGGCTTACAGCCTAGGTAGTGCAATTCCAATATTTGTAAATCCTGACAACTTGGAGATAGGATTTATGCTAAACCTTCCCATCATTGAAAGAGCTAACGTGTATAGGCTTAAATCAGTATTGAATGTCGGTTTTTGGCAAGGTGAGACCCACGTACACCTACAAACCCCCTCGATGCTAGCCTATCATGATGCTGACCCCAAACTTTATTTAGTTCCTAATTTGGATTTGTGTACCAAAACCAAGGACATCCACTGGGTATGCCCAAGCAACCCATTTATCAGAGACGTTACCAATTACCTGTGTGGTCTAAGGAATGAATCCCCTGAACAAAACTGTCAGGCTAGAATGACCCTTAAAGATGCAGGTGTGGAAACCAAAATTGAGCGGGCAGGTAACCGCTGGCTCGTTAGCACCCCAGAGGCAGAAGCCCTGTTATCTTACGAGCAGCACGACACAGTTACTAGACTAAAACTGCCCAACCAAACCATTTTCTGTTCCCCACCTCAAGGTGCTGTAGTCCACATTGGAAACATGGTTCTGCATCACCTTGACGTTGACAAATATGACTCAGAGATTGAAATAATAGATGTCTTTAAGGGATACAATTTCAGCATTGATGTCGGCATTGAAAGACAGCTTTTACTTGCAGGCACCCAGCTGATTAAATTCAGTCTCACTCCATCAGAGTTGAGCTCGGTCCCTCTGCTTTGCTTCCCCAGAGCTACAGAGTCGACCGACACTCACATTATGACCATTATTGTGGTTCTCCTTGTATTTGGATGGGCCATCACTACTGCGATGGCATATGCAGCATACAAGCAGATCACAGCTTGCAAACCAGGATTGACACCCTCACCTTCGTCGCCCCCAGGTTCGTAACATCAGCTCCTCAAAGGCCACAAGCTGATTAGACTACGAACCGCTGTCTCTCTCCTTTCCCTTTTCCCTCTCTCCTTTCTTTGGTTCAAAGTTCAAACCTTATGACCAATGAATGAATCGACAATGGTGATTGTGAAGTTTGCATTTTTTTTTTTTTATTACCTTATTGTTGCCTTATTAGCCAATAGAAATTACTAGCTATAGCTTAGTCTGCCCAGGCACAATAAATGCTTTGTTTTTTTTTTTTCCTTTCCTCTTGGATGATGAACTGAACTGCATGAATCCCGAAGGACTACTAGAAAGACTATTAGGTTGTTCCACTCAGGCACAACGGATCTTCGTCACGCCAGAATGGACTTGGTTGTAGCTTTAAAGACTGTGACCAGCATCCCACTCTTCAAAGCTAAAGGGGGGTATGTTGTGCCATGTCAGGACGTGACAGACTGCATTTCCCATGATGCATGGTGGTCAAAATGGCCACCAACTCCCATCATGCAACGCGGCCCAAAATGGCCGGCGCCCTAGCAACCGATAACGTTGCTAGGGTAAAGTTTATAAAACTCGGTTGCACCTAGCAATCGATCTTCTTCCCTGGCGCCCTGCCAACCCGAGAAGACACACACACAGCTGTTTCCGTTGGGAAAATCCCACGCCACGTGCTCGAGTTTCTCGCTGGACCGAGATTTTTTCGAAGCAAAACTATTCCCTGTACAGACAGGAGGTCGACTCAAAAAGGTACCTTTAATTCCCTCTGATCAAATACTGGAAGCCGCCTTATCTCCCAGTGATCGAGAGAGGACGACGCGTTGTTTGGCCCAACAAGCGTCTAGGAGCCCAGAGAGAGAGAGAAAGACGAAGGAACTCTCTCAGTCTGGTCCCCGCTGCAGCCTGCGGACCCTGCGGTCGTCAAGACGCGTTCAGGACGTCGCGTGATCCAGAGCGCTCCGGACCGAAGCCGGGACTTTCACTCCGGACCACCTCAAAGTAACGGGGTTCTCCCCTTTTATTTCTGTCTCACCAACAGGGTGTTTAGAAGTGCCTGGGCAGACGTAGAAATTTGTAGGCTTAGGTTAATGCTTTTATTCCACGACGAAGTTGGAATTATTTTGCTGAATATTTTCTTTGTATGTGCGTGCATTTTACATTTGATTTTGCTGTGTTGATTGTGGTTTATCTATAACCCCGCCGTGGGTCACTGTTTCAGTTCTTTTCATCTTCCTCCATGCTTTTCCCCCTTCTCTTTTGCTTCTCCTTATCAGAGAATTTGATCGCTTTGTTTGAATCTTAGTTCGCGGTTTCTCTTTGAACCAGAGCGTAAACCACTCCCTCTCGGAGCGAGGCACCACCTCACCTTAGCGTAAGCGCGGTGACATCATTAAGACCTCCCCTCACGCTTCACGCAAATTTGCAGAGCATACGTCATCATAGTCGCCATCTTGGGAGGGTGTCGGATGACTGCACTGTAGGTAGCTTAGCTGATAGCTTTGTAAGGCATCAAAGCGTCCGGTAGGACTCCCACAGCTGCTCTGTCTGTCAATGCTATGTCAAATGCCGATGTTCTGAATGTGGTTTAAACAACCGTGAGCTGAACTAAGAGTTGCAACCGCTCATTTTAATCCATTTGTTTTTCTTTCCTTTCGTTTTGTTTGTTTTGTTTATTCTTTTATCTCCATATATATTTTGCGTGTTAGTTAGTAGTGAGTAAGATTTCCAAAGTCGTTGAATCAGAGAATTACTGTAACAGGGAATTGCTTTTGGTTCAATAAAACACCACTGCGGAATAGACATTGTTTTGTGTTCAATCCAATTCATAGTTGTATGGTTATTCAGAAATCATCTGACATTAATACAGAGACAATATCATTGGATGGTGATAGACGAATAAGGATTTAAACTCTAATTGCAGTTACATTGGGGTTCTCACAGCCTGCCGGATAAACCTCGTCGGTCACAAGTCCGACCAGATCATTTATCCCAGCATAAATGAGTTCATAACAGCAAATTAACTAATGCATTAATGGTATAAATACTTACAAGCTTATAGCTAACATCACCACCATTTGAACTATATTTTGTTGTAGCGGAATTTTGAGTTGAATGATTTATTATTTAAATTATAATGCCAAATTATAATTAATAATAATAATAAGCATATTCAACCATCTTCTGGCATAACATCATCATTTATTGTACATTAAATCCCAGTAAAATGTACAAGTTGTTCCGTAATGTTGTTAACATTTTTGTAGTATTTTCTACGGGATTATTCTGGCAACCACAGCTGCCAGTTTTTTTCCGTAAAAACAACGGATTTTTTTTTACAGTGTATGAAAGAAATTTATTCTGTATCAAATTTTGGTACTTCCAGGTCTAATTTTCCATTCATATATTTTGTTTCCATTGATATATTTTTCTTCCCAAAAACCGTTGGGGCTACAGCAGATTTCTTCACTTAAATAAGACCACCTTTACTTCAGCTGAAATTATACATATAGCCTATATGATTAATATAAAGAGAGGTTGGCACAAATTAAACACCTACAAGACAATCGGTGTCAACTCATCTTTAGAAGGATGGGTGAACAATCTGGCAAAAAGATGAACATATCCGTTATTTCTTTAACTCACACCAAACCCATCATTAATTGCTTATGTTGAATATAGCCAATTAATGCTTTAGTTGAGTATGGTTAAACATAAGAAAAACTTATAACTTAACCTTACCTGATTAAATTGTATTTTCATACTTCATCATGACTTGTTGCCATGTCCTTCCAATGCTTTTTGTAATCAATGCGCCCGGGGGCCGGGGGCCCTTTGTGTTGAAAGAGTGAAGTGTAAGAAATCAGCTTTGGTTCTCTGTGAAATAACTCTTGTATCACTAATGCATTGACTTTTTCATCTATTCTTTGCTACCAATTCGCTTTTTCCACAGCAACAGCGTTGTTTCTTATGGTTTAATATTCTCCATTTGCTGTCTTTAAAGATTTCTAATTCCACTCGCAGGAAATGCGCACTTCCAGGCTTCTTGTTTCCTGCCATTGCCATGGTGAATCATGTTATCTGCAATCCATTGAGGGCTTTTTTCATGCTCGTGTTCAACTCATGGTTGATCGGTCCCTGTGTTTAGTTACCTGATTGATATAACTTGTTCTGAAACCGAACAGTATGACAGAGTGAGGTAGAACTACTTAGAGCAGCAGCTTTCTACTCATGGTAGATCAGCCATTTTTCTGAAACGGAGCCTAGAACAAAGACGCACACCGCAACCTGCCCAACTTTACAGTTGTCTGCCCCACCCATCAATCATGGTGCGCTCCAATCAGCACCTGGCGCTCACAGAGCGAGACCTTGGTACACCGTTTCACCAGAGTTGCAAAATGGTACAAAATAATTTGGTTTATCATTACTTTGTTTACAGTTCAGCTTGGATTTTATGTACTGCGCAGTAGAGAGTGACACGGGAGTGGATTTTCACTCCTGTCCCGTCCCACTCCCACTGAAAACAATTGTATCCCGTCCCAATCCCGGGCCAGAGTAGAAAAAAAAATCCTGTCCCGTCCCGCTCCTGGTAAAATTACTCCCACTCCCATCCCGCTCCCACTCAGAATGACTCCCGCTCCTGCCCTACTCCCATTCTTGTTGTCTTCATTAAGTTTTCTGGCAATACATTAAACCTGAATGTCTATGAAGGGTCAGTTAAGTTCCTGTTTTAGCTGTAGTAAAGGCCAGTTAAAGTAAAAGGAATAATAATAATAAATAAATAATAAAAGTAACAAACAAGGAAACAGACCATGCCTATCTTAGTTGAATAAACAAAAGTGGTTCAAAAACTCAGTTTAATTAAAAAAAAATTAAAAAAAAGTTGAATATCATTCAAGCATATTAGTATTTTTCCACTTGCAATAAAATATCCACAAACTAATTAGGGTTTACTATCAGAACCAATACATTCATTGAACATTAAACACATTCTTAGACAGATCTCTCAACTTTTATAAAAAGTTAAAAGTGAGATTATGTTAATTTTCGGGGATGATGCGGAGCTAACTGGACCCAGGAACAGCCGGTCCAGTCGGCTCCGTCTCATTTTTACCCGACCAGACATGGAAATAGACGTGTTTTACTTTTGTTAAATAGTGAAACAGAAGTGTTAACACATTGTTCAGTTATTGGGTTAAAACAGAAAATAAACACAACTGTTCAGACAATACTAAATAAAATAATAAAGTAGTTTTAAGTTATTGGCCGTATTATTACACTGTTGCACATTGGGAAATTAGTCCAGGAAACACGTTTTACAAGCAGGTACTGAGTGTTAACACCGTGACATTCAACTCTCGTCAAGTTTGTTAATATTTGCAACTTTACAGTTGCGCTGTGAGTTTAATAAACAAGTCCTTACTTTTGACTTTGCGTTGCAGATCCAACTTTTCCAGGTTGAGTTCGCCACTAGCGGTTGATTTCTCCCCCCCTCCCATTCTGTTTTTTGAGCGCTGGCGGAAAAAATAAACCGGATGCACTGTTGGCTTCTGGGTTGTGTAGTTCTTTGACCTGCATTATAGTTTCGGTTTCTTGGAAAAAAAACTACAAAATGGCGGCGGCGATCCTACATTTTTGATTTTCTATTTTATTTAATCTTTTGGCATCGATCCTAGTTAATTGTACCTGTTGTTGGTTTACTCCCGCTCCCGTCTGCTCCCGTTGATATTTAATCCTGTACCGTCCCAATCACGTGATATTTACTGACGTTGACTCCCATCCCGCGGGATTCCCGTGGGAATCACGTGACCCGCGGGATTCCCGAAAAAATGTCAGTCTCTACTGCGCAGCAGAGATTTGCTGTGCACGCTGAATCCAGATTCCATGCACGATTGCACACGCGTGCAGCTTAGAGGGGTCACTGGCTGCAACTGAGCGATGTTTTAATGATGTCCTTTATTATGTCCAGAATGAGCTGGATATATCTTTAAATCTCAACAACTGGCTGCTCTAAGAGCTAAAACAGAATGTGTTGTTTCTTATTCTCTTATTAGGTGCCTGCCAAGCATTTGCAATGAGGATGCCTTCCATGCAAATGCATGGAGGCACCTATTACTATTCACCTCTAAACGTGTCTCTTTATTAATATCAGAGGTGGGGACTCGAGTCACATGACTTAGACTCGAGTCAGACTCGAGTCGTTAAAATCACGACTTGAGACTTGACTTGAAAAAATGCTCAAAGACTCGGACTTGACTTTGACTTTCATGCCATTGACTTCGGACTTGACTCGACTTGAAGCTGTTTACTTGAAAAGACTTGATATTTTTTACTCAAAGTCTTAAAATTTAAAACACATTATTTATAAAGTGGCGTCATTAATTAATTTCACTCATTCCATATCAATATGCACAGACCGTCACTATGTTTTTCCTCCCTCCTTATGTATGTATGTGTACGTAGCTGCAGCACAACCAATCAAATTAACAGGATATGGACGTTTAAAAAAACGCGGCAAAGCTACAGAGCTCAGGGAACGAAATACGAAATAACCGCTCGAATATGCTTCCGCGAGTAATTTCTTTTGGCTACGTAGGTTATGAACTTTCGAATAAAAAACGAACTGCAACTTGTAAAACATGCAAGAAGAGAATATCGGATGAAGATGCCACGACGTCAGACTTTGTCCGGCATTTGAAGCTTCACAAAGATCGGTAGGTGGCACTTTTCTTTTGCTGTAAGATAGTTTACTTTAGCTAACTTCGTGTTAGCATGTGTACTCCCGGTTAAATTGGTGATGATTTACCATAAATC
The DNA here is from genome assembly GCA_037039145.1 of Fundulus diaphanus. NCBI lineage: Eukaryota > Metazoa > Chordata > Actinopteri > Cyprinodontiformes > Fundulidae > Fundulus > Fundulus diaphanus. The sequence goes on along the minus strand of CM073129.1, from coordinate 3,458,250 downwards.
CGGTCCTTCAAATGCCTCCACAAATAATGTGCACCATGTTAGCTCAGTAAGCTGGTGGATAGTGAGCGGGGCTCCGGAACAGAAAGCCGGCTGCGCCACCGAGACGCTGCGGCTGCGTACAACTCCGTACCAACTCGCGGACTTTTTCACAAAAAATGCCGCCAAACTCGCTGGAAACCACTCATCTACCGAGTCGTATAGTGCATGACCGCCAATGCCTGCTGGAATTACGGTCATGCAGTGTTTTTGGACTTGTAACCACTTCTACGCTCGACTGTTTACGCTGCTTTGGAGCGCTCCGCTCTCAAGACCCAGAGGCCGAGGAGGCCGCGGCCACTTCCGGCAACTCGCGCCGGAGTAGAGTGAAGAGGAAGCGGCTGAGCCGGCCAAGGAAGCGCGGCTGCCGTGGAGGGCTAGCAACTAAGCTAAAGGCTAACCCATTTAGATCGCCGCTTCCATCCATCTTGCTCTCCAACGTACGCTCACTGGACAACAAAACGGACCATCTACAACTCGAGCTCTCTGCAAAGAGGGAGTTTAGAGACTGCTGCACTCTCATCCTGACAAAAACATGGCTTTCATCGTCCACACCTGATAGCGCCGTTATCTCTCTTCCTTCACTGTTTAATGTGGCCACCAGAGTTTTGGCAGTGCCTGCTTGCAGTGCTCCAGTGGAGCGCGTCTTCAGCTATGGTGGCATCATTTTATGTCCTCATCGTGCACAAATGACAGACAGACTTTTGGCCAGTTTGGTCTTTTGCAAATGCAATGCAGAATAGTTAACTGAAATACAGTATCCTCAATTGCAGATTTATGTTAATTGTTCAGTTGATATATTTGTTTTGTTTCTTATGTCACTCAAAACATGGACACATAAAAATACATGTTCACTCAGTGACCAGGTCAGAGAAAAGAGGAAAAAACTGCTGTTATGGTTCTTTGTATTGTACTGTGGAAATGTCAGCATTTTTGTCTTTTTTTATTGAATGTCAAGTTTAACAGAACTGCGCAGTAAAGTGGTCCAATTTAAAAATGTTTTTTATACTTTGTGTTCAGCTACACATGTTCTATCATTTGAGATAAATACATATTTTAAAAAGAACAAATGGTCTATTATTTGAATTTTATGTATAATTGCGAATTATATAGAAGAAATAAAATAAGAACGACTCGAAATGACTTGAAATTAAAGGTTCCTGACTTGAGACTTGACTCGACTTTACCTGTCTTTACTTGAGACTTGACTCGGACTTGAGGACAGAGACTTGAGACTTACTTGAGACTTGCAACACAGTGACTTACTTGAGACTTGCAACACAGTGACTTGGTCACACCTCTGATTAATATTCTTTATTTTTCTTACTTCACCGTTAATGCAGCCCGAACCGTAGCGTGCACCCCCACAATATAGGTATCAAAACGTGCGGCTCGATCCCGGGAGGGGTGCTATTACTTTTGTAGGGGTTTCGAGGGTTACCATGGCGACGAAATTAACGAAAAACCACCCCCAAAAATCCCATAGGAATGAATGGAGTCGGGTAGAAAGAAAACCTCAAAAAAGCCTCCAAATGGCCATTTTCAACGCTGTGCTGTATCGTCATGCTTTCACCTATGAACACCGTTTAACTTCCAGTTTGTAGATATATCTGTGAACTACTCAGAAGTGAAAACGGGATGTGGATATCTTTTATCGTCTCTTCACAGTTAGTCCTCAAAGCTAATGTCCAAAAATCAGCGAAATCGTTTATAATGAAAGTCAATGACGGAATTCTCAGGCTCTTAGAGTGGCCCACTCTAGCGTTTTCAAAGATTTCAAAACTCCGAACAACTTCAGCCTACTCGCTCAATTTTCACTCTACATAGATAAGTTATACATATACGTAGGTATTTTTGTCAGGCTTCAGGAAATGTAACCCTCATTGGTGTAGCATTTATAGATTTTTCGCAAATCACCTCAGAGCGACACAAACCCGAAACCTCCCCCATTCATTTCCTATGGAGCGGTTTTGAAAAATGACGTCTGAAAATCCAAAACATCACATGTTTTCGCATCGTCGCTACTCCTAAACCGTTTCATGTACAAGCATGTGACTTTCACACATGAATATCCCGACCCTTCTGGCACTCAGAAAAAAGGAATTGTTTGGATAACTGTTACGGTTTTGCCGCAGGAAAAATTTGTTCGGGAGTAGCGAATGTGCAAATTCCTGAAAACGCTTTTGAGCTGCATTTTCCCACATCATCCACTTTTTTACATCGTCGCTGTGCCTACACCGATTTTTGTACAAACATGAAAATGAGCACCATAGTCCTCAAAAGCCTGCTGATACTCATAGTGAAAGAATTATTTTGATATCTCTTATACTTTTTCAGCTACAGCGATTTGTTCGGGACCGTTTTTAGAGGATTTCTAAAATTCCATAAAAATCCCCTTTATATCATTATTTTTTACACCTTTATTAAACTTTTTCCAGCAAAAACCGATAGCGTGTCTTCTTCCCCTATCCGTTACGAAATAAACGCAGAAAAAATTACGTCGCTACCATTTACGGATCAGGAGATATGGAGCGTTGTTCGAGGCAAAGTTCTCCATTCTATTTCAATGAGGCAGAGCCTGACACAAGGTGTCTGCACTTGAGTAGACGGGCCAGCTGCAGGCGTGAGTGAGTTTCCATGACGACGGAACTCTGAGGGCCTGAGGGAGACGCTCCATTGGGATAGAATGGCAACTTTCAACGCTCACTGCAGCGGCTGTGATTAATGTAGGAATCTGAAATTCGCACAGTCACTTCCTCTTAACATTTTAAAATTTTCATGTGACTTTCAGCCATGTGTCACTTTTCTGTCCCATTTTGGATTTCACATGCTTTCCTATTGGGCCTTTGCTTCCAACAGGACCTGGCTTGATAACCAGACACGACCCAATTGGCCAATACAGCACCACCCACCTGTGGGAAATGGCGCTACACACCACTTTGGTCAAATGTTGAGTTCTGGGCCCAGATGTGGTGAGGCTGAGTTGCTAAAGGAGGCCAATCTAACCCATGAACTTTGGTCACGTTTGGTGACATTAAGTATTGGCACCCCTTTTTGAGGCACTTCCCAGTACAGGATTTGGACCAAACTGACAGAGTACAATCACCCGGTGATACTAAACACAATCTTGTTAGCGGCTAACGGTTAGCATGTTGCTAACCGGAAGTAGCTCTAGGAAGGTCTCACCAACTTCTGCTTCACAGAGTTTGTTCTTACTTTAGAGAGAAAGCTCCACAAGAAATTTGGGCTACGTCGCATAAAGCATCTCCAAGCTATGAGGTGTCAAACATCCCATACTTTTCAATGTGGGACCAAACCCCTTATGGTCCCAATAATGCATGCCCATATATGGTGCTACAGTATAGCTCAGATGGAAAGTGCAGGCTTTGCATGCAAGAGTTCAATTCAATTCAATTTTATTTATATAGCGCCAATTCATGAAACATGTCATCTCGAGGCACTTTACAAAGTCAAATTTAATCATATTATACAGATTGGTCAAAAATTTCCTATATAAGGGACACCAGTTGATTGCTTCAAAGTCCCGACAAGCAGCATTCACTCCTGGAGAAGCGTAGAGCTACAGGGAGAGTCGTCTGCATTGTCCATGGCTTTGCAGTGTTATGCCAGAAGCTGTTTGAATATGATTATTATTATTAATTATAATTTGGTATTATAATTTTTAATAGGTAATTCAAACTCAAATAGTAGCTATAACAAAATATGGCTCAAATGGTGGTGATACCAGCTGTAAGCTTGTAATAATTTATAACACTAATGCATTTATTAATTAGCTGTTATGGACTCATTTATGCTGGAACAGGAGGCCTGATCTGATCGGTTCCTGGCCGATGAGATTTATCCAGCAGCGTTGATCACTCAAACTATAACTGCAATTAGAGTTTAAACTGTTACTCCCTTATCACCAATCCAATGATAATGTCTCTGTTTTAATGTCAGATGTTAACTCGAAAGAGGTAACTCTATATTCTGAATGACCGTGCAACTCTGAATTGGAATGAACACAAACGATTACTGTTCTGCCTTTTGTCAAAAGATAGTAGAAATTCATGGCGTGAATAAATTACATAAATAAGATTTAGAACAAGTTCATAGTTTAAAATTAGTTTGAATAAATCCATGGTAAAAATGGTTATAACCGTTTGGGGGTTTATATTTGATCCGAGTGAGACATCTCTTCTTCGTTAGATCTGTTTGTGATTTATGTGAGATAGTGAGTGCTCTCACTTCCAAAATATCTTTGACGTATTTTTTTCTCCGCGAAAATGAGCTCATGAAACTGCTCATCAGGGACGTGCAGAGACCGTTGGAGGGGCAGGTGCTCAAAGTTAAAAGAGGGCACATGGGCCACGGATTTAAAACACGATACAGAAACATACCTTGCTATACATCCGGCTGAAATGTACCAACCTATACTATGAAGAATGTAACATGGAATCAAGGGTGTAGGTTTAATTTAAACTTCAACCCTAGGGACACTTCATTGGTCTGACATCATTGGTCCTACGCAGTATGCATGCTCCTATTTCTTTATGCTTGACTTGAGCGTCAGGACGCGTTTCTTCTGTCTAAAGAAAAAAGCAGTATTTCTTGCTACATTTATACAAATTTTATAAGCACGACACACACCAGATGCTTTTTGTTAATCTGGTGGCCTAGTGGTTAGAGCATTGAGCTTGGGTCCCAGAGGTTCTGAGTTCAACTCCCACAGACTACCACTCTGGGTCCCTGAGCAAGACCCTTAACCCCCCATTGCTCCCCTGGCACCGCACAGGTAACCTGATTCACGCCAGATGTACGTGAGTTCACTCACATATGTGAGTGAAGCTACGCGGAGCGACATACATCTGCCGTGAGTCAGGTTACCGCACAGTGGCAGCCCAGTGCTCCCCCAGGGGATGGGTAAAGATGCATAAGTGAATTTCTCCATTGTGAGATCAATAAAGTTCAATTATTATTATAAATTATAAAGCAGCTTCCGATCTGATGAACGTTGAATTGGGGCTTTTTTCCCACTTTGAAAAAGTTTGCATTTGAACTTACCAGCAACAGAGACAGATGGTAAAAACTTATCAATTAAACCAAATATATTCAAAATATGTCTGTTATCTAGATATATCCTCTATTTTCTTTTGAAGATATGGAAATGTGGAGAGATAAACCCCACCCCTTTTTTTTTTAATCTAAGATACTCTGTCTGCATCATAAAACAGCAAAATTATACATTCAAGGGACTGCAAATACATGTACTGTATTTACTCTGCACTGGAAGTAGAAGCGTCACTGACACTGACAGCATTTCAAATACTAAATTCAAACTTCAACAAATGTACAACTGGGTTGTAGATGTTCTCCTTAGCCCATTTTATGTAATTTATCTTAACATTCCAAACACATTTCTTACATCATATATCTGAAGTGTAGACAACAGCTTCTCCTTACATACATCCTCTGAGACAACTAATTATTTCCCTAACAATAGTGAGATTTCAATGTTTAAATGTGCAGTAAACCTTTATACATAAGGAGCATGGAGGACCCAATACAGTACTTTGAGTAAGATTAGTGACACTAAAACTGATCTGTTACATGAGTGGTTGTCCATTTCATCACTCAAATGAGAACAATATACTATTGGTATATACTAGTAAGACTATTAAAGAACAGCAGATTAAACGTTAAGATATGTTAAGGCCTATATTAAATACATTTTACGACAACATCAACAGATTAAATCATTTTTACTTTTTTGGTGTACCAAATTACCCTCGTAATGAAGTAATATTTTTTGGGCTAAGCCCCTGATGATAAGAATGTCTAGCTCTGACCCTGGTTTGTATTAATTTACTAATGGACAGTGTGGAAAGCTTTGTACGATAATTATTTGTCGTAATTCTAATTCTAGAAGTAAAAATAGAGAAATAAATAGCACTATCATTTTGTGAAATCCTAATTATGCTATTATAAATAAGCAAAAGTCTAAACAAAATATAGCAGTTGTTTAGGCAGCATATAGTCTTGTTGTGTTGTATATCATGTAAAAGAAATATCACCTGCTATTTATACCTGAACTGCATCAAAGGGTCAACAAAAAATGAAAGCAATAATGACAACGAAATATTGGTAAAAGGGAAACCCTCACCTTTTCTTTTTCAGGCAGCTGTGGCTAAGAATCTGAATTTTTAATAGTCTAAGCTTACAGTCTTTGCTTTTCCATCTTTCCAGCAGTCTTCAGAACTCCTGCCTGGCACAGAATATTTAGTTTTAGAAAACAGATTAGGTTTCTGTTGATAAATGCATTCTACTTCAGAATTAGATGCTATTTTGAGATGCTAATGTTGGTTACTTACAAGTTCCATAAATCAAAACTCTCCCGCCTGCTTCTTTACAGAACTGCACTCAGCAGCTTTCACCTATTTTACTGCAGATAATATTTAGTTTCTTAAATGGGACTAGTTTCGTAGCCTAGTATTGATTGTGGTAACCGGCCGCGGTATCCCTGTATGAATCAAAACTGAAATCTCCGCTCCAAGCAAGCACCCACACAGACACACTAGAAAACAGCCAATCAGAAAGAGTGAAGGCGGGATTTAAAGCAGTATAACCAATGACAGTGGAGTTAAACAGCACAGAGCACAGTCAAGTGTGCTGCAGATTTAAAGGGGCAGGACAGACCAGGCAGCGCGAGGCAGCGGAGAAGGGAGCTGCGAGAGGAAAAGTAGGGCAGAGTGAGGGCACGTTATGTGGATCATGTAACCAGCCAGGGTAGATCTAAATTATTATTATTTTGGACATGCATCATGCACACACACACACCAACAAACACACACACATAAATAATAATAAATAAATAAATAAATTAAAAAAAAAAAAAAAAAAAAAAAACACTGACAAAAGGGCACTTTGGGCACCAGGGGGCAAAGGGGCAGGTGCTCAAGCCCCCTCCGCCCCCCCCTCTGCACGTCCCTGCTGCTCATGTTGGATTGTAGATTTGTTCTTCGCTTCTGCTTTGGGAAACATTCGTCTTTGTAAGTATTGCTTTGCTCTGAAAGCACTTAAACATGGTTTGAAAGTATTTTGGAAAAGGTGTAGAAAAAAATGTCTCATTGTGCTAAAGCTAAGCTACATGGATAGCGATCAGTCATTTTTTTTCTCCAGATTTGTAAATAAAAGTTCTTCTGAGAACACAAGAAAAGAAAGCCTTGTGAGGGGAATTTTTTTCTTTCATTTTTGTTCGCTGGCTGTCTAGCAGCACATAGTCCCGTGGTGTGAGGACAGCACAGTAAAAAGACGACTACTCGGAGGGGCTAAAGCATACAGAGAAACATTAATCAACATGAGTCTTCGCTCAGGAAGAAATTACCTGAAAGACTACGCTGCTGAACAGCTAGAAGAAGCGACCGGTGGTGATCAACAGCCAGAAGATGCCACTCAAGAAGCTACAATGCAGCAACCGTCTCAACCACTGGACACCATGTCGCAGGTCTCCAGAGCACCCACGAGAAGGTCTCAATGGACATCCTCATCGCCAACAGGTTCCTCCGCAGCACGAGCTCAACTGGCCTTTGCCAAAAAGGAAGCCAACATGATGAAACAAAGAGCCGAACTGGATGCACATCTGCATATCCTTCAGTGCGAAAAAGCAATAGCAGCAGCCGAAGCAGAAGCCACGGCTTATGAAGAAACAGAGATTGAAAGCGGGGAGCTCCACAAAGGACTTTGTGTGGAAGCTGAACCCTTTAGCACTGTACAGCGTACCAGTGAGTATGTTAAGCAACAATGTGACTTATTCTTTCCAGACAACTATCATGAGGCAGTACCCCCTCCTGACAGAAATGTCGCTGCAATAAATATGCAAGACATTGCACAGGTAACCAATCCTGTTACAAACAACACTCAAACAAACCCACCATCAGGAAACACTAATAAAGCAGGAGCCATTAGTGAATATCTGTAGCACAAACAATGCTCAGGTTTTTGCAAAGTACCTCATCCGCAAAGAGCTGGTAAGCACAGGGCTTGTGCATTTTGACGATAAACCCGAAAACTATTGGGCATGGAAAACCTCATTTATGGATGCAACCAAAGAATTAAATCTGTCTCCCAGGGAGGAATTAGACTTGTTAGTAAAGTATTTGGGTCCAAAATCATCTGAACAGGCTAAACGGATTCAAGCTGTACACATCCTTAATCCAGCTGCAGGTTCTATGATAGTCTGGCAACGCCTTGAAGAGTGCTACGGTTCACCTGAGGTTATCGAGGACGCACTCTTAAAAAAAGTAGAGGACTTCCCAAAACTAACAAATAAAGACAATGTTAAACTACAAGAGCTTAGTGACATCTTAATGGAGCTACAGTGTGCTAAGCAAGATGGCGCCTTACCAGGACGAGCATACCTAGACACAGCTCAAGGAGTCAGACTGATAGTTGAGAAACTACCCTTTAATTTAAAAGAAAGATAGACATCTGTAGGAACGCAGTACAAAGAGACCCATAGAGTGTTGTTTCCCCCTTTCTCAGTTTTTACACAGTTTGTTCAGCATCAGGCGAAAATGAGAAATGACCCCAGCTTTATGTCCAGTCCAAACAGCCAGAAACCAGTGTAACATTAAGCACCTTTAAGGGCAATATTACCAAACACAAAGGGGGTCTTTTTTGGGTTTTGCTATATTTGTGACAGCTGTTGAGCCTTAACAAGGACAAATGGAAGATGAAAAAAAAATGACACGTCAGCCAACTGACGCCTACGCCGCCCCGGGCATATTTAATACAAACAAACGAACAAACCCACAAACAAACAATCGTATGGCATTAACGGCCGATTATTATTGAACTCAGATTCACCCGATAAAATTAATCATGCAGAGTCCAAATCCTAAAGTGTCTCTCAAAAAAAAGTGTTCCAGCAAAAAAAAAAATACCAAAAATAATGGGTCCAAAAAATTCCACGTAATCGGTCAGTGTCCCGCACAAAACAAGGAAAAGTTCAAAAATCAAAAACCATTGGGGCCCATTATAAAAATCTGCTGCAGCACTCAAATTAACAAAGCATAGGTCTCACCGGTGTCTCTCCTCCTCCTGGCTTTGTGGGGCATGCCGCTCATCCGTCGTCACCAGCCACAGCTCCTCCAGGATTCCTCCCGATCACACCGGGCAACCAAATTTGCATTTCTTTTCAGAGAATGCCGGGGATGAGATGATCTGGCTGTACTTCCGTTTCAGGCTAATTTGACTCTCATCTGAAGGAGCACCGTTCAACACCTGGCCTGACGCGCGCTGCCAGCATTACCTATCTCACACCCCGTCAACAATCAACGCATAAATAATCTCCCCCTCCCCCCCAGGTTCCGTAAACCAGATGTTTACCCACATCTTCTCCCAGTAGCGGATAAAATCCAACCTGTTGACCACCAGGCTCCAATCCTTTTACTCCTGGGTAAGGACATTCTCAGGGTCCATAAGGTACGTGAGCAAATCAACGGGCCCAATAACGCTCCTTATGCTCAAAGACTGGACTTAGGATGGGTTATTGTGGGGAAGGTGTCTTCAGGAAAAACGCAAGAGAATTATGGGGTTGTGGTAGCCGCTGTCTGTGACACAGATGATTTATGACAGACTGTGTTTGTTAGGTGTGAGTGTGATGATACACGAGCTATGTCAATCGAAGACAAAGGTTTCCTAACGATGATGGACAAGGAGGTCTACCAAAACAAAGAGAACAGTTGGGTCGCACCTTTACCCTTCCGTTCTGAGAGGAGAAAACTCCCGAATAATAGAGAACAAGCTCTAAAGCGTCTCTCCTCACTGAAAAAGACATTGATAAAGAAACCAGAGATGAAGGCTCACTATGTCCAGTTCATGCAAAAAATGTTGGACAACGACCAAGCTGAATTAGCTCCACCTCTCACAGTAGATAAAGAACTATGGTATCTGCCCACATTCGGCGTATACCACCCTCAGAAGCCAGAACAAATCCGGGTTGTGTTTGACTCGAGTGCAGAGTGTGACAGGGTTTCCCTTAACCAGGTGCTTCTTAGTGGACCCGGTTTAAACAACTCTCTGTTAGGAGTGCTGCTACGGTTTCGTAAAGAGCCAATAGCCCTGACAGCCGATGTGGAGCAAATGTTTTACTGCTTTGTTGTTCGAGAAGACCACAGAGATTATTTGCGCTATTTGTGGTTTGAGGACAATGACATTACAAAAAACATAGTAGAGTTCAGAATGAAAGTTCACGTATTTGGAAACAGCCCGTCTCCTGCTGTTGCGATTTACTGCATGAGACGAGCAGCACAACGGGGTGAACGGGAATATGGCTCTGATGCGCGGCAGTTTGTTGAGCGTCAGTTTTATGTCGATGACGGTCTCACATCGGTTGCCACGCCACAAGATGCAATCGACCTACTTAAGAAAATTCAAAACATGTTGGCGGAGTCAAACCTACGCCTTCACAAGATAGCGTCAAACTGCAGTCAAGTCATGGAAGCCTTCCCTTCCGAGGATCGTGCAAAGGACTTGAAACATTTAGATCTAGGAGTAGATCCCCTCCCAGTTCAGAGAACCTTTGGACTCTGCTGGAACCTACAAGCTGACAGCTTCACTTATCGTGTATCAGCTGAGACCAAACCATTCACACATAGGGGACTACTCTCAGTGGTAAGTAGCCTCTATGACCCCTTGGGCCTGGTTGCCCCTGTCATAATGCAGGGCAAAGCATTGCTGAGGGAGCTGTCATCTACAGTTGGGGACTGGGACGAACCGCTAAACCCCAAAAACATGAAATGTGGGACGCTTGGAAAAACTCATTGCAAGCCTATGAAAATCTCCAAATACCGAGGTGCTACACCTCAGGTACTTTAAGCACAGCTAAGGTAAAAGAGCTTTGCGTTTTCTCTGATGCCTCTACTGTGGCTATAGGAGCAGTAGCTTATCTGCGAACAGCTAGTGATGAAGGAAAGTGCCATGTCGGCTTTGTAATGGGAAAGTCTAAACTTGCACCCCGTCCCGCACACACAGTACCGCGCCTAGAACTTTGTGCTGCTGTGCTTGCAGTGGAAATGTTTGAGCTCATTAGGGAAGAGCTAGACATCAAAGTAGACTGTGTGAAGTTTTACACAGATAGCAAGATTGTGTTGGGATATATACACAATACTTCCAAACGATTCTACATGTACGTTGCCAACAGGGTTACACGTATTAGAGGATCCACGCAACCAAACCAATGGCATTACGTACCAACCGAGTTAAATCCAGCTGACCAAGCCACTAGGTTTATCCCAGCAGCTGACCTGCAGAACACTTCCTGGTTCTCAGGTTCACTCTTTTTGTATCATGACACAAACACAGAATCACCCAACGTCGGTCCTTTCACTGTCATTGAACCTGAGAAAGACAAAGAAATACGTGCAGAAGTTAAAGTGCTAACAACTACAATTTTAGAGACAAATCTAGGCTCTCAGCGTTTTGAGAGGTTCTCCAGCTGGACTACACTGTGCAGAGTATTAACCAGACTCATTCATACAGTCTCGTCTTTTAAACAAAAGACAAGTGGAGGGAACAGTTTCAGGGAGACTCCAAGCATCCAAGAACTCACACAAGCCAAAGTCGTTATCATAAGAGCTGTCCAGCAAGATGTCTATGAAGAGACAGTTAGAAACCTTAAAGAAGTTAAACAGAAAAATGTGAAACTTGACACACTCCGAAAGCTCAGCCCTTTAGTTGACAAAGACAACCTCTTACGAGTTGGGGGACGCAGCTGATCTCACTGAGAACGAAAGGCACCCTCTTATTATCCCGTCCTCCAGTCATATCGCCACACTACTAGTAAGATACTTTCACGAACAGGTGTCTCATCAGGGGAGACATATAACTGAGGGAGCTATCCGGGGTGCTGGGTTCTGGATTGTTGGAGCGAAACGCCTTGTATCTTCTGTCATTCATAAGTGTGTTACATGTTGAAAGTTGCGAGGCAAAATGCAGGTTCAGAAAATGGCAGATTTGCCTGCTGACCGACTCGTTCCTGAACCACCTTTTACCTCTGTCGGTCTAGATGTGTTTGGACCATGGACAATTGTGACTCGTCGGACAAGAGGTGGTTGCTCTCAAAGTAAACGTTGGGCTGTGTTGTTCAAGTGCATGTCAACCAGAGCCGTGCACATAGGGCTGGACGATAATTCAATAACAATATATATCGATCGATAGACGTGTGGCGTGGTATAGGAAAAAAACGGGTCGATAAAACTTCGGTATAGAGACAGTTTTCCTTCCTTCCTTTCAGCCTATCATATTCGTTGATGCTACAGTCACTACTTCCTCTCGACCAATCGTAATCACGGACCCAGGCACGCCGTCACAAAGTGCCAGCCCTTTCAAACCACAACACAGAGCACGTGAATATGTCGTAGCAAGGAGCGGCGGAGGAAACTGTCCCAAAACAGGGTTTTACTAGTTCGCCAGTCTGACAGAAATAAACCACAGTGATTTGTAAAACTTGCAAGGAACCGGTAAAAACAAAGTTTGGTAACGCAACCAACTTGTTTCATCACGTAGCCGCTCAGCCGCTCACTACCGCAGCAGCGCGAGCCGTTTTAGCCCCGCATGACTCGGCGTCGTCTTCGGAGGAATCTGATGGAACTTCTTCCAAAACAAAGCAGGTATAGCAGCTAAACTGGGCTCCCTTCTTTGTGATAAAATGACAAAGCGTCCAAGCGGTATAAGGACATCACGCATGCAGTAACATGCTTCATAGTGATGGATATCCTGCTGTTGTCTGCAGTTGAAAAACCTGGCTTCAAACAACTTCTCGCCACTCTTGATCCACGATATAAAGTTCTGGGCTGCAAGTGTTTCTCAAACAGCGCTCCCTAAATTGTGCAACGAGTGCAGGGAATCAGTGCAAAATGAGCTGCAATCTGTGTCCTTACACGCCACAACCTCGGACCTCAGCCCTGCATCAGCCTCTCAATTGACTATATAGAAAGAGAATGGAACCTGAGAAGTAACTAGTGTACCATTCCCACCTAAATAGGCTATTTTATTTATTTATTTGATATATTTATTTTGGTCATTTTACTGGTCACTTTAGTTTATTCTTTGTCAGTATTTAATAACATAACTCAGGTCTCTTAAAGAAAAAGTCCGGTCAAAATCAGAATTAAAACTGCTGAAAGTAATTTAAATATAAAACTATTACATACTGTGCAATAAATCATACGTTTTTTTAGTTAAGAATTATTTTCATTTAATCCATCTTGGTCAACAATAGTACTGTCACCTCCCATTTTGTGACATCACGAAGCGGACTCTGTTGAGCAAGCGACACTGCCGCACTACAGCCGACAGCAGAAATATCCCTTCGCCTCAAAACACAAAACAGAAACAGTCCGCGGACAGTGAGGGGAAAAAAACACAAACAGTCCGCGGACGGTGAGGGGAAACCCCATAACCCCCGTCTGCGGACGGGAAAACCCCAATACAGTCCGCGGACGGGAAAACCCCAATACAGTCCGGTTGGGGGGGAAAAAAAAATACACTGCTGCTACCACGCGCGAGAGCTGCAGTGGACGGCAGAGGCTTTGTTTCCCTCGCTTGCTTCTGAAGCCCTGAATTAGGCGGATGCACGGGGAAAAACATTGCAAAAAAGTGGTGGTCTGCACATTAGGCTAAAGACTAAAACACACAGACCAGCTCTGCCCAGACGATGGACAAAATAGTAAGGCACATCACATGTGATATCCCTCCGCCCCTCTGGTCGGTAACCAAATATCCCCGCAAATTCTAAATTATAAAAAATAATAACCTACCGAAAATCCTCGCTCTCATGTCATGTTCAAAACATTCTTCTTTGAAATAGTCGCTGCATATGACGTGTTTTTTCTCTGGCCAGAAGTTAGATGGCAAATCCGCTCTCTTCTAGTTGGCTATCCAGCGATGAGCCCGTGGTGGCTCATGAATCGGAAGGGTGAAATAAGAAATGTTTTTTCCACTTTTACCAGTTGTGTTGGAACATCCTACAGCCATGCATGTGGGCATTGTTCCTTCAACAATAGCTCTCGTGAATGTCAATGGTGAAGTCCTCTGGAAAATCCGAGAAAAATGCTGATGATCGCAGCTGTGTAGAACGGCTCCTATTGACTTTGCTTGGAAAGCGGGGAGAAATGCCGTCAGCGCTCCGCTTTCCCACGTCAAAGGATGTGATGTCAGGCGGCCCTTAGTGCCCATATATGGCCAGTAATGTCCGCCCCCATACACAGTGATCCAGACGACAATTTATGTTTTTATTTTCTTATTGATTAAAGCTAAGTTCATTAAATAACCACGAACGTATTAGTTTTAGTTATAGCTAATGATCCCCTGATTTTTCCTTGTTGACCGGACTTCTCCTTTAAGTTATTTTTCTTTAAAAAAATTCTGTTATGGTTAAAAAAGTTGGTTAAATAAAGATTTAATTGGAATTCTGTGTTTGTGTTCTTTATTAAAATTAAATCATTTAGCAATATCATAAAATGTCCAGGCAGAGCTGTACATAAAATATGGTTTTAAATATTTTCAATAATTATCGATATCGATCAATATGCATTTTTTTTATTGATAAGCTTTTTTTCTATATTGTCCAGCCCTACGTGCACATTGAACTGATAGAGACTATGTCTACAGATAGTTTTATAAATGCACTGAGAAGGTTCTTCGCCATTCGTGGCCCAGCCAAGTTGCTACGCTCGGACAGAGGCACGAACTTTACAGGAGCTTGTAAAGAGCTGAACCTTGAGAAGGAAAACTCAGCTGTAGGGAAGTACCTGCAAGAAAGAGGTTGCAGTTGGATTTTCAACCCACCCCATGCGTCGCATATGGGAGGTTCATGGGAGCGCCTCATAGGAATTGCCAGGCGCATTCTGGACGCAATGCTGTCACAAACTGAATCAACACGTCTCACTCATGAAGTGACCAGTTTCTGAAGTTATTGTTTTGCTTTCTGAGACTGAGTAATTGTTATTGTTGCTAAACAGCTGAATGTTGTTTTTTTTTTACTATGTTATGATGTTTGTTGTGATATAATGTGATTATATCAAGCGGGGAGTGTTCTGCCTTTTGTCAAAAGACAGTAAAAATTCATGGCATGAATAAATTACATAAATAAGATTTAAAACAAGTTCATAGTTTAAAATTAGTTTAAAGAAATCCATGGTAAAAATAGTTATTAACGGTTTGGGGGTTTATATT
Source organism: Fundulus diaphanus (assembly GCA_037039145.1). NCBI lineage: Eukaryota > Metazoa > Chordata > Actinopteri > Cyprinodontiformes > Fundulidae > Fundulus > Fundulus diaphanus. Next base: position 3,442,977 of record CM073129.1, on the reverse strand, counting down.
TCATCCGAGTGAGACATCTCTTCTTCGTTAGATCTGTTTGTGATTTATGTGAGATAGTGAGTGCTCCCACTTCCAAAATATCTTTGACGTATTTTTTCTCTGCGAAAATGTGTTCATGAAACTGCTGATGTTGGATTGTAGATTTGTTCTTCGCTTCTGCTTTGGGAAACATTCGTCTTTGTAAGTATTGCTTTGCTCTGAAAGCACTTAAAGGTATACTATGCAACCGGGGTTGATTTTCCAGCGAGGCTCCCCCCAGAGGGAGAAAGTAAAAGTGCACTGTCGTAAAGATGCTCAGCTGTTCTCCTGGTTTCTCCGTCAAGCCAGGCGCGGTTGTTTTGAGCTTAAGCCGGGCATACACTGTACGAGTTTTTCAGTCGTGGTACTTATATACATCTCAAACTGTGCGACGGAACTGTGGGGTTTAAAAGTTCACCGCTCACGATGTGTTCTCACACTGTACGGCACGACGCTCAGAAGCGACCGGAGTGCTCACACTGTACGTCGTGCCCCGGTGGGTGACAGGGACCCAGACCAGGGGGTCGAGCCCGGCTCGGGTGAGGCCCATGGGAGGCACCGGGCGTCGGGGGAACGGAGGGGAAAGAGGAAAGACGAGACGCCCCGGCGGCCACGTGGCACGGCAGACCGCCCCCCCCCCGCCCCCCCCCCCCCCCCCCCCCCTGCGAGCGGAGGCGTACGGAAACAGACCGCCAGCACGTCACGTGGACCGGAACGCTCGCCCTCCCCAACCCACCCGCGAGCCGACGCAGGGCGGAGGTTGCTTCGGGGACGCCCGCTCTCCTCCCTCCCCTGGCGGGGACGGAGATGAGGGGAGGGCGCCCCCTCGTAGCTCTGCTTGAACAGCAGGATGCGCTCACAACGGCCGACTGAATTTCAAACAGTGCAAGCCCGGCTTACAGCAGACAGGCGAATGCAACGAAAAGTCTAAAAAACGTCAGTACAAACAATGACTAACACAGTGAAAGTATGAACATGCACACAGAGAGAGAGAAACCATTGGAGAGAAACCAATGTTACTTACAATCGCATCAGCAGAAACGCGAGGTCCACGTCAGCCTTGCAGCCTTCTTTTTCTTTTAGCTCTCGCCATTCGGAAAAAGCTTGCCCGATGTTCACCCGTGTACAACTCCTCTCTCTGTCCAGAGCCCTTGTCCTCTTTCTTGCCTGCTCCGACATGGGCTTTCGCTGTTTTCTCGTTGGTTCCGCCATGATAACTGCACAAATATCGCCACTGCGCTAGCAACAAACATGTCTTTCCCTGGGGGCGTGTAGCAGTTCTCGCCGTAAAGCAAGACCGACTCTTGCGATGCACAAGACTTCTGAGCCTATGGGTGCGGGCCGAGGACTCCTGCAATTGCAAGTACGGTATTTCCCCTACAGACCACCAGGGCGACCGAGAAAACCTTTGTTCGACCTGAAATTACTCATTTAATCATCCAAAATGGTATGGAACACATTAATTAACTGAAAAATGTTGCATAGTATGCCTTTAAACATGGTTTGAAAGTATTTTGGAAAAGGTGTAGAAAAGAATGTCCCATTGTGCTAAAGCTAAGCTACATGGATAGCGATCAGTCATTTTTTTTTCTCCTCTGTATATTTCAGTTACAAAATAAGAAAGGAGTCCAGATTTGTAAATAAAAGTTCTTCTGAGAACACAAGAAAAGAAAGCCTTGTGAGGGGAATTTTTTTCTTTCATTTTTGGTGTGAGGACAGCACAATTACTATTCCACAAGTTGTTGCTTTTATTGAACCAAAAGCAATTCCCTGTTACAGTAATTCTCTGATTCAACAACCGTGGAAACTCTACTCACTACTAAACTAAACATGCAAAATATATGTGAAAATAAAGGTCAAAAATGGATTAAAATAAGAGGCAGCAAATCCTAATTCACTCAGTTGTTTAAACGTCACAATCAAGACGTCGTCACTGATGCAGCAGCATTAAAAGACAAACAGCTTTGAGAATCCAGCTGGACGCTTCTATGTTTTCCAACAAGATAGCAACAGCTTAGCTAGCTGCACCTTCCCAAGATGGCGACTATGACGACACGTGACCCTTTACGCATCACCTTGCGTGATATGTAAAGGGGGAGGTCTTAATGATGTAATCAACGCTTACGTTGATGTGGGGTGGCACCTTGATTAAGAGGCGGCCTGAATGAGAAATTCAAGATAAGAGCGCGAACCGAGATTCACAAAGAGATTTAACTGATAAGAGAACAGGAAAGATAGAAACGGGGAAAAAGATGGAAAAATCGGCTCTCGGCGGAGCCACTTATAAGAACCGCAAATCAACACAGCCAAAATCACTTACAAAATGCATGCACATACATCGAAAATATTCAGCAGTTAAAACAAACTCCGTCTTGGAGTAAACAAGCATTAAACTAAAATCCTACATCTGCCCAGGCACATTTAAATAACATCACCTTATGGGTGAAAGAGAAATAAAAAAGGGGGAATCTTTTCTTTACTCTGACGTTGTCCCGGCTTGGGTCCGGGGCGCTCTGGGTCCGCGGATCTGGTTCAGCTCAGCGAGCCGGTGCGTCGGACAGTGGGGGAACGGGAGGAGAAGTCCCTTCGTCTCTCTCTCTGGGCGTTTGGACGCTTTGTTCGGCCAAAACAAAAGCGTGGTCCCTTTACGATCACCGGGAGATAAACGGCTCTCAGTCTTCGATCAAAGTGTGCTTGAAAGTACTTCAAATACACTTCGAAGTACGCACTTAGAGTCGACCTCCTGCATCAGCAGTGCAGGGATGAAGTTGCTTCGGTAAATCTGGGACCAGCGAGAAAGTCGAGCACGTGGCGCGTGGGGTGGAAACCCAAGGAGTAAAACAGCTGTGGTGTCTTCCCAGTCTGGCGGGGCGCCAAATAAGAAGAAAGATTGCAGTGTGCGATCGGAATAAATACCTTTCCCATAGTAACGTTATCTTTCTGTCCGTCGTAAGAGTCGGCGGCCATTTTGGGCCATGTTGCATGATGGGAGTTGGTGGCCATTTTGACCACATTGCATCATGGGAAATGCAGTCCATCACGTCCCAAACTAATGCAGGCTTTCACGTCCTGAACTGGCGTAACAGCAGCAGTCCCTCATACTGAGCAAGCATGGAGCGACAGTGGAAAGAAAAACTCCCCATTAACGGGAAGGAAAACCTCCAGCAGAACCGGGCTCAGTATGAACCGTCATCTGCCTCGACCGACTGGGGGTTCAGGATTCATAACTTGACATTTATTAAATGTTTATTAATTATGATGACCGTGAAGGCTGGTTTGTGATTTATTTTAATTATTTTTGCATAATGGGCGACATCGTTACATTCCAATAAAAAAAAAGAACTGCTGCAGTTTATGCCACCAGGCTTTAGCACGCCAAGGCCCCTGCTCTCACCAGCCACCCAAAGTCATGGTTTGGGGTTTTTGTATGTATTTTTGGACTTTTCTGGACTATTTATTGTTTCATTCCTCTCAGCGACCAGTTATTCTATCAGCTCAGTCACCTCCAATCAGTTCAGTACACTCCTCAGTCACCAGTTAATGAGTTAGACCAGCACCACCTGCTGCCACTAATTAGGGCCAACTCTGATCACCTGTCACTCTCACTACTGACTTAGCCAACCGATCCCTGCCAGAACGTCTCATCTTGTCTCGTTTACACTGCCTGAATTTTGCTCCCAGTTTTTGTGTGCTGAGCCTGCCAGACCCCTGGGGTTTTTTGGAGTTGACCTGCCCTCACTCATGGAAGAATGCCAGTGACTGTGTGCTAGTCACTCCTGCTCTAGGTTCCTGTTTGGATCTACTGTCAGCTCTGTTCATCCTGGTGAGCCATCAGCCTGCTGGTCTCGTCTAACCTCGGACTGTTCCTGCTCAGTGGACTCCTGTTGGACTGTTTTCTCATCCCGGCTCATTTTCATCACCTGATCAGTCAGTTTCAGTCATCATCTTAACCTGTCCTGCTTGCCATCAACCATAACCAGCTAGCTCCTGTATTTTCTGCCATCCCCTGCTTGTCATCTCCTCTATTCCTTTCAATAAACCTTTTGAAACATACTCAGGATATGCAGGATTTGCAAGTGTATTAAATTTGTATTATATTCCCATCGTTAATTTCAATTATATCATTTAACATACATAGTGGTGAGATTTAGGTCTACTGAATATAATTAATACAGGTTATGTTGACTAGTGCTGGGCTGTGCATCAGGAGTTGCACTGGTGGTGGCTCTCTCCTCCTAGGCTTTGATTGCCTGTTTTTGGACAAATTTTATTTTAATTTTGTTTCTGCCACATAGACAAAAAATCTGCTGAATTTACAACAGATGCTAAATAGAATAGACAGTACATCTGTGAAGGAAAACTGGAGATTATGAAATCAGTGAGATTAGGATAATTTAAACAAAGTGGATATGTTATTTTCCTAAAATAAATAAATAAATACAAAGTTTTTAAATGCACCACTTAAGAAAACTTTAATGAGTTTGATTTATATTTTTATGTTCTGGTCTCTATTGAACCTCTATCCACTACCCTTTTCCTCCTTTAGCCAACAGGTAATCTTTGCCGAAGTCAACTTAATGTCATAATTTTTTTCCCCCCAAAACGGTCTACCGTTTACAGACCTCAGACTGCAGTGATTGATACATCAGAAATGCAAACTACTATAGATTAAAGTCTCAAGCATGCTAATACTAAGGATGTATATATGCTGCTCCATCCATCCATCCTCTTCTCCTTATCTGGGGTCGGGTCGTGGGGGTAGCAATTTCAGTAGCGAGGCCCAGACGTCCCTCTCCCCAGCCACTTGGGCCAGTTCCTCTAGGGGAATCCCAAGGCGTTCCCAGGCCAGCCGAGAAACATAGTCCCTCCAGCGTGTCCTGGGTCTCCCTCTGGGTCTCCTCCCGGTGGGACGTTTCCGGAACACCTCACCAGGGAGGCGTCCAGGAGGCATCCTAACAAGATGCCCAAATCACTCTACGTGGAGGAGCAGTGGCTCTACTCTGAGTCCTCCCCAGATGACTGAGCTCCTCATCCTATCTCTAAGGGAGAACCCAGACACACTAAGGAGAAAACTAATTTCGGCCGCTTGTATCCGGGATCTCGTTCTTTCGGTCATAACCCAAAGCTCACGACCGTAGATGAGGGTAGGAACGTAGATCGACCGGTAAATCGAGAGCTTTACCTTTTGGCTCAGCTCTCTCTTCACCACAATAGACCGTTACAGTGCCTGCTTCACAGCAAACGCAGCACCAATCCGCCTGTCGATCTCCCGCTCCATCTTCCCCTCATTCTTGAACAAGACCCCAAGATACTTAAACTCCTCCACTAGGAGCAGCACATCCTCCCAAACCCAGAGAAGGCACTCTGCCCTTTTGCGGCTCAAGACCATGGTCTCGGATTTGGAGGCACTAATCCTCATCCCGGCCGCTTCACACTCGGCTGTAGATCACGCCCTGATGAAGCCAATAGAACCACGTCATCCGCGAATAGCAGAGACACAATCCTAAGGCCACCAAAACGGATCCCCTCAACACCTTGACTGCGCCTAGAAATTCTGTCCATAAAAATTATGAACAGAATCGGTGACAAAGGGCAACCATGGCGGAGTCCAACTCTCACTGGAAACGAGTCCGACTTGCAGCCGGCAATGCGGACCAGACTCTGACACCAGTCATACAGAGACCTAACAGCCTTTCTTAGAGGGCCTGGTACTCCATACTCCCGGAGTACCCCCCACAGGACCCTTGAGGGACATGGTTGAATGCATTCTCCTGATCCACAAAGCACATATAGACTGGGTGGGCAAACTCACATGCACCCTCCAGGATCCTGCTGAGGGTGTAGAGCTGATCCAGTGTTCCACGGCCAGGACGAAAAACCACACTGCTCTTCCTGAATCCCACTATAAACAGTGTTGGTACTGCACTGCTTCCCCCTCCTGAGACACCGGATAGTGGACCAGAATCGCCTCGAAGCCGTACAGAAGTCTTTCTCCATGGCCTCTCCTAACTCTTCCCATGCCCGAATTTTTGCCTCAGCGTCCACCTGTGCCACCTGCCACTTTGACTGCCGGTACACATCAGCTGCTTCCGGAGTCCCACAGACCAATAAAGCCCGATAGGAATCCTTCTTCAGCTTGACCAGCGTGTTTGAGGTTGCTGCTGTGACATGCATCGACAACCTTGCGGCCACAGCTCCGACTAGCCGCCTCAACAATAGACATGACATAACATGATCCACTCAGACTCGATGTCCCCCACCTCCCTTGGGACATGTTCAAAGCTCTCCCAGAGGTAGGAGTTAAAGCTCTGTCTCACAGGGGACTCTGCCAGATGTTCCCAGCAAACCCTCACAATACGTTTGGGCCTACCAGATCTGACCGGCTTCCTCCCCCACCATCAGAGCCAGCTCACCACCAGGTAGTGGTCGGTGGAGATCTCCGCCCCTCTCTTCACCCGAGTGTCCAAGACATGCGGCCGCAGGTCAGATGAAACAACAACAACAAAGTCGATCATAGAACTACGGCCTAGGGTATCCTGGTGCCAAGAGCACATATGGACACCCTTAACATGGTGTTGGTTATGGACAATCCATAACGAGCACAGAGTCCAACAACAGAACACCACTCGCGTTCAGATCAGGTGGGTCATTCCTCCCAACCACGCCCCTCCAGGCATCATTGTCATTGCCCACGTCAGCGTTGAAGTCCCCCAGAAGAACAAGGGAGTCCCCAGGAGGGGCACTCTCCAGTACCCCTTCCAAGGACTCCAAAAAGGGTGGGTAATCTGAACTGCTGTTGGGTGCACAAGCACAAACAACAGTCAGAACCCGTCCCCCCACACGTATGCGGAGGGAGGCCATCCTCTCGTTCACCGGGGTAAACCCCAACGTAGAAGCACCAAGATGAGGGGCAACAAGTATGCCCACTCCTACTTGGCACCTCTCACCAGGGGCAACTCCAGAGTGGAAGAATGTCCAGCCCCTCTCAAGGGGACTGGTTCCAGAGCCAGAGCCATGCGTCGAGGTAAATCCGACTATCTCTAGCCGTAACCTCTCAACCTTGCGCACTAGCTCAGGCTCCTTCCCCACCAGAGAGGTAACGTTCCACATTCCAAGAGCCAGCTTCTTCAGCCGAGGATCAGAACACCAAGGTCCCCGCCCTCGACTGGAGCACTTCTGTTATGCGGAGCTAGTTTGCAGCTTTTCTTAACTTGCAGTTGTTTTTGTTACTTGAAACATTTGTGTAACCCCGTAAACCCTTGTAAACCTGTGTAAAACCATTCTATTAAGCGAAACACAAAGAAACCACATTTGTGTGTAAAATAAAATAGAAATTAAACCATTAAAAATATGGTTCCTTCCATTTTTACTATTTGAAAAAAAACATTTACTCAGAAGATATATTGAAAGCTTGACACCAAGTTTTCTCTGCTTCTTGTGTTTCATTACAGTAAATATGATCAGTTTAATTATTTTAAATGAGGTACTCTGTAACTACATGAAATGACCTACACTTGAACCTGCTAATCAGTTTCAGGACTTATTGATTTAATGCCAGCAGGAGAAGCTGCTGCCTGAGAAACAGGTGAAGAGGAAAAACAGTTGCATTGATTTTATAACAGGCAGCTCCTGTCAGCTTCAGTAGGATAGCATATCCACAGCCCTCAGCCACATAGCACAACAGAAAGGGAAGTTGCTAAGCAGATTTTGCTGTAAATCCCTCTGGTTTCCTTAGATAAGACTTTTTGGCCAATCTGTATAATTTGATTGAATTTGACTTTGTAAAGTGCCTTGAGATGACATGTATCATGAATTGGCTCTATATAAATAAAATTCAATTTAATTTAATTGAAATGTACTTCAGCAACAGTTTTAATGTCCTTATGATTCTCCTGAACATTTTTTCTGTATGCTTCATTAATGGCATCACAAACAGAGGTGTTAGAGAGAACTGCCTTTTTATGCTCCCCCCATGCAAACATGGAGTTGATATGACCTTCAGAAATTTAATGTAATATATAACCTGTGTCTTTGTAAATCGCCTTTAAAAAATGGCAGAATCCCGAGATTAAAAACAGATGCTGGAGTATTTGGAAGAGAGAAATGTCTACATGCAAAAACAATAAGTGGCGTCTTGGATTTGCAAATATTCAAGCCATGGATACAGTTTAAACCAGTCTGTGAAGCACCTTTTCCAATCACCGTGCATTGTTCAAGGAAAAACCTTCAACATAGGCTGAGAAATTCTGAAATATCTGAAAACTACACAAAATAAATGCCATTTAGAAGGATTGGCAAAGTAGCAATAGTGATATTTTAACATTCACATTTTATAACAAAACCTGTTCCTAACAGTCAGTAAGCAGTACAATTGAAACTGGATTTTTAAAAAAATCCTTAGAATCATGTGTTGTGTTTACAAAGAAATATATGTATATATATCTTGAGGTCCAGATGGTGCGGCGTGTTTTGGGGCAGCGGAAAGAATCTGAGTAATCAGCGTCAGGTACCATCCGAATTATTTTCCTCACTAGTTGAGGGGCTAAAAATAACATTTACTGTCATAACCCTTGGTGTTATTCAACTCCATTTATCTTTTAAAATTTTGTTTTATTATTCTTTTGATGATTTATAAATTACACTTTGCTAGCGTAGGCAATTGTTGGCAACATAACAACACAAAACTTCTAAGGTAAAGATATAACAAAGATAAAATTGTTGATTTGTAAATAGCATAATTTTAATTACCATGATGATCAGAAGGGGCTTCGGGTACTCTCAATCGGTCCAGTGAAGTTGATGCTTTTCCTACAGAGATATATCTTGGTAAACATTTCGATCTTGAAATCATATTATCTTTCTCCTCTAATATTTTATTTAAAGGCATACTATGCAAAATTTTTCAGTTAATTAATGTGTTCCATACCGTTTTGGATGATTAAATGAGTCATTTCAGGTTGAACAAAGGTTTTCTTGGCCGCCCTGGTGGTCTGTGGGGGAAATACCGCACTTGCAATTGCAGGAGCCCTCGGCCCACACCCACAGACTCAGAATCTCGTGCAAGATCGCGAGAGTCGGTCTTGCTTTACGGCGAGAACTGCTACACGCCCCCAGTGAAACGTATGCTCGTTGCTAGCGCAGTGGCGATATCTGTGCAGTTATCATGGCGGAACCAGCGACAAAACAGCGAAAGCCCATGTCGGAGCAGGCAAGAAAGAGGAAAAGGGCTCTGGACAGAAAGAGGAGTCGTACACAGGTGAACATCGGGCAAGCTTTTTCCGAATGGCGAGAGCTAAAAGAAAGAGAAGGCTGCAAGGCTGACGCGGACCTCGCGTTTCTGCTGATGCGATTGTAAGTAACATTGTAGGGTTTCCCTCATGCTACCGCCTCCCAACATTCCAAAAAAAATCCTCCCCCCGCTCCGCCGGTCGCGCAAAGCTTGTCTCCCCCCCCCGCTCCGCTCCGCCGGTCGCGCAAAGCTTGTCTCCCCCCCCCGCTCCGCTCCGCCGGACATCGCCGTAAAGCTTGTATCTCTCCCCCCCCCCCCCTCCCCCCCCGCTCCGCCGGTCGTCCGGTAAGCAAATTCCTAGGGGAAACACTGCAAAAAAAAAAAAAAAGAAACTAACTCCATATGCGCGCAAAGGTTGTCTCCTCCCGCTCCGCCGGTCGCGCAAAGCTTGTTGCCTGTCTGCCAAACAACCGCGCCTGGCTTGACGGAGAAACCAGTACAACAGCTGAGCATATTTACGACAGTGCACTTTTACTTTCACCCTCTGGGGGGAGCCTCGCTGGAAAATCAACCCCGGTTGCCTAGTATACCTTTAAATTGTATTCCTATCAAATCATGACTCAGAAAAGATGTGTGACTGAGAAGTCAAAAACTTTTATGTAAAGTCTGTTTCATCTTGGACACACAAACGGTGATCATGACCTACCATGCTGGGTAGAGGAAGAAGAAGTTGTTTATCACTAGTCCTGTCCCTAGAAAGCTGACTGTACGAGGCCTTTACACTGATCCTGATCACCAAAGACTCACAATTAGTATCGGCTGACTCTGACACTTTTCTTTTCTTGAAGAAGCGTTCAGTGTCCCTGTGACTTTTCATGTCTATTACTTCTTGTCCCTGGAGAATGACAATAATCAATCAAAAAAATTTTAGCAATAACATCAGTTACTAAAATAATTTTTTATAAATCTTAGAATAATTACTCATGTAATTTATAGTAGGGGAATACTTTAATATCAGTATTAATCTAGTTCTAATGTAAATAAATTAAATATGTTTTTATTGTTGTATTTTATTGTTACATTTAAAAGCATTCATTCCAAACATTGAATATTTTCTTACTGCAACAAATGTGTAGCAGCTGTTGCAATTAAATCCACTTTGCAAATATATTTTATGTTTTTAATACATTGTTCAACATTTAAACAACAAGAAAACATGTTTTACCTTAAGCGTAACTTGTTGAATAAAGCTTAACCCAGCAAGACACCTACTGTTCTGACTCTAACATCACACCTACACTAGGGTGACCAGACGTCCCCGATTTTACCGAGGGGGAAAATGTTGCGCGTAGACTGTTATTACGGTAGAGCTGTTGCGCGCAGAAACAGGTGTTACGGTAGCTGGCTGCGCTGCTGATAATATAAAGATGAGGAACAGAACGCACCACTAGATGGCGGTAATGATGCTTTTGGATGTCAGCTGCCATTTAAACACAAAGAAGAAGAAGACGAGCGCACCACTTTTAAAAAAGAAGAAGAAGAAGTGGAAGTTCGTTGTCAACCGGTGGTATGGACGAATTCATCTTTTATTATTGCCAAGATTGAATCCAGGTTGTCTTAATAACTGAAATCACTGCCCAAAGAATGATTAGTTCTAGAATATTTGTACTGAATCACAACAAGGTAAAGTAAGGCCAAAGGAACTTTAGTTAAACTACTCTTGGCTCTTACTCTGTTTCTGTCTTTTTCCAAAGTTCTGTTTATAAGACTTCCTAGAAATGGAAGAGCACACACACACCATTTCACACACACCCCTCCAACTAGGGAGGGAGGGCTTTTGGTCCAGAGCAGCGCCTGTACACAGTAAGATATCATGTTCCTATTTACGTCATACTGTATCCCTATAAAGGCTGAAAGTTACCCCATATTGTTGGGATTGTTGGGACTGCTGTGAAATGAAGATGATTGTAAGTCCAGAATAAACGAATCCCCCTGCTGGTCATTGAAGAGAAGTTGTGGTGTCTGGTCTCGTCTGTCTGTTTTTTAAGGTTAAACCCTCTCCCACAGTGGCAACTGATGGGGAGCTGCTGTGTTATGGTAAGTGTGTTAATCGATTCATTTTATTTGGATCGGACTGATCCTGTGAGAAATGTTTGGTTTGTGTCCAGGTTAAAAAATAATCAATAAAAAGTAAGACAAGACCACGAGTTACTGCTCACATGAGTAAAAAACACTCGGATAAAATGTAACAGAATGATTGAAAACTCTTTGTAAGGCGCTAATCTGGTACGGTGGTTCTCCAGGGATCAACAAGGGTTCGTCTAAAGATGTTTTAGAACTGATTGGTGACTTTTAGTTTATATTTCAGTTAGTTATTATAAGTAGAGTTATTACAAGTTGTTTTACTGATTTATGGTTGTGATTTATGAGCATAGACTTCCAGTTTTAGATGTGCTTTTCTACTGCTCAGTTTGGATATATGAAAGTTCCTCATGAAAAAATATGAGTCAGTAACAGGAGAACTGAATGAGACAAGATCTGCATGATCTGAGAATGATGTTTAATGTTAATTTATTATGTTGTTTTTGCTTGTAGCTCCTAATATTGTGGTAATTAGCATTTTTAGTATTTAATCAGATTAGATAATAATGAAGTTTTCATGTTGTATATTCTAATGTTTTTGGAAGTGATTTTAATTATATAATGTCTCTGTTTTAGAATAATGTAAGATTGATACAAGAAGAGAGAGGAAGAAGATAGGAAGACAGGTGCTGAAAAACTAGTCCATGCATTTGTTACTTCAAGGCTGGACTATTGTAATTCTTTACTATCAGGAAGTCCACAAAATGCAGTTCAAAGTCTTCAGCTGATCCAAATGCTGCAGCAAAAGTTCTGATCAAAATCAACAAAAGGGATCATATTTCTACAATTTTAGCTTCCCTTCATTGGCTTCCTGTTAAATCAAGAATAATATTTAAAATTCTTCTTCTAACGTATAAAGCCCTTAATAATCAAGCTCCACCATATATCAGAGCTCTGATTACCCCGTATGTTCCTAACAGAGCACTTCGCTCTCAGACTGCAGGTCTGCTGGTGGTTCCTAGAGTCTCTAAAAGTAGAATGGGAGGCAGATCCTGTAGCTATCAGGCTCCTCTCCTGTGGAACCAACTGCTAGTTTTGGTCCGTGAGGCAGACACCCTGTCTACTTTTAAGACTAATCTTAAAACTTTCCTTTTCGACAAAGCTTATTACTAGAGTGGCTTATGTTACCCTGACCTAGCTATGGGGATGTGCTTCTATGGGCTTAGACTACTGGAGGACATTAGGATCTATTTTTCTCACTCTATCGAGTTCTACTGTTCTTCAATTATTGCTTGTCATAATTTCTGCTTATAACTTTTTGTTCTCTCTCTTTTTTTTTCTTCATAGTAGGTACATCTGGTCTGTTATCATCATACATCATCCAGAGAAGACAGCTCACCTGCTATTACCATCTAATGTAGAACAGATTAATGCATCAATGTTTGCTTCTGTGCTTGTTTGTCTCTCTTGTTGTGTCTTCTGTAACCCCCAGTTGGTTGAGGCAGATGACCGTTCATACTGAGCCCGGTTCTGCTGGAGGTTTTTCCTTCCCGCTAATGGGTGTTTTTTCTTTCCACTGTCGCTTTATACTTGCTCAGTATAGAGGGATTGCTGCAAAGCCATGGACAATGCAGACGACTCTCCCTGTAGCCCTACGCTTCTCCAGGAGTGAATGCTGCTTGTCGGGACTTTGAAGCAATCAACTGGTTCCCTTATATAGGAAATTTTTGACCAATCTGTATAATATGATTGATTTTGACTTTGTAAAGTGCCTCGAGATGACATGTTTCATGAATTGGCGCTATATAAATAAAATTGAATTGAATTGAATTGAAAGGAGATTAAATGAGAGTGGAGGAAAATAGGAACACTGATGGAAAGAACGGTTGACAAGAAGGGAGAAAAAATTACTTAGAGCAGGGGTTTTCAAATTCGTTGAAGGTGAGCCTACCCTAGGAATAGGTAAAGATAACCACGCGCCCCCCCCCCCCCAACCACAAACCTACCCCACACAAGTCCCTGCAGTAAATGCATCTTTCTTTCGTGTTCCTGGAATGCTGTGTTTCAAAAACAACTGATAGCCCAACACGTTTTTTATTGTATTTCTTTTAACAAAGTACATTCATTAAAAAAAGGCCTATTAATAAAATATCCATCCAAATATTTCCATCTTACAGGCTACTTTTACTGAAACATCACGGACAGAGGGCCTACTTTTAAAATTGAACTGTCATTAGAGCAAATTCATAAACTATTGTTTTCAACAGCAGACAAACTGAACTAAACAGACGCCAATGATAAACTGAACTCACGTCAAAAGGAGACGTCAACTGAAATAATAATAATAAAAAAGATAACCTGAATTTAACAGATGTCAACATATTACATATTCCGATTTACATATTTAGGCTAATTATTCACAACTTAAACCTATTGCTATTTTAACAACCAAGCATTTTATTAGATACTATTTCTTATCTGATGTATTTCTGATGTTTGGCACTTTGTTTTACCTTTTGTTAAAGTGCTCTTTAAATAATGATGACAATGATAATGATTATGATCAGAATAAACTTTTGCATCACCTCCCAGAAGCTGGAAAGAAAAGAGACAGCTGGTGTTAAGCGTTCAATGAGCAGGTCCAGCGCGCGAGGTGAGCAGGTCCAGCGCGCGAGGTGCGCAGGTCCAGCGCGCAAGGTGCGCAGGTCCAGCGCGCGAGCAAAGTCGCGTGCGCGTGCAGAGATGGAACTGATCGCGAGGACAGAGCGTGGGTTGAGAAGAGTTTTTCAGAGTTGAGTGCGCGCCAGACTGGTTTTGAGCGGGCGCGTGTTGTCTCACTGCGCGCTTGGATCGGTTCCTGTGCACTCAAACAAAAGGCACACATATCTTCTTCTCCAGCACATTCTTCGCGCCTCCCCTGTGACTCTTTGGCGCCGCCCAGGGGAGGCGCGCCTCACCTATTGAAAACCCCTGACTTAGAGTATTAATAAAGTTCAAGTGATAAAGCGTTGACATGATTTAAGTGATAAACTAACGTATTGAGTAATGTAGTGTGCAAAGTATGCTTTGTAAAACAGAGTAGCTATATACTCAGGTTTGAGTTGAGAAGCCCAATGTCTGAGGATATAACCTCTCTCTGAGTCTCAGCACTGAACATGAGTTTCACTGCACTTCCCTAGCTGTGGCAGAATGAAGAGGCAGTTTAGTTGTATTTTTTTTCTGGTGTTTTAAAAATTTCAGTTCTGCACATAATATATCCTCTTCTCCTCTTATTTTATCCAGACCTCTCAGGCCACAATGCCTGATTATTGTGGCTGATGGCTCTTCAGACACAAAAGGCCTTGAAGAAACCAGAGATGATCTCATGTTAGCGGACTCACTGACCGGAGTTAACTCACCTTGTAGGAGCAAACAATATACTTGCACATCAACTACTACCATACACATAATGTAGTTATACACACTTTATGTAAGTTTATACATGCTCATGATGCACTACACACATAATCACTTGCATTCATGTCAAGGGATTTCCAAGTCTGTGCTTTTTTGAACATGTTTAACACCTTTTCACCTCACATCACCAAAGCCCATTTTCTTGTCCCAAACAGGCTCTATGCACAGCGCCACTTCTTCCTGAACCTCAGCAGCTCCTTTGTTTCCTGTCTTTCATTACAGGACAAGCTGATTAATCCAGGTGTGTCTGACCTCAGAAACCAGCCAGACACACCTGGATTAATCAGCTTGTCCTGTAATGAAAGACAGGAAACAAAGCAGCTGCTGAAGTTCAGGAAGTAGTGGAGCTTTGTTTATAGCCCATTAGTGGGAGAAATGAATGTGCTTCTTTGAGATGCACAGGCCCCTGATGTGGTCAGTTGACAGTAAGAAACATATATCATCCTTTACCTGCAGGCTTGACTGCTACTTCTTTTTGATGTTAACGCAGACAAAAACGATTTCTCATAGGTATGTAGACGTGAACAGAAACAAAAGTATTTGTTGCACTTTTTTGAAAAGGTGGGGGAACTCTGTCTCCACAGACAGGCACAGGCTAAATGTTTGCTTTTAGTTTTTCGTTTTTTTCCCCCTCATGTCATTCTCCCTTTAGGAGGCGGCAGAGCTGTTTGGGCCCCACAAGATTGGAAAACCCTGCTAACCACCCTTGACCCCTCTACTCCCACCCCCACCACTGTCCCCCAACCCAGAGACACAGTTCTAGTTTCTATTAATAGCACTATTTATTCATTTTATTAATCTTAGGATGCACTAAAAGTGTGGAGAGGCACATTCCTGGCTTTTACACTTGATTTTTGTTGTTTAAATATTAATAAATATGTAAAAATAAATGAAACCATTACTGTCCCCATTTCCTAATTTCATCTTGATGAGATGTATTGATTTTTATCCACGAGCAAGAAATGTCCCCAGATTTGAATTCAGAAATCTGGTCACCTTAACCTACACCAACATGTCTTTTCAACTTTTGTAGCACCCCTGGAATTCCACACTGAACAAGAATGTGCTTTAAGCATCATCGGAATGCAAAGTCAGAAAGGCTAAATGCTACCATGTTTGCTACAGGCTAGCGCACTAGCAGCTATCCAGGGGCTAATACCTTTCGGATATTAGCCCCTGGTTTGAAACGCTTTGAAACATTCATAGACAAAGTATTGTTATGAAAATATATAATCACTTATATGATAATAGGGTATTTTAAAGTTATACATATATTAACCTTTAACACAGTAACCTGGGATGGGAGTTGGTTGCAGAATACAATGGGTGCATTCAGACTTCAGTAAGAGTGCCAGCCGCAGCACAGAACGGGAAATTTATGAGAGCCTTGTGGAGAAGATAGTGTTTTCAAAAACCCTTTCTCAAGGCTTCAATGTTATTTCAGGAAACTCCCAAGAAACAGGCTAGGGCAATAGATTACATTTAACGGTCGAGTGTCAGGAAGCACATGTGTGAGGCAGACTGAATGTCTCTGCTGAAGGGGGGTTAGTCCGGCCCCCTTTGGAGCCGTCTCTGTGTTAAAAGGCTTGTTCCGAGTGTAAACGCTGAGACACATTTTACAACTCATGGAAGATACTTCGAGATAAGATTAGGCTATCCGCGTCGTTGATAAAACTTGTAAATTGTCTCCCACTTTGGAATTCCAAATTGTAATAAATATATGTTTTAACTGTTTTGCCTTTGATTATTGTCTCCTCTCTTGTTGCCAAATCATTGATCCGGACAGCTGCGAAGGGCCGTGGTAACGTGAACGAGACCTGAGTTTTAGCACATGGGGCCGTGACCCCGATTTGGCTGTAAGTAGTGTCATGGTTTAGTTTTGATTCGGCTTTTGTTGCCATTGGTTTTCGGTTTTTCCACCTTGTTTTAGTTTTAGTTAGGGTTTGACTTTATTTATTGTTTTTAGTTTCTCCTTCCCCTCACTTCAGCCTTCCCTTCCACCCAGCCTTCACTTCACTCTCCTTGCAGTCAGTCACACCTGTTAGTAATTATTCAGTCAGATGCATGTCACCTGTTAGTCTTCCTATTTAAACCTCCCTCTGCCTCACTTTAGTGCTGGTCCGTCTTCTGCTATCCACCACTCCATGCCAGTCCTCGTTTTCGTCTTGGAAGATCTGTTTTCTGTTCTCTCGTTTAAGGTTAGTCCTGCCTGTTGCCTTGAAAGACTTTGTACCCTGCTATTGTCCCTGGAGAAGCTCTGTTCTGTGTCCTGGTGTCTCCAGAGAGCGTCTAACCTGACTAGCCGCTCTGAGAAAGCTCTGCTCTGTGCCACGCCATCCAGCTTCATTGGACTCTCTCTCCTGGCCGTCAGCTCCTGCCTTCTCCTGCACCCCTGAGCCGCTGTATTCCTGCACCTCTGGTTACATCTTCCATCAATCATCTACCCTTCAATAAACCTCTCAAACGTTTGTCCTGTGTGTGTTCTGAGTTCATCAATAAACAATTTCTGACAAGTAGAGGGACATTTTGAATTTGGCCGCGAAGGAGGACTTGTCTGCAGCACCATGGGTCGACCCGAAAAAAGGTAAGGAGATCTTTATTCTTTGTTGGCGAAATGTTAGATGTTTAGGCTAAATTAAGTGGTGCTGCGGATACAAAGAAAATAAAAAGTCTCGAGGTTTGGTCACCTCAACTCCAGACTGACGGGTTCTGGTGATTTTTAAGACTGAGATGGGGCGCTTTCTCTGGAAAAGGAGACTTCCTAAAGAAGCGTAGCGATAGGGCCGGTCGAGATACGTTAACATCTTTAAAAGTTGAGACTAAGAACAGCTAAGACCCTAAATGGTGCAACTGTTATAGAAGAATAGATTGATTAAAAGGGATCCTAGGGGAATGATTTGGGTTGTTCCCTAGCTCCAGAACGGGGTTCTGGATACACAACGGTTAGACCGGGAGATATTGATTAAAAGGTTCCGTCGATTATGGACAGGGCGTAGGAGTCCTTCTGTGTCGCGCAAGCTCTCTGTCTTAAAATGTTATGTTTGTCCTGTTTTGTTTAACAAGTTTGTTTTGGTTTAAATGGGATCCATTGTGTGAGTAAACAAAGAGCAGAGTCCGCGGCTACGGTGTGAGTCTGTCTGTCTGTGTGTGCGCGCAGAACCGAGGTTTGTGTGTGTGCGCGCGAGTGGTTACGTATGCGTATGTCTGGCTGTGAATCGCTTTTTATGTGTAGTAGTTACGGTGGAAAAGTACTGTGTCAAGTTGAGTGCAGTTTGTAAATAGGCGAGGATCATGGAAGGAGCATTTGATCAGGATATTCAGGACAAACAATGGGGCTCCGCTCCCTGGAAATCTTTGGGAGAACAGGTCGAGGCGCTGATGGGTTTTGTTGAAACGCATGAAAACTTGGACAAAAAGACGCAATCTGAGTGGAGACAGAAAGTCATGGAAGCTATTACGGCAGAAGAGAAACGGCTGGAAAATGGTGAACCGCTTGGCAAGTATTTGGTAAAACAGTATGTTAAAAGTAAGAAACATATGAAGGAATGTACGCAGAAACAACAGAAACCTGGTTTGTTGCATTTTGGGAAACGCGACCAGGAAAAAGATAAGGCAGACAGAGGTTAAATCATGGGAAAAATTGTTGGTAATTTGGCAGGGAATTAAACATTTGTTCGAAACAAAAGAAGAACCAGAACAGTTTCCAATATCGCAGGGCAGGTCTCCACCCCCATATAGCTTAAACACTCCTTCTTCCGGACTGTATCCAGTCTTAGACGTGAGGGGCGGAGAGCTAGTGGTAGAATCGGTTCCCGGTTATACACCCAGGAACAACACATTTTTAGACAACACTCAACAACCACATACGTCACTTAATACGCCACCCATATCCCTCACTCCTTTGAAGTCATGTGAACGCTTTCTTGCTCGAGCAGCTCGCGAGAACTGGTCCTAGTCTGTTGAAGGGCTTCCCTCCCCGCTTAGTGCCCACCCCATTTCTCAGATGACGAAAGCGGGTGCTGAGGAGCACACATTGAGGACTCAGGAACTTGGAGTAAGATCGCCCCCTAGGGGCGGTCCTTGTGCATGTTCAGAGAAAACGCAGCAAGCAACAGACTTAAATCAGGTTGACCATAATAAAACAGGAATTAGAACACCGGCAGCTTTGACTGATGTCAGGTTTAAGAACCCACAGTCAGCAGAACCAGAGATTAAAGTAAAAATGGCGCTTAAAGGTGTTTGGCAGGAGGACGACTCTGCAGATATGTTAGATGTGCCACTTGTGGAGTTCTCCTTAGATGGAGAAACAAATGCTGAAGAATTGATGGTAGATAATAATGGGTTATATCATTCTACTGAAGAAGCTGAATTTGCAAGGAGGCAGAGGGCATCAAGGACCCGTGGTGTGAGGAGAAATTTAAAGGACAGATTTGACAGCATGCATTCAATGACAACACGTTCTCAAGGTCCCACAAGAGTGCAGATGGCTTTATTACAAAATAATTTGGGGACAGAGAAGTATGTCCCTTACTCACTTGGTGATGTGCAAGCCCTGGTGGATAAATTGCCTAGTATTGCAACTGGTGGCAGACTGTGGTTGGCTGAACTCGATAATTTAACTAAAGGCACAAAACTGGCTTTGGGTGATTTTAGAGCCGTTCTAGGACGTTGTGTTCCTGCTTCAACTGCAGATAACATTGAATATGAGGCTCAAACATCCCGCCTCAGGGATGAAACTTTGTTGTCTTTAGTAATTACTCATTTGGGAAATGCAATTAGAGAACATTTTCCCTTATCCACCCCAGCAGCAGTTCCCAAGTTTGATTACATAACTCAAGATGACTACATAACTGAAGCTGAAGGGAAATGGATCAAACACACAGGTGTAAATCCAAAAGGGGATAGATCTAACTTGGGTGAATTATTTAGAGAAGCAGTGCTAAAAGTGGTACCTTCTTTAGTGTCACAGCTGATGAAACAAAATCCTGAGATGCCTGGTTGTGAGTATGCTCGCTGGGAAAAACATTTAGTACATCATTTGCATGTTGCTCAGGATGAGGAGAGAAAGAAAAAACAAGAGAAAGAGGACATCCATGATCAATTAATCAGATTGCAGTTATTGGACGCAAAACGGCAGATGAGTAAACGAAAAACAGAAAAAACTGAACATGTGATGGTCTCAGCAGTTGCATCTCCTGGGGCTCCATCCCCAACGGTCACACCTCAGTTTAATCCAATACAAGGGGGAGGAATCCCCCCTCCTGTCTTTTATCCTCCATATAATTCCAGGTTTGCTGGTCCTGCACGTGGATTCAGGTGGCGATTTGGTGATCAGCGTGGACAGGCGGGTTGGGGCCACGGTCTGAGAGGACGAGGTGGATATAGCGGAACTTTGAGAACACCTGTCGACATTTGCTTCAACTGTGGACATGCTGGCCACTGGGCAAGAGACTGTGTAGCTCCATCGGCAGGTCAGCCTAACATAGTGCCGCCGAACCAAAACATGACCCCACCTCCACAAGGTCAGTACCCCCAGCACGGGGATAACTTTTCATATGAACAATTTTGACACACCCCTGAGGATAACTCCAGCAGCGTGGGCACCGCAGACCCCATGCTGCCAGCGAAAGTTGGAGAAGACTACATTAACTTTTTAGTTGACACTGGAGCCACATATTCCACTATTATCAACCAGCCATCTGCCTCTGTGCTGTCGACTAAGACTGTGTGACTAATGGGTTTCTCAGGGAAGTAACAGCGTCTGCCGTTGACCTTACCACTTCCGGTAGAAGTGGGTAACCAGAAAATACATCATTCATTCGTATGGTCTCCTTCTACACCTGTCAAGTTATTAGGAAGAGACTTGTTGGTTAAACTGGGAGCTGCAGTGCTTTGTGGACCTCAAGGTTTGACTGTTACCTTTCCAGACAGTTCTTCCCTAGCATGTGGTCACACTTTCCAGGATGGAAAATATCTAGTTCAACCCGTGGGGGAAGAATTTGCTGACATCTATTGGGGACTCTTAACAGAACCTGCTGAAACTGGTGTTCTCTCGGTGTTGCAGGTTTGTTGTTTTCAAACTCTACTAATACTTATCAAATTGTCTGTGATGTAACTGACAAGGTTCTTTTGAAACACGAGCTCTTGACTCGACACCATGGCAGGGAACGTACTGACCATCATAAAGCAGTAGAGATGTTGGATGCTCTCCCATCATAACTCTGGGCAACTAGTCCCACGGACGTGGGATTAGTTTTATGTGCTCCAGTTTCATTTCAGGTTGCGACTGAGTCTCCTGTTTGGGTGAATCAGTATCCACATAAACCTCAAGCAGAGGAAGGCATTGCTGACACCATTGCAGGCCTTTTGGCAGCTGGAGTATTAGAACCCTCTGTCTCAGCCTGGAACACACCCATTCTTAGAGACTTAGAAAACTTTGTCATTTTGTATGCACAGAGTGCGTACAGAACAAAATTTCGTTAGCATACAGCTTGAAAAATTACAGTAAATTGCAGTAAATTACAGGATAAGGTGCAGTAGTGATTTATAGTAAACAGTTTAAATGTAAACAATGCAGGAGAAATAGACTGTGCGATCACAGTGTACAGGTGAGTATTGTTAAAAAACTGATTGTATGTGCAGAAATTATTGTGCAAAGGGCATCTGTGCAAGAATGCATTTTAGAAACTGAGAGTTCGGCAGCATTTGTAATGCTAGATAAGGATGCAATGATGCAAATGTGCAAATCTGCGAATGTGGTACAGAGTCCATTTTGTGGATTCAGCAGTTCAACAGTCTGATGGCATATGTGCAAATGTGCAAATATACGAATGTGGTACAGAGTCCATTTTGTGGCTTCAGCAGTTCAGAGTCCATTTTTTGGCTTCAGCAGTTCAACAGTCTGATGGCATATGTGCAAATGTGCAAATATACGAATGTGGTACAGAGTCCATTTTTTGTGGCTTCAGCAGTTACAGAGTCTTCCAGTGGAAAAGAAAAAAACTGGTAAATATCGCATGGCACATGATCTTAGAGCCATAAATTCTGTTTTGAAAACACCTACAATCTCTGTACCTAACCCATATGTGGCCATTTCCAGTTTGGAGCCCTCTCATCAGTGGTACACATGTATCTTCTTGGCAAACACATTTTTCTGTCTTCCTTTGGCTGAAGCGTGCAGAGATGTTTTTTCATTCACTTATTGAGGTCGCCAGCTACGTTACACCAGACTGCCACAAGGTTTTGCCCTATCACCAGGTATCTTTAATCAGGTTTTGAAAGATGTTTTACAGACATGTCCTCTGCCGAGAAACACCACCCTTATTCAGTACGTTGTTGGCTTCACCTACTGCCGAGATCTGTCTTCAGGCCACGGAGCTAGTTTTGAGACACCTTCATCAATATGGGTTCAAGGTCAGTAAGGATAAATTGCAAATTGCCAGGAAACAGGTTTCTTTCCTGGGCCGTGTTATCTCCGCAGGAACAACCAGCATGTCCTCCAGTCATAAGCAGAGCATTTTAACACATCCTAAACCGCTGCGCATGAAAGACATGCTTTCTTTTCTAGGATTAACTGGTTACAGTCGTAACTATATTCCCGGGTACACTGATCTGACGCAACCTTTGAGGGACCTTGTGAAGACGCAAGGTATGAGAAAACTGAATAATGTTTTGATTTGGACTCAGGAAGCGGAAGAATTTGTTCTGCTTAAACAAAGACTTGCATCAGCTGCTGAATTGACTCTTCCTGACTACTCTATACCATTTTTTTCTTGATGTTTCTACAACAAAACTCGCCCTTAACGGCGTTTTCTTCCAGAAAAAAGAGGGAGAGAGGAAAGTACTAATGTATATATCAGTAATGTTGGACAACATGGAAAAACGTCACCCCCAATGCACACAATATGCAGCAGGAATAGCCAGATTGATTCAAAAGACTGCACATTTAGTCATGGGACATACTCTATTTTGACAACTCAGTGTTGTGGCTTATGTAAATTCACAAAGCTTCACTATGACTGCACTCAGACAACACAGGCTGTCCAAAATCCTGGAAGCACCCAACATCACATTCACACATGAAGGCATAAACATGGCAGATGGCATGACGGATGGCGAACCCCATCAATGTGAGGAATTGGTCTCCAGGATGGAAAAGGTGAGACCAGATTTGGAAACTAGTCCTATTGAAGGCCCACAGGTGAGACAGTTGTTCACAGATGGGTGTTGTTTCAGACATGAAAGTGAAGGACTGAAAGCGGCATATGCTGTAGTGGAGCAAACAGACACAGGATTTGTAACAAGGAAGGCAGAAAGGTTACAAGGACCTCAGTCAGCGCAGAGAGCAGAGCTAATAGCAGTAATTGAGGCATTGAAGTTGGCAGAACGACAAGAGGTAAATGTATATATGAATTCAGCATATGCGGCAGGAGCAGTTCATGTGGAGTTATTTCAATGGTTGAGAGCAGGATTTTTGACAGCGGGGGGAAAACCGATAAAACACGAGATGGAGATGAGAGAACTGGCCGAAGCCTTGTCATTCCTGGCCAGAATTGCTGTAATAAAGTGCAAAGGACACGATAACAGTAATTCAGACATTGCATTAGGTAACCAGGCTGCAGACCAGGCTGCCAAAGCAGCCGCTGGATATGCGCCTCAGATGATGATGGTGACTGTGGAAGAGGAGCTGAGAGAAGAATTGAGCATGACAAAGATCAAACAGTTGCAGAGCAGAGCAGCCCCAGAGGAGAAAAATATGTGGAGGCTCAGAAGAGCGTCAGAGCAGGAAGGATGTTGGAGGGGGCCAGATGGGAGACTGGTGTTTCCTCCAGGACTGAAACAGGAGCTTTTTTCTGAAGCACATGGTGTAGGACATGTCGGTGTCAGACAGATGATGGAAAACTTGAAACAGTGGTGGCATCCATTTATGTCGGACATGGTCAAGCATTTTGTAAAAAGTTGTACAGTGTGTGGTCAATATAACTCAAAGAAGACTTTGAAACCTTTGCAGGGAATCTTTCCTTTGATCACAATCCCTGGGAAGGAAGTTATTCTTGATTACACAGACATGGTGACCCCTGCTGGAGGCTTCAAGTATTTGTTGGTGTGTGTGGACGCTTTTACAGGGTGGCCAGATGCCTGGCCTGTGTGATTTATGTATTATTGGCCTAATCCTGCTTCGCTACTAAAGGCCCATTTTTACCCCGGTTTAAGATTTGACAATAAATGAGGAATCATTTATCACAGGTAGAACGGTTTAAATACATATTTAATTCATAGAAATTAAAAATGGAGACAGAGTACATACCATTACAAGATGTTGTTCTCACCGCGGTGGATAAGTCTGTCTGTCTGTCTGAAGTAAGTTTTTACCAAGACATTCCTTTTATCAACTTTAAACTCCTCCTGCATGGCTCAGGGGGAGGATGACTGATCTCCTCTCCTTCTGACCACCCCCCTCAGGGCAATGAAACTCCATGTTTATCTTACGCTGGAGCAGGGAGGGACAGACCCCACTCTGCTTTCCTCAGTAACCCCAACTAAGATATATTTTTAATTCTTAACAACCCCTCTGTTTTGATCCCTCAAAGATCAAACCAATAACTAGGTTAAACTAAGTCTATGTCTTGAAACCCTTAAACAAAATGTAAATAGTAATATGTAATATTGTAACCCACTGTCCCCTCTGTTGGCGACTTATGAAATCAAATGAAGTTCAAATGTTCCCCTTAAATGTAAAATAACCCAAGTATAAGCTAAAAAGCTACTAAACCTATCTGAATATCTAACCTACTAGAATTAAGAAAAGTAAGCACCTTTATCCGAGAGGTACAAGGCTGAGATAAATGTGCAACTACCAGAAACTATTATATGATCTAAATATGACTTTAAGAGTCCTAACCTAGATTAACAAAATGTCTTCTTAGAAATAAAGATAACCCATGAAAGCACTACACTCAGATCAAACCACAGAATAAAAAGATTATCATGCAATGCAGAACCAAGATTCTAACGATACTAATATTGAACACCTTATGAATATGGAACTTATAAGACATATGCAGTGGTTACAAAACTCTCATTTTCTTTTGTCTTTTTTACACAATGCATTCAATTGTTGTCATGATGTCTTGCGTCTCGGAGATGTCTTCTTCTCGCCTTCAAAGAAGATGGTGTAAAGAGTCAGTGTTCCAACCGCGGTCTCCACACAACTGTATGTTAATCTTTATTAAAAATAAAAAACGAAAACAAAATAAACTTCCGGCTGCCTCATCCGCGAGTGGCTCTGCACATCGCGCTGCCCCGTTGCCGGATGGTACGGGTGGGTGGCAGTTGAAAATCCTTCCAGTCAGCCAGTCTGACCCGAAAGCTGGCCTGGTATTGTTCCCTTAAACCCTCTGTTTGGCTGGTACACACGGCTCCTGGAATGTGAAGGGCCCCTGACCCTTTGGCCCACCACATCTGTCTGTGATGACCTCAGCGCGCACTCCTTCGAGGTCGGGGGTCGGTGGACTCCCTTCACATTTCTCCTAATTTTATGTCTCCTGAAACTTACACGACAACCGTTTAAATATCAAATGTTGTGTGCTACCTGTAATTCCGGAGGTTGACTTCGGTCCCGAAAAGCTCCTTTCAGTCATATGTAATCATATCCTGTAATGAAATTAACTGAACACTCCCACAGGAAACACACTTCACATCTTCAATTGTTCCATCTCCATCCTATTTTAGAAATGTAATACTTAATGAGACATTTTATCGCAATTTCACTTTCCCCGTCCTTACGCTGTCCTGTAAGAAAATGCAACGACCACACAAATACGTTACTCTGGTGAAGATTCCCCTGTCTGTAAAATCAAAAATTAGTTAACACTAAGAGTCTAGGTGTGCACCTAGTTTGTATCGAGTATCCCCCCAAAGGTGTTAACGGCTCTCCTCTGGTGGAATGAGCGCCATTTGCAAATCAAAAGGCAATTGTAAGAATGTGGTTTGGTGACTTCAGCTGGTGTGCTGGGGTTTCCTTGTTTGAGCTGCCTCCCTTTGTGTTGTATAGGAGTTTTTTCAAGGAGTTGAGTAATTTACAGAATTTCTGTGGGGATAAATAGAGCAGGCACAGCACACAGACTCAGAATTCACCCGGAATTCACCATGGCACAACCAAGGCGACCAAGAAGGATGAACGCTCAGGAGGCTTTAGCCATGCTTCAGAGCATGTCAGACTACGAATCTGATGGTGGATCTGTTGGAGACTTAGCATTTCAGAATGAAAACAGCGCAACCGATTCTTCAAGTGAAGAGGATGATTCTGATGAGAATGCGACTGCTTTTGCACCAGCAAATCCTCCCCTCCAAAGACGCACCAGGGGCAGAGTGGTCAATTATATGATTGAGCGGGACAGTTCAAACACTGAGGCTACATCAGATGAAGAGGAAGACACAGTGCGCGGCAACCCCCCTCCTTGCAAAAAACAAAAAACTGCTGATGTTGGCACAATGCCTGGATCCACAGAGAAGGCGAAAGATGGCACTGTTTGGTCCCACTGGAAAGTTGGAGACTTTTCTGTTCCTGAAACCCCACAGACTGCCTTCAATGGATCTGGAGGGCCAACAGATTCTGCGAAACGCAAAATCACAAGTCGCCTTCGCAGCTTCCTGTGTTTGTTGGATGTGAACATGTTGCTGACCATCAGAGACTGCACAGTCCACGAGGCCCGCAGAACAAACCCCAGCTGGCAAATGAGTATCTACGAGCTGATGGCTTTCCTCGCAATCCTTTTTCGAAGGGCTGCCATGGGTTACATTGGTCCCATGCGACACATGTGGGCCAATAAATTCGGAAACGCAGATATCAAACCCATAATGCCTCCTAACCGTTTTTTTGAAATAAGACGGTACCTTCGTTTTGACAACAAGGACACCCGGAAGGAACGCATACACAATGACAAATTTGCAGCAATTTCTGACATCTGGATGCGTTTTGTTCAGAACTGTGTGTCCTACAGTCCAGGACAGCATGTTACAGTGGATGAGCAGCTGTTTCCGTCAAAGGTTCGGTGCCCCTTTTTGCAGTACATTGCATCCAAGCCTGACAAGTTTGGAATCAAGTTTTGGATTGCAGCAGATCTGGACACAAAATACATGTGTAATGCCATCCCTTACTTGGGAAAAGATCCCACTCGTCCAAAAAGAGAGAGGTTGTCAGTGAACGTTGTTCTAAAATTGAAGGAACCATTTTTGGACAAGGGAAGGACTGTAGCTATGGACAATTTCTTCACCTCTCTGTCTTTGGCTAACAGGCTCCTTCAGCAAAATACAACTCTGCTTGGCACCATCAACAAAATTCGTCGGGAGCTACCAGCAACTGCAAAGGAAACCTCGGGGTGCCAGTTGCACTCCACACAGGTGTTCAAATCTGGAAGTGCCTTGCTGACAGTGTATGCGACAAAAAAAAAAAGAAATCTGTCTGTCTTCTGAGTACCATGCATCACAAAGTGGAAATTGTGGACATTCAAAAACAAAAACCAAACACTGTGGTTGATTACAACCAGCTCAAATGTGGTGTTGATATTATGGACCAGAAACTGCGCAACTACTCTGTGCGTGCAGGAACACGGAGGTGGCCCATGGCTGTGTTTTATAAGACAGTACCTTCGTTTTGACAACAAGGACACCCGCAAGGAACGCATACACAATGACAAATTTGCAGCAATTTCTGACATCTGGATGCGGTTTGTTCAGAACTGTGTGTCGTCCTACAGTCCAGGACAG
Source organism: Fundulus diaphanus (assembly GCA_037039145.1). Classification (NCBI taxonomy): domain Eukaryota; kingdom Metazoa; phylum Chordata; class Actinopteri; order Cyprinodontiformes; family Fundulidae; genus Fundulus; species Fundulus diaphanus. The sequence continues at coordinate 3,415,424 of CM073129.1, read as the reverse complement.
CATGTTACAGTGGATGAGCAGCTGTTTCCGTCCAAGGTTCGGTGCCCCTTTTTGCAGTACATTGCATCCAAGCCTGATAAGTTTGGAATCAAGTTTTGGATTGCAGCATATCTGGACACAAAATACATGTGTAATGCCATCCCTTACTTGGGAAAAGATCCCATTCGTCCAAAAGGAGAGAGGTTGTCAGAGAACGTTGTTCTAAAATTGATGGAACCATTTTTGGACAAGGGAAGGACTGTAGCTATGGACAATTTCTTCACCTCTCTGTCTTTGGCTAACAGGCTCCTTCAGCAAAATACAACTCTGCTTGGCACCATCAACAAAATTCGTCGGGAGCTACCAGCAACTGCAAAGGAAACCTCGGGGTGCCAGTTGCACTCCACACAGGTGTTCAAATCTGGAAGTGCCTTGCTGACAGTGTATGCGACAAAAAAAAAAGAAATCTGTCTGTCTTCTGAGTACCATGCATCACAAAGTGGAAATTGTGGACATTCAAAAACAAAAACCAAACACTGTGGTTGATTACAACCAGCTCAAATGTGGTGTTGATATTATGGACCAGAAACTGCGCAACTACTCTGTGCGTGCAGGAACACGGAGGTGGCCCATGGCTGTGTTTGATAAGACAGTACCTTCGTTTTGACAACAAGGACACCCGCAAGGAACGCATACACAATGACAAATTTGCAGCAATTTCTGACATCTGGATGCGGTTTGTTCAGAACTGTGTGTCGTCCTACAGTCCAGGACAGCATGTTACAGTGGATGAGCAGCTGTTTCCGTCCAAGGTTCGGTGCCCCTTTTTGCAGTACATTGCATCCAAGCCTGACAAGTTTGGAATCAAGTTTTGGATTGCAGCAGATCTGGACACAAAATACATGTGTAATGCCATCCCTTACTTGGGAAAAGATCCCATTCGTCCAAAAGGAGAGAGGTTGTCAGAGAACGTTGTTCTAAAATTGATGGAACCATTTTTGGACAAGGGAAGGACTGTAGCTATGGAAAATTTCTTCACCTCTCTGTCTTTGGCTAACAGGCTCCTTCAGCAAAATACAACTCTGCTTGGCACCATCAACAAAATTCGTCGGGAGCTACCAGCAACTGCAAAGGAAACCTCGGGGCGCCAGTTGCACTCCACACAGGTGTTCAAATCTGGAAGTGCCTTGCTGACAGTGTATGTGACAAAAAAAAAGAAATCTGTCTGTCTTCTGAGTACCATGCATCACAAAGTGGAAATTGTGGACATTCAAAAACAAAAACCAAACACTGTGGTTGATTACAACCAGCTCAAATGTGGTGTTGATATTATGGACCAGAAACTGCGCAACTACTCTGTGCGTGCAGGAACACGGAGGTGGCCCATGGCTGTGTTTGATAAGACAGTACCTTCGTTTTGACAACAAGGACACCCGCAAGGAACGCATACACAATGACAAATTTGCAGCAATTTCTGACATCTGGATGCGGTTTGTTCAGAACTGTGTGTCGTCCTACAGTCCAGGACAGCATGTTACAGTGGATGAGCAGCTGTTTCCGTCCAAGGTTCGGTGCCCCTTTTTGCAGTACATTGCATCCAAGCCTGACAAGTTTGGAATCAAGTTTTGGATTGCAGCAGATCTGGACACAAAATACATGTGTAATGCCATCCCTTACTTGGGAAAAGATCCCATTCGTCCAAAAGGAGAGAGGTTGTCAGAGAACGTTGTTCTAAAATTGATGGAACCATTTTTGGACAAGGGAAGGACTGTAGCTATGGACAATTTCTTCACCTCTCCGTCTTTGGCTAACAGGCTCCTTCAGCAAAATACAACTCTGCTTGGCACCATCAACAAAATTCGTCGGGAGCTACCAGCAACTGCAAAGGAAACCTCGGGGCGCCAGTTGCACTCCACACAGGTGTTCAAATCTGGAAGTGCCTTGCTGACAGTGTATGTGACAAAAAAAAGAAATCTGTCTGTCTTCTGAGTACCATGCATCACAAAGTGGAAATTGTGGACATTCAAAAACAAAAACCAAACACTGTGGTTGATTACAACCAGCTCAAATGTGGTGTTGATATTATGGACCAGAAACTGCGCAACTACTCTGTGCGTGCAGGAACACGGAGGTGGCCCATGGCTGTGTTTTATAACCTGCTTGACATGGCCGCCACAAATGCACATGTTTTGTACACAGCGTGTACAGGATCCAAAGAAAGTCGTCGACTGTATATGCTGGAGCTTTCAGAGGAACTCAAAAACAGGCTCCTGCAGGAAAAGACACAAGAGGAAGAGCAAAAACAGCTACGCCGTGAGATGAGAGTTTCCCAGCAGAAAAAGACTCAATGCCAGGTGCGCATACTCTGCAATAACAACAGAAGTACTGAACGTTGTGTCCACTGCGGCAAATTTACCTGTGGCAAATGTAGGAAAGGCTCACTGTGGGAATGTGGAAACTGCTAGATGGGACAATTGTATTTTACATTTTTCCACTTTATATTTAGTGCTTTATCCATATGTAGACTGCTTCTGCTCTGAAATAAAAAAAAATTTCTGAAGTTATACCTTCTGTCTGTTGTTTTTCAAAATTGAGCTGTTTGGGGTAGTATTTGGCTCCAGTCCCCCCAACAGTACATCACAACTCTCAGAACCATTCCACCCCCTTCAGTTTTGGTTTTAGTTCAAGCCTCTCTGTTGAGGAGTGTTTTACCTGAAAGCGGGGGTGGGGGGGTGGGGGGACTACGGCTGTTCCTTGTGTGACATAAATGTTACTCCAATACTAAAGGCATACTGTTTGTCATTCTCTAAGATTACATTTTGAATGACATAAAAAGGCGAGACAAGACAAAATACAATTATTCTTTCGTTCATATAGTGAGCTTTGCAATATACATGAGTCTGTTGGTGAATGGACAATAGAAATAGGCTCTGCCTTGCCTTGTTGGAAAAGCATGGCTATGACCGGTTCTCAGCTCAGGAACTAGGACCCGTCACAGGTTATTTGCATTATAATAGGGACAGTTAGCAAGGTAGAGTGAATACACAAACTTGAAGGGGAGGGGGGGCTTGCAAGAAAACTGAAATTCTCTGGGACTCCTAGTGTTAATGCAGTTGTGAAATCAAAGTATAGTAACGAGACGCATATGGGGCCCATTCACCTAACTCATCTCGTTTCACCCGGTTGAGGATTTGGCACAAAGAGAAGAGGCAGTGAATTCAGAGGCAAAAACAACAGTTAAACATATATTTATTACAACTTGGAATTCCAAAGTGGGAGACACAACCTTTATCACAGCATCGGATACCTTAAGTTCTCTGCCTGGGTCTGAAGCCTGTCTCAAAACGTACACATCGTTCCTTCCTTTTCAAACTTACATAGGCCAAGCGGGGGCTAGACCAACCTTCTTTTTTCTAAGTTTCTGCTGAGAACATCTGTCTCCTAACCTTTGACCATTAAATGTGATTTAGCTTGGTTCCTGGCTTGTTTCCTGGAAGTTAACTAAAACAATGAAAAGCCTCATGTAAGCATTTTTAACAATGTTATCTGTTCACAAGACTGTCATATGGCCTCGGTGCATCCTTTTCCTGACACATGCCCACTGAATCTAATTTTATAGTTCCGGCCTGTTTTGTGAGTCACTTAAAACAACATTCCAGAGAGCCATGGGTAAGGTCTTTTGTGGGGGTTTTCTGTTTGTTTAAACAACCGTTATCTGATTTACAACGCAGTTACATACCTCTGTGGTGTCCTGCGCAAGAATCCTTCTTCGAAATTACTTGTGCCAAGGGTTGATATAAAGTTTAAGATCTATATAACTTTAAAATACAGTGTTATCATATAAATGTTTGTCATATCCCTCTGCTTGGAACAAAATTAATTTTGTTACAAAACATTAACAAAGAATAGTATTAGTCATCACAGGGAATCAATTAACTGCAAATAATTATCTGAATTGAAGTATGAAAAAACACTCCCCTATATCCTGGATTCAGATCAAAACTTAATGCAATTTCATAATCCCACAGATCTACAAGAAGTCCTCCAAAAGTTGTGTAAGATCAGTGTACCCATTGAAATAATGATTGTAAACTAATGTGCTCACAGCAAGTTGATGGTATGAGAATGCTGAATGTTCCAAGGTACTTACACACTGATAAAATATTGGGTTTTACCTGAATAAAACACCTGGTAACAGCAAATTCTGGTGAAAATCTGATATGTTTTAGCAGGCAACAGTTATATTGTACAATAGAAAAATCTCAATACTTGTGAGCTATTTAAGAAATAACCTATCAGATCCGTTTAACCTATGTTGTTTAAAAACAGAATGTCCCAAGCAGGACACATCTGTGCTTACCGAGAGGCCCATGTAATAAACCTGTCCCCTCAGGACGTTGCAACCCCCCTTGTGAAAATTTATGACATGCAGTTGTTAACCAGAACTCACAGAAACCTAAGTATAAGTGGAGCACGTGAAAGTATTCCCACCCCTGTGGATTGTCTGCCCATAGAAGATATGGTAACATACACCAGCTGCTGTTAATTATGAGCAATACGGTCCTGGACATAATAGAATTAAAACTCATGTTTAAAGGGGAAGTCCGGTCAACAAGGAAAAATCAGGGTATCATTAGCTATAACTAAAACTAATACATTTGTGGTTATTTAATGAACTTATCTTTAATCAATAAGAAAATAAAAACATAAATTGTCGTCTGAATCACTGTGTATGGGGGCTGACATGACTGCCCAAATATGGGCAGTAAGGGGCGTTTGACATCACATCCTGCGACGTGGAAGAGCGGAAGCGGCGACAGTATTTCTCTCCGCTTTCCATGCAAAGTCAATAGGAGCCGTTCTACACAGCTGCGATCATCAATAATTATTTCGGATTTCCAGAGGACTTCACCGCTGACATTCCCAAGAGCTATTGCTGAAGCAACAATGCCCACGTGCATGGCCATCGGATGTTCCAACACAACTGGTAAAAGAGGAAAAAACATTGCTTATTTCAACACAGTCACTTCAGCGATCTCTCCTCCGCTGTGTGTGTGTGTGTGTGTGTGTGTGTGTGCGCGCGCGCTCAGCTGCAGCGCCGGTGCAAAGCCGTGCTCAGCCCAGCATGTGCTGGAATGCTCTTATATTTTAATACTTATACTATAATAATCAGCTAACTTAAGTCACTTCAGCGATCTCTCCTCCGCTGTGTGTGTGTGTGTGCGCGCGCTCTGCTGCAGCGCCGGCAAAGCCGTGCTGCGCGGAGCACGCACACACACACACACACACACGCGTGTATAGATATATACTGTAGGACCCGACTGAGTTTGATCTTGGAAAATAGTGCGCCGTGACAGAGCGTTGAAACTTGCTCAACAGCGGGTCCGCCGAGTGACGTCAAAAAATGGGAGGTGACAGTACTATTCTTTACCAAGATGGATTCCTCCACATAAACATGATTAAATGAGAATTATTATTAATTAAAAAAACTTACAATTTTTTGCACAGTATGTAGTAGTTTTATATTTAAAGTACTTTCAGCAGTTTGAATTCTGATTTTGACCGGACTTCTCCTTTAAAAGGAACATATCAGTTATATAGTAAAAAATTTTAAGAGACAGTAGTATATTTTTCAAAACCGCAAACCTGTACTGCTCATATCTGCCCAATCGGCTGCCTTAAGAAGTTATTACGTGCACCAATCCATTTGCCTAGAAGCTCAAGAGTTGGAGACACAGATAAAATATTAGAAATCACATTCCATTAAATTTGGTCAGAAGTATATTGGTAGAAATAACAGTCTGAATTACCTTAACAAAAAGTCTGTTATCAGTCTGTGGTCCTTGAGATGGACTCGGACTGACATGTTCAGCAGATCAGGCAGAAAAGAGATTGGAGTTTAGGCGTCGCACTCACAGCTTCCATGTATGGAACTCCACATTTCATCCCCCACGTGTTGCAGTGATTCGCTGTCGACGCACCTCAGTGACAAAGTTCTGGTCCACGACTCAGAAACTGGATGAGGCATTCAACTCCAGTGTATACAGACAGTCATTTTCCCTTGACAGCTTAGGATCTGTGCTGTTCATAGGCGTTGGCCATTGTTCCAGGGTGAGGAAACATTTTTCATGGGAGCGTTATCCCCTAGATGGGGCACTGACCTTCTTGAAGGTGAGGTGATATTGGGACTTCTTGCCAGGAATTAGTGATGTGAAACAGTCCCTGATCCAGTGTCCAGCGTAAGCAACTGTCCCAGATGTGATGGGTGCCCCACGACACACATATCGCCTGTAAATGCTCAGTTTTATTCTTCCAACCCCAAATCGGCACCGATCTGCGTCTCATGTCATCCGTGTCCATACTCCAGAACGAACAGACCTGTAACAAAATTAAGATAGAAAAAGAAAAACAGGGGGGAAGGGAACTCCCCCACCTTAAATTAAAATAGAGACAGTTCTCGATGGAATCAGCTGCTTACTCTCACTCCTTCCTATGTTGTTTTCCAATAACTGTAATTTTACCAACTTTTAGTAATTAACAAACTCAAGCGTTGTGTATCACCCTTCCTTTGAGTCACAGGCAAATGGTGTATCAAATATTGTATCAGCGAGCGTATCAAGATTGAAATTCATCAGCTGAGATATTGAAGAGGGCACGTTGTTTTTTTTTGTTGTAACACTATTACTCTAAATAATTCCCCTAAATTGGACTGATTTATTTAGGATCCACACCTGTGTGTTTGATCCATCCTACTGATTTTTCCAGAAGATATCGAGAGTCCCAGTCAAACTCAGGAACCTTCTGCTAAAGTGTATAAAGAAAATGCTGTATAACTACATCCATCAAGGAAGAAAGTATAAAAAACACCAAAGGTACATTTTAAAACAGCTCTAAAATCAGTTATGTGCCTTTGTTTAGTAAATTTTTAAGTCAAATTCTGCCGGCCACGAACAATCACCAGCAACTGATGTTGAAAAGTTTATTCACCAGAATTTGCACATTACCAAATGAACAAGTAGAATATTCCTCTGTTCTTAAATTACTGTGTGACAAGGACATCTGCAGTTTGTGGGACTATGAAAATGTGATTACATATAATGAATAATTAGGGGACCGTCCTGTGATGATTCCGTAATATTTTCTATTTCTACTAGGTTTTGGCGCTCTGCAATATCAGTATCTATAATAAAACAATGCAAACAAATAACATTAGTCATAAATTCCTCAATTTTAGCTGCTTCTTTTTAGGATAACTTTAAAACTGACTCATAACTAAATGCAGGGTTAACAAAATCGATCAAATCAACCGCAATATCAGTTTGCACACACTATTAAGGTACAGTTTAACCCAACTTTTAACTCTGTTTAGTTCTGCTTAAAGTGGTTTTCCCAAGCCTGCAAATGAGCAAAAGCTGATAGGGTTTACTACTCTCTATTAATCAGCTAGATTGAAGTCTGACGGATTATATCTAATTATTTATTTATTATAACTAGGACTATCAAACAATGAAAATCTTTTAATCACTTTTTAATCGCAAATTATATTTAATGTCTGAAAGTATATACATTCATTAGGCATTTTGAAATGCTATTTTGCAATAGATAACGCTAGTTAAAATTACACTCTAACAAAAGGTGTTAGAAAAATATAAATGTCATCATTTTATTTTATCAAGCTACAGGCATTAGGTTTGTTTTAAGAGTTTGCTTTCGGGAAGGTACCATTGTTTTTAACCTTAGATAAAATGGTTTCCTCAGACAAAGAATGTCTCCTTTCTCTAACTGCGCATAAAGCTGGTGATTTGATCATCACCCACAATGAAACTTGCTCCCTTCTGTGTTTACCCCATGTTGTAAACTCAAGCCTGTGATTAAATCCTCCTGACCTCATGTGATGTGTGACAGTAAAGACAAGGGGACAGAGGCAAACCCCCGTGTCCGTGTTGGTTTTCCCTCCAGGACAAAGAGGCCATTCATCACAACCCTAACAGAAGGCATCTTCCCTTTTTTGTTTTTTCCCAATTTATAATGCCTCAAACAGATGTTTAATGTTCTCCCAAATTTTCAATAACTTTACCAAACGTCTAACCTCTTTCTAACTTTTAGGCTACAGTTCAAAATAAAAAGTTTTCTCCAAAACTCACCAAAATGCAGGACGTGGTCTCTCTCCAATGCAACTCACCCAATCAGCTTGCTGCTAATACCTCAAATGCTTTACTGCATTGAAACTTGTCCTGCACTTCAACAAACATAATTAATGCATCCACCTTTTTTTTCAATGATTTCCAAATTCCCCTTTAGTTTTTATTTTCACCCATATTTTTACTTATCACTTTTACTTAACAAAATTAAACTGCTCCCCAGTCACTGCTCTTATCTTTAGGCCCATGCACGCGGAGAAATTCACACCCTCATGAAGACACACACACACATATGCTGACATGCAGGGCCCAACCAATCTCTCCTTCTTTCAAAACCATGGATCCCATATTACCGAGACATTCAAAACATCAGACAAGACATAACAAATATAACATTTAAGACAGACAGCCTGGCGCATCACGGAAGGTCCTCTTTACCCTTTCCGTAGTCGACGAAACCAACTATTCATTTTAATACCACCTCGGTCTAATCGTCGTGCAATCAGAATCTATGCATCTGATGCTAGAGAACAATTTAAATGTACTCCTGGGGCCCCTTTTTTAATCTCTTATCTTCTATAACAGCTCACTCTTAAGGTCTTGCTGCTCTTAGCCTCAACTTAAAGATGTTACGTGTTCTTGGCCGTCCTATCGCTACGTTTCTGTGGAGAGTCCCCTTTCTCCGAGGTAACGTTCCACCCCAGTCTTAAAATTCACCAGACTCATCAGTCATGGGGGGGAGTGACCAACTTCCTGAGACTATTTTTTATTCTTTAGATTTTTAACCTTTTTATTGTCTTTTTATTTTTCGACAGCCTCACCACTTGGCTTCTTGGCTTTTATCTCTTTTATCGTTTCTACCTTATTTTACGTTTTTTGACGTAGACATACAAATAAATCCCATTCAATCATTTCTCGGTTTCAACATAAATTCCATTCAAACCTAGTTGTACTGTTCAGCCTCTGATATTTTGAGAAGAAAGCTTCTCATTTACAGCAACACTTGATTTAGCCTACATCTAATCTTTAGCCAATAGGAGAATCAAAGTCTCCTTACTTTTTTTCGGGTCGACCCTGTTTTGCTGTAAGTGATTACTTCTTCGTACCCAAATTCAAAAGGTTCCTCCACTTTAATGTCAAATCCGGGTCACGGCACCAAATTGTGATTTATGTATTATTGGCCTAATCCTGCTTCGCTACTAAAGGCCCATTTTTACCCCGGTTTAAGATTTGACAATAAATGAGGAATCATTTATCAGAGGTAGAACGGTTTAAATACATATTTAATTCATAGAAATTAAATATGGAGACAGAGTACATACCATTACAAGATGTTGTTCTCACCGCGGTGGATAAGTCTGTCTGTCTGTCTGAAGTAAGTTTTTACCAAGACATTCCTTTTATCAACTTTAAACTCCTCCTGCATGGCTCAGGGGGAGGATGACTGATCTCCTCTCCTTCTGACCACCCCCCTCAGGGCAATAAAACTCCATGTTTATCTTACGCTGGAGCAGGGAGGGACAGACCCCACTCTGCTTTCCTCAGTAACCCCAACTAAGATATATTTTTAATTCTTAACACCTGCTAAAAGAGAGGACAGCAAAACTGTGATAAAATGCCTTATTAACCATTACATTCCCAGGCACGGGTTCCCTGAAAAGATAAGGAATGATGATGGAACCCACTTCAAGAACCAGAACCTGCAACGAGTGGAGTCCAGTTTAGGACTCACACACAGGTTTGGCACCGTGTATCACCCTCAATCACAAGGGAAGGTCGAAAGGATGAATCAAACCTTGAAAAATAAATTGGCCAAAATCTGTGCACAGACAAATTTATCATGAGTTGATGCCTTGCCTCTCGCTCTGATGTCAATCAGGTCTTCAGTTAATTCCACCACAGGATACACTCCTTACGAGTTGGAGACCGGAAGAAGTTTTCCTGGACCCAACGTCGACCACCGGGAGCTGCAGGCGACTTGCAGAATCTGACGAGTAAGGAGTATTTCTCTCAGTTACAGACTGTTGTGGAGAAGTACACCAGGATACAAGGAAATCCCAAGGACGGTGAAGGAGGGGCACCACCTCCAGACATCGACTGGGTTTGGCTCAAGGTCATCAAAAGAAAGTGGTCGGAGCTGAGATTCACGGGACCCTTCCAGGTGATCGAGAGAACCTCACATGCGGTGAGGTTGAGAGGAAAAGGTAATACGTGGTTTCACCGGATCCAGTGTGCACCAGCGACAGGACCTCAGAGGTCATTGAAGGAGGTTCAGGAGGCCTAAAGGAGTGGATCAGCTGATTGGGCTCAGTCAGCTGTAAATAGAACCAGATACAGGGTCATAATAAAACCCTCTGGTTCTTGACACTACAGGCAGTCTACCTGTGTGTTGAAGTTCTATTTGGAAGATTCATCGCGGTCATATTGAGTGGCTGTGGGACGCCACCATTCTTCTAAGAACATCTGGAAGAAGGAAAACGACTTTGTAAACATTTAAGTGATTTTATATGTTTTTTATCTTTCTAGATTTGACTATAAGAAATGTTGGGATATTGATTTAGTTTTTACAAAATCTTTTTGGTCTTATATTTGTGTGATACTTTGACTTGTTTGGACTAGAATACTGTTATCAGGTTACATTTGCCGGGGAAGGACCTTCATGGTAAGTTGGTAATAGTTTTAAGATTTTGTTAAGATGAAAAGAGGGTTATTTTCTACTTCATACTCTATAATAAACATTTTTTCAGATGAAGAAGTAAGTGAACCCCAATCTAAAGATACAGTTCTCTCAATACAGAGTATTCCGGTTAATGTATGAAGTTGAAAATGGAGCGGAAATCTGGTAATTGGTCAATTCAGTGGAAGCTGATTTTGGGTCTATGGATTCTGATTTCTTATTTTTATGGATTCTCATGTTGGGAATGTTTGTTTTGAGCAGTGTTATTCAAGAAGCAGGTGCTGCTGGTCCTATCAGACATCAGAAGCGGACCATACAGGATGAAGATGATTGTTTGACTCAACATCGTGGTATTGAATTGCATTACACATTAGGAACAACGGTTAGGTTTGAATTTGATTTATGTTCAGTAATACATTGTGGAAAAGACCCATAAAAAACGATAGGATATACCTTATGTCAAAAGTTAATTCATGGCCCTTATGAACTGTATATGACCTTTTGATTTATGATTTTATGACACCTCTCACCCCTATGTGAACCCCTTCCGGACCCCACTTCCTGACCCCCACCCTGCACACACAGACACACAGACACACAGACACACACACACACACACACACACACACACACACACACACACACACACACACACACACACACATTACTTTAAGTATTCATTTGCCTATTTATTTAATTATTCTTTAATGCATATGGGGTTGGTCAAGAAATGTGCTTATTGTAGGGCAGAGGTCACGGATTAGCGGACCAGGGTCCGGATCCGGACCCAGCTGCTACCTAATCCGGACCCAACCTGATTTAAAACATTTATATATTACTGCATGTTGTCCAACGACAGTGTCTAAGTCAGGGGTTAAAGTTCTCCGTCGCTGCGATGGATTTCCGTCATTTGGAAATTGAGCGCAAACAGTTCCGTCTAGACTTTTTATTCAAGGTTATAATCTGAAGCTGCTCTCAACCAATCAAACCTGGCAGAGCCGGGACATTAGCCAATCAGAATGAGAGCAGGGCGGGTCTTTCCAAAGCGGACATTGCCAGTCTGAGGTTTATCTGTGTTCATCATTTTAACCTTTGGGAGAGCATTTTAAACTGGCCACAGATGGCATGAATGAAAGTAGTGGTGGTCAAAGGTTTCTTTGGATTTATGCAAACCAGCAGGTCAGAAAATTCAGGAGCTGACAACAACTTCCCTCGGTAAGCGTCAATCTGCTCCGGCATTTAATTAATGAATTATTTCCACCTGTGGCCATGTCGTCTGTCAGCGTTTATTCCCTCGCTGATAAACGCGGGGACCAACCAGGGATCTCCTCGTGATTCGCTATTATGTTTTATTTAAACACAAAGAAGAGTAACGTGCTAGCTCAGGCTAATTTAGCATGACCCTTGAAGAAGAACAGTCGGACTGTGAAACAATGTGCAGCATTTGACTGGGTTCATTCGGAAAAAGTAAAAAAAAAAAAAAAAAAACCTGCGCTGTTCTGAAACAAAGAAGGCAGAGCTGCATCTGATGTTGGTATGCAGCAGTGTTCACCTGATGAGCAGCTGCGCTCCAGGACACTAAATAAAATGACAAGGATTTTGATGCTTGCAGATTGTTAAGAAAACTACATCAAAAAGATAAAACAAATAAACTGCAGCTACAACATGGACTGGAGAACGGGTTCTAACTGGGTGAGGCCAGAGAAAGGCGATTCTCAGAGAGTTTTTTTTATGAAGTTAAAGTGGAGCGCGGACACAGGGTTCATCCTGGACAGGTCTCCAGTCACTGGGCTAAAATATAACAATTTTATTAAACTTCAAAAAAGTTAAATCATGCCTTTTTATAAACTGTAATGATTAATTGGTGAACAATAACGGGCAAAGCAGAGACTGATTATTGTCATGTGCAATCTGTGTCAAATTAAAATGTATTATGTCATGGTGATGTGTCCTGCATTTCCAAGGCTGTGTTTGGCCTTGTATCATCATAAAATTGGTTTATATTGAATGTGACAGGGAGCCAGTGAAGTTGATGTACAGGTGTGAAGTAGATGATGTAATGATGCAACCTGCTGTCCTCTGAACCAGCTGCAGTTTATGCAGGGTTTCTGGAGGACAGAGAGGAAAGGAAGCTGGGATTGTAAAGTGGACTGTGGACCAGTTTGTCAACAGTGTGAAGGAAGAACTTGATGCTGCAGAGATGAAAGTAACCCAGATGATGATGTGGATGTGGAAAGTGAAGGAGAGGCTGTCCAGGATGATGCAAAGGCTCTAAAGCTGAAAGGTGGCAGAGATACAGGAATTTACAATGGATATTTTAAAAGTACCAGATTTAGTTGACTTTGCAAACTAAGCAAGTGAGACAACTAATGCGGCATGATGTCCACGCCACGGGAATATATGGGCTGGCGAGAAAATGTTTTCAGTCAAACATTATTTTTGCTTCAACCCCTGTGCTAACTTCACTTGCGCCGCTTCTCTTGTTAATATGGCAAAGCCCTCCGGAGCGTTCCCAAACATATCCACTTGCTGATACATACGGAGAAAATAGCTGATTTAAAGGCACAGAACGAATGAGCACCTTGATATGTGCTTGAGGTTGGCTTTGTTGCCAATCAAACCCAGGTTAAAAATCCATGCAGGGCAGCCTAAAGCTCACTTCTCTCATTAAGATATAAAAAAGAAATTAAAAAAAGTTCAGTTGTTTTATAAAAGATGTGAAAGTCAAGAAATTGTCTATATACCAAACTGTGAAAGATTGTGGTTCTCTATTTCAAAAAGCACTTTGGATATATAAATAGAAAAACGTTCTATTTTTATGTTATTTTTCTGTTTAAAAAGTCAGTGTCAGGTGGATGCATAAACATTTTATTTCGGTGTTAAATACTGTTTAAAGTAACGGATTGTAATTAAAAAATGTGTCCGGACCTTTACTGGTTGTTGATTTTCTTTATGCGGACCCCACTGATTTTTAATTAGTGACCCCTGTTGTAAGGTTACTTATAATCAAATGTGTAACTTTAATTGTATAAACCTTCAGACTTATAGTCTGCATTTGCAGGATAGGAAACTTTGCTCTTTAGCATTACAACTTGTCTCTTGACACTGAAGGGCTGTGGTTGATGACAAACAGATTATACACATAAATCTGTAGCTCACAGAACGACGGAAAAGAAAAATGAGACTAAATAAATAAAATTATTGGGTTTCTCTTAAATTCCTTCTCCTCCTCTATGTAAGTTTGAGCAGGTCTCTCTCTCTCTCTGTCTGTCTAAGGGGGCAGTTTGTTAAAACCTCAGTGCGCCTGTTCGAGGCGTCGATGTGTCTGAACCTTATTCAATCAGATCTGTAAAACCCTGCAGGACACTTCACCGTGTTCTTAGAATCAAACGGTTTCCACCCCACCACAGCCGGGCCAGGTGTTTGTCAGAAACAGTGGTTCTAGCAATAAAATTGAGTCAGACAATGGCGTGGCGTCGAGACGCGACTCTGCTGACACCTTTTAGGCATACAGCACCGGATCCTACAATAGGACGGGTGGGAGAATAGACTGCGCCCCACCGCGTTGCGTATCAATCTGAATATCAGCATACTATGCGCCCAGGAAATAAAATAAGATCAGACTTTTTAGACGCAAGGCGAAACATCCGCCATAGTAAGGATCAAACGGTTTCCACCCAGCCCCTGCTGCGTTACACCTCTTCAACAAAGCATACAGGCGCCGTTGATCTACAATTCTGGACGCGACACCCCCCTTAGGACGCGGGCGGGTTTACCTTTAAAGAACTTTTTAAAAAACCATCAGTCTCAATCTAGTCTCAACGCGACACATAGCTGATTGCTACAACATGTTTCACGGCCCTTCAACATACGCAGCGATAGCGGAGATACATCGCGATGGAGTGACTGAATCCCAGGAGTATAACAGCATTTTCGCCCATGTGTAAACGTTTAAATGTTTTATTTTTATCTACAACCAATAGCTACTTTTTAGCTCTTAGATTGCAAGCTTGCTTGTTCAGTTCTCTGTAGACTGTTTCCGGGTTTCCCCGTGATGCTAGCGAAATGACGCATGGGTTTTTACCGGTGAGACGTTCAGGAGCGCTTGAGTTTACCAAGCTTTCCAACGTTTCATAGAGCAATATCTGTTCCGTCAGCATTAGTACAATATATTTAAAAATAATATTTTTCAGGGCCTACGCCTCGAGAGTTGGAAGGAATAAATTTTACTCAGACTGATTATGGTGAGATATCTTTCAAGTTTATGTTGATTTTATTTTAACCCTGCCACTATATATGTAACAATTTTTCATTTTATTTCCTGTATTTCGGATTTTAACGGTTCTCAAAACGCTTCGGGCTCTGCGCGTCAGAGGATCGGAGAACATGAAGCTACATACTTTGTAATCAGCCCACCTGAGTCTCCCGTTCGAAACGTTGTGAATTCACCGCTTCCAACCGTCCAGGACTCACACGGCGTCAGCAGTCAAGAGGCTACCGGACACACGTCGTTTCACGAAGCAGACGGTGCACCGGTTCACAACCCACACGCGGCGCGTAAGTTAACTATTTTAACTCTGAATCTAACCCTGATTGTACATTTCCGAATTATCTAGGTTCGTTTACTGTATTTGCTTATTTACCCGGCAGAAACAAACCACCGAGACATTCTCGCTGAAGCAGCGTTTACAGCGGGAATTCAGCTACCCCTAGCCGGATTTAACCGGCTGGACTGTAAATGAACTTTTTTTTTTTTTTTCCTCGTGTAGAGAATGTTTTTAAAGTATGTCTTTGTACGTTTTTGATTCCTTCAGTAACCCAGAATACACCGGCTGAATCTCTGTTAGTTGCAGACATTCCTTCCCACAGCTCAACCCCTCAGCCGGAAGGTAAATGAATACCTGTTTGTTACTATTTTATCCAGTATTTATATTTAACTTTATAAATTATAAATAAAAAATTTTCAGCTGCAGCCCATGCAGAGGATCTCACCTCCCTGCCTGCAGCTTCCAGGGAAAACATACCAGAGCAGACTCCACAAGCAGCTTCTAAACCACCCTCCATCTGTAAGCTAAGCCCTCAGTTGGTCATTGTTATTTTATTCTGTAGTTATAATTTATTTATTTATTTATTTATTTGTTTGTTTGTGACAGCAGCCCACGCAGACACAGCCAGTGAACCATTAGAGGATCTCACCCCTCCACGAGCAGCTTCCAGGGCAAACATACCAGAGCAGACTCCACAAGCAGCTTCTACACCACCCACCATCTGTAAGCTAAGCCCTCAATTGGTCATTGTTATTTTTATTCTGTAGTTATAATTTATTTATTTATTAATTTATTCTTTATGCTCATGTTTGCAGTAACTCGAGCCACCTCTAGCTTGATCAACCTCCGTTTATCTGTCCTGAAACTCCATCAAGACATCGGTCGGATAATCACCAAAGCTTGTGCTGTGAAAAGAATTATTCTGGGTATTATTTAATTTCAAAGCATTCATAGAATTAATTTGTGATATATTAAATGTATTCAATCCTGATTACGTTAAAAATCTTAATGATATTCTATTTTTATTTTTATCACAGAAACCTCAACGATTATTGAGCAAATTCCGTCGTCAGGAGACGGAGCACAGCTCTACTGCATGCAGGCTGGAGAACTTGTGAGATCCTGCCAGATCCAGCTGGATCAACTGTTCCGGCCGCCTGCATTGCATCGTACAGCAAGTGACAGAGACATCCTTGCTTGATCAACCTCCGTTCATCTGTCCTGAAGCTGCAACAAGACATCAGTTGAATATTCACCAAAGCTCATGCAGTGAAAACGATTATTCTAGGTATTATTTAATTTCAAAGCGTTCATAGAATTAGTTTGTGATATATTAAATGTATTCAATCCTGATTACATTAAAAAAATCTAATTATATTCTATTTTTATTTGTATCACAGAAACCTCAACGGTTATTGAGCAAATTCCGTCGTCAGGAGACGGAGCACAGCTCTACTGCATGCAGGCTGGAGAACTTGTGAAATCCTGCCAGATCCTACTCGATGGGTAGCCAGCAAATGAGAGATGCGTTAAATGAAATGTTGAAAGCTGTAAACGAATTACAAAATATACCTGTTCATGATACGTCTGGGGTTCTGAATCTACCTAATGCTTCACCCTCTCGGTTAGAACAAGCCTTCCAACAATTAAACGTTTCATTCTCTCAACCCTCCTCCCCGGAAAATGATTCGCTACACTTTGAGATGCAGGTTAGAGATGTTTTAAATGATATCACGCAAATGGTTAACGAGCTTCAAAATATACCTGTTCAGGATACGTCTGGGGCTGCTAATTTACATGAAGGTAATGGTTCACTGGATAGACAACAGGTTCACGCCGGCCAGGGTTGGAATTTTGAACGTTTATCGTTGCTAGAACAAGCCCTCCATCAATTAAACGCATCCTCCTCTCAGTCATTTAACCCTAATCCTGCAGGTGAACAGTCTCCTCATCACCACCTGCAGCAGCATGGGGGTAGTTTAAATCAAACTGTTGTAGAAAATCATAATCGGTCTGGTTCTTCTAATACAGTTTCGCAAAACCCCACCTCCAGCACGCATCAACTGCCAGACATGCAGGGCCTGCAGGATCAACCCTGCACCAGCCAGTCAGCTGTAAACAGCTCTGAGCACACTCAGCAGTCCTCTACATCCAGCGTCCAGCGTGACCGCTTCAATGTCACAGAAATAAGACGCTCTTTAAACATTACCGCTTTGCAGCCTGGTGAGATTCCTAACCCCGTCGAATTTTACACACAGGTTTATGATGTTCTGGCTGACTTGGCAGAATCTGTTATACCTCTAACCTCCCGTAACGACATTATTCAACTTGAATTAAGCGGGTAAGGGTTTTCTCATCATACCATCGTACAAGTCGATGGCGAAGGCAATTCAATTTTGCCTGCATTTCAGGAATTTTTAGACTATTTAACACAATCTAACGAGGAATTAACCGACAACGTAGAAATTGTCCTTCGGGTTGTAAGAACGCCAAGCGGGGGTGCAAAACGTAAGGCTGTTAAAACGTTTGACTGTGAACTGATCCATAAAAAACGGCGGCATCTATATATCGTTGAAAATTCTTCTAATCAACTTTGTTTTGCAACAAGTCTAGCACATCTCTTTAATCCGACTTTTACAGACAGTGAAGCCGTCCACCAAGGGATAATTTGGCAGCATATGGCAGGTCTGACCGAGCAGACTCCTGTAACTTTCAGTGATGTGCACAAATTTGAAAATATTCTCAACAGGAAAATTGTCGTTTTCTATAAAGACAGCAAGGATGCACTGCTTCGTAATTTCCAGACTGACTTTTCAGATCGTTCAAATCCAATTTTTTTGTTTCTGTTCAAGAATCATTACTATGGGATTAAAAGTCTCACAGCATTCACAGGCTCTAATTACATTTGCGGCTTCCAAAACATCAACAGACATAACTGTGAAGGTCGCTGTGTGGTTTGCCTTGATCCAAACTGTACGATGCAGCCGTACAGTTCTGTGCAATGCATAGACTGTAAGCGCATATGTCGTAATCTGCAATGTTTTAATAGCCACAAGGTGCCCAGATTGAAGCCCAAACTCAACAAGCATGTGAGTAGCTGTGACACCACTAAATTCTGTCCTGTTTGTAAAAAGCTCTATTATTTGTCTGCTGGCAAAGAGAGCAAACCTCACGAGTGTTCCATAAAATGTCCGATCTGTCATGAGAAAGTGCCTGCCGGTGGTGATGTAACGTTAAACGGTCATCAGTGTTATATTCAGCGAAGTCTGACTGATGCTGAACTCAATGACAAATTGGTTTTCTACGATCTCGAAACTTTTACAGATAAGTCTGGTTCACACATTCCATATCTTGTGCAAAAACTCTTGTATTCCTATGGGTTGAACTGTGTCAAGGAGCTTCTGCTCCATTTCAGGAAACCTTGTTATAGAGGTTACACCTTTCTAGCTCACAACAGCCGAGGATTTGACTCTTACTTGATTCTGAGTGTGATGGTTCAGTTGGGTATAAAACCACATTTAATAACGCAGGGAAGTAAAGTTCTCTGTTTTACCGAGCGGGACTACTGTCTGAAATTCATAGACAGTCTCTCATTCCTTACTATGAAACTCAGCCAGATGCCAAAAGCATTAGGCTTCACTGATCACTCTAAAGGTTTTTTTACCCACTTGTTCTCCTCTGAGAAGACATTAAACTATGTAGGCCCGCTTCCTCCACCTAGTTTCTACGCTGTGGAACACATGAACCCAGCCGAGCAGGAACGTTTTTCCAGCTGGTACAACGAGGCTTGTAAGCATCCCTTTCACTTTCAGAAAGAGGCTCTTTATTATTGCAAAAATGACGTGAAGATTCTTTTCAGAGCATGTGTGAAATTCAGAGAAGAGTTCTTTAAAGAGACAAACGTGGATCCTTTAAAGTCAATCACGATAGCAGCTGCTTGTATTAAGGCTTTTACCTCAAATTTCCTGCTCCCTAACACACTAGCAATACCTTCCCCTGTGGATTACCGCTGGCAGTGCAAGAATTTTTCGGATGCGTCCATTCAGTGGTTAGAGTGGGTAGCTGCTGAACGGGGCATTTTCATTCAACATGCTCTTAATAAAGGGGAGGTGCGAATAGGGCCTTATTATGTCGACGGGTACGCAGAGATTCAAGGGGTCAAAACTGTGTTTGAGTTCAATGGATGCTTTTATCACGGTTGTCCCACCTGCTTTCCAGCTGACCAGAAATGCCCGCTCAGAGGAGTCTGTTTTGAGACTATCCATTATGCTACCATGGAGAGAGCCAGGGTGTTGGAATCGATTTATGGGGTACATGTGGAAATCATGTGGGAACATAGCTGGACTTTAATGAAGGCTTCACACTCGGGTCTCAAAAGGTTTCTCCACTGTTTCAACGCACCTGTGCCTCTTCGCCCTCGAGATGGTTTGTTTGGGGGCCGGACTTGTGCTCTTAGGCTCAGGTACACGGCCGGAGAGAATGAGTCTGTACGTTATGTAGATTTCACATCTTTGTATCCATTTGTGAATGCCAACTGCAGCTATCCATTAGGTCATCCCAAAATCATTTGCAAAGATTTTGATGATCCTCATAACTATTTTGGCTTCATCAGGGCGACCGTGTACCCGCCTCGTGGTCTGTTTTTCCCCGTTCTGCCATACAAGACGTCTACAGGTAGACTGGTGTTCACACTGTGCCGGGCTTGCGCCGAAATGAACCACCAGTCGGGTCCTTGCAGTCACTCTGACCAGGAGAGAGCGTTAACAGGTGTATGGGTAAGTGTGGAATTCAACAAGGCTCTTGAGCTGGGATATCGGCTTGCTAAAATCACTGAGGTTTGGCATTTTGAAAAACAGAGCAGTTCAATCTTTAAACCGTATATCCACACATTTCTCAAGGGTAAACAGGAGGCTTCAGGTTTTCCGGCTGAAGCTACGGACGAGGAAAGTCGTTTGAAATATGTGACAGACTACATACGTGAGCAAGGCATCCAGCTAGATGTACGGAAGATTGAGGTGAACCCGGATAAAAGGCAGGTGGCTAAATTGTGTCTGAACAGTTTTTGGGGCAAATTTGCACAGAGAAATGATATGGCTCATACAAGCATTGTCAGCGAGTCTGAAGAATTTTTTAACTTTCTATTTTCCGGTAAATACACAGTAAGCTACTTTCACTTCCTGAACGATGAAATGTGTATGGTTCAGTGGAAATACAACAAACGATGCGTCTCTCCACCCAACAAAGGCAAAGGCAAAGGCAAATTTATTTATATAGCACAATTCAGTATAGATACAATGCTAAGTGCTTTACATGATTAAAATATAGGAATAAAAGCAAGTAGGGATAGAATGTAGAAACAAAAAAAGAACATTTAAAAACAGTAAAACAGTTTAACTTGAACATTCAACGGCAATTTTAAACAAATGTGTTTTTAATCTCGATTTAAAGGAACTCAGGCTTTCCGCACTTTTACAGTTTTCTGGAAGTTTGTTCCAGATAAGTGGAGCATAGGAACTAAATGCTGCTTCTCCATGTTTGGTTCGTGTTCTAGGTATGCAGAGTAGTAATTGTAATTGTCTTTAGATGCTTTTGAAGGTTCAGGTCTGAGTCCATCACTACACCCAGGTTTCGGGCCTGATTAGTGGTTTTTAGCTGAAGCGACTGAAGCTGTGTGCTAACTTTTGATCTCTCCTCTATTGGTCCAAAAATTATTACTTCTGTTTTGTTTTTATTCAACTGAAGAAAATTTTGGCACATCCAGGCATTGATTTCTTCTAGGCATTTACTCAGTGTTTGAACTGGTTTATAGTCACCTGGTGACATGGTGATGTAAAGCTGTGTGTCGTCTGCATAGTTATGGTAGCTGATATTGTTATTTTTTATTATCTGAGCTAGAGGGAGCATGTAGATATTGAAAAGGAGGGGACCCAGGATGGACCCTTGGGGAACCCCACATGTGATTTTTGTCGTCTGGGATGTAAAGTTACCTACTGACACAAAAAAGTCCCTGTCCTTTAAGTAGGATTTAAACCAGTGGAGTGCTGTACCAGAGAGGCCGACCCAGTTCTCCAGGCGCTCTAACAGAATGGAGTGATCGACAGTATCAAATGCTGCACTGAGGTCTAATAGTACCAGCACGGTGGTTCTTCCACAGTCTGTATTTATATGGATGTCATTAAACACCTTGATAAGGGCGGTGTCTGTACTGTGGTGAGCACGGAAGCCAGACTGGAATACGTCAAAGCGGCTGGTCGTTGTTAAGAAGATGCTTAATTGTTGAAATACAGCTTTTTCAATAATCTTACTGATAAAGGGAGGGTTTGAGATGGGCCTGTAGTTCTGGAGTAGTAGTTTGTCTAAATTGTTCTTTTTCAGCAGTGGTTTGATATTTGCTGTTTTTAGGGACTGGGGGAAAAGACCTGACAGAAGGGACGTGTTTATTCTCTTAGTCAAATCAGACGCTATGTCAGGTAAAACGTTTTTAAAGAAAGCTGTGGATAGAACATCAAGACAGCAGGAGGAGGAGCTTAGCTGCTGAATGATCTGCTCTAAGCTTTTGTGTTTTATTTGGCTGAAATGGGACATTTTGTCAGAAGTAGTTCCAGCTGAATACAGCTTTGGTTCTGGTGTTGATATGGTAGTACAAAGTGATCCTCTAATTTTTAGGATTTTCTCAGTAAAGAAGTTCGCAAATTCATTACAGGCCCTGGTGGAGTTGAGTTCAGAAGCCACTGACACAGGAGGATTTGTTAGCCTGTCAACTGTGGAAAATAAGACACGAGCATTATTAATGTTTTTCTTGATGATCTCAGAGAAGAAAGATTCTCTTGCATTTTTCAATTGTAAGTTGTATCTGTAAAGTCTCTCTTTATAGATGTCGTAGTGAACCTGGAGTCTGTTCTTTCTCCACCTGCGTTCAGCTTTCCGACATTCCCTTTTTTCATCTCTAACTGCTGGAGCATTTCTCCAAGGAGATTTTTTCTTCCCGGAAAAAACTTTCACTTTCACTGGAGCAATGCAGTCAATGATGTCGGAGACTTTAGAATGAAAGTTATGTACTAGCTCATCTACTGAGTTGCAGCCCAAGGTTGAAGTATCAGAGTAAGCTTGAATAAAAGTTTCCGCGGCATTGTCCTTAAAGGTGCGTTTTCTTACGATGTCCCTTTGGCTAAATGAGTCACTGGAAATGATGCTTTCAAAGGTAACAGAAAAGTGATCAGATAGGGCAACATCAGTTACATTGACCTTAGAAATCTTTAGACCTTTAGTGATGATTAAGTCTAAAATATGTCCCTGTTTGTGTGTTGGCTGTTTAACATGTTGAGTTAAACCAAAGTTTCTAAGGGTGTCACATAGTTCTTTTGCACTTCTGTCTTCAGGGTTGTCAACGTGAAAGTTGAAGTCTCCCAAAATAATTAGACAGTCATAATCAACACATATCCCAGACAGGAGGTCACTAAAATCATTAAAAAAAGTTTGATGTGGACTTAGGAGGCCTGTAAACATTCAGAAACATAGTTCGTACCGGGCCCTTTACCTGGAGAGCCAAATGTTCAAAAGAGTCAAATTTTCCCAAAAACACCTTTTTACACTTTAGTGAATCATTAAACAATGTTGCTATTCCTCCACCTTTCCTTTGCTGTCTGCTCTCACAAAGAAAATTGTAGTTTGGAGGTGTTGACTCCATCAGTATAGGTGCTTCACTAAATTCATGCAGCCATGTTTCTGTTAAAAACATTACATCAAGATTATTGTCAATAATGAAGTCATTAATTAAAAGGGATTTTCCTGACAGAGATCTAATATTTAATAAACCCAGTTTATATGACTTAGTGGTTGATGATGTCTCTGTGACAGGTTGCATCTGACAGTTTATGACTTTTAAGTATTTGTTCCTGTTTATCCTTTTGTTTTTCTTATTTCTGCCACGTATTATCACAGATATTCCATAATCTCCGGCGAAAGGCCCAGGCTGATGCTGGGAACTGTCATGTCTGATAAACGTGTGGCCAGGGCTCAATCTGTATCACAGCGAAGTTATTTGGAGTTCCTCAGTACCAGAGTGGTCTGTGATATGTAGAGGAGGAGGATCTGAGGCTCTGAGGCCTTTGGGGAATCCTGGTTTATTCACAGCAGAATGGCTATGTGGAGAGGATGTCATCTGTAGGCCAATCTTAGATACTTTGTTCATGTTGTGAGAAAATTCCAGAAAAGGAACTTCTGGGCTTTGTGGAGAAGAAGGGGAGGCGGGTCCGGTCTGGACCGGTGTTCGTGACGATGGAGGTTCTTGGTCCTGTCTTTGTCCTGCTGAGATCTGGGATGAATCCTCCTGTAGCTCTGACGAAGCCTCATTCTGTGTCATCTTTCTGGCCATCTTTATCTTGGCTTGTTCGTGCTGCACTGGGCTTATCATTTGTTTTGGCACTGGATGTACTTTGTTTTGGAACAAAGCTGATGACGCATGGTTCACAGAATAGAAGATGTTTGAAATCAGCCGTTTTGCCCCTGACCTATTAAAAGAGAAACCATTTCTGTTGACCAGATGTCTTCTTTCCCAAAAGATGTTAAAGTTGTCGATGAAGGTTACAGTTGTTTCTTAGTGGGCCACTAAGAAACACCTTGACATTCAGGCCATCAACAAAGTTCAACAAACGAATGTAATCCTCTTTTAATACTTCTGATTTTCTTATCCGGGTGACGTCCTCCAGGGCTTCAGCTTGTATTATGAGTTTTTCCAAGGTCGGATGTTTTTTCAAGACCCTTGGAAGGTCTGTCTGAAGGATGTCTGTTAAATCAGACACCAGGCCACAGTTCATATCGTTATAAGTCAACACTTCTGTGTTTTTCTTGTTACAGAAATGTTTAATCCCCCTTACAGATCCATTGCATAATATCAGGGTCCTTGGCCCTGTGGCATGTCTGTTCTCTGATGTCTTAGAACGAAATTCGTTGACATACCTCTGATTTTTGTCCTCCTGGGTCACATTTTGTAGCGGAGCAAATCTGTTTAGTAACGGAATTCCAGCATTTCCAGCAGGTTTACTCCTATCATTTGTTTTGAGAACAGCCCGTTGTTGTTTCACTTGTCTTTGGACATATCTTCTGTAGTCTCGGCCAGTTTCCTCTAGGTGTGGGGTTTGTTGATCCTTTGGTCTTGCACCCAGAGTGGTCCAGGGATGTTCATTTTCCTCAGGGAACTGTTTGCTCGCTGAGTCGCTGGGCTGGTGGTCACCGCTCGGAATCACAGGCAGGGTTGTTTCATTTCCATACGCGGCGTTTACATCATAATTCACTTCAAGTCGACAGATTTTCAGTTCCATAACAGCTATCTTCTGTAAAAGCTTGTCAAAGTCCAATGTGGTGAAGGAAGGCATCTTTTCAAAATCAAAACCAAAAATAAGTAAGAGAAAATAAATTAAAAAAAAAAAACTAAATCCAACTTTCTTTGGTTTAGGTTAAGAGAAAAAAAGGAGATAAAAAGTAAAAGCCAGGAAAATGCAAGCAAGCAGACAGCAGAGAGCAGAGAAAAAAGCGTCTGAACAGGCAGGAGGCGGAGGCAAATCAACAAGGTGAATAATGTTTTCATCGCTGCCTTTACAACTGCCCACGCGCGTCTGAAACTGTACACCTGTCTCGAAAGACTTAAGCAGCGAGTTTTGTACATTGACACGGACAGTCTGATCTACGTGGTTAAACCGGGTCAGGCCTCCCTCGAGCTAGGACATTTACTTGGTGACCTAACCGACGAACTTTCAGGTGACTCGATAGAGTTGTTTGTTTCCGCAGGTCCAAAAAGCTACGCTTACCAGACCAGAAGCCAGAAACGGGTTGTGATGAAGTTTAAAGGTATCACTCTGACTTGTGAATGCTGTGAGAGAGTGAATTTTGACAGCGTGAAAGAGCTGGTTGAAGGTTATTTGCAAGGTTCTACAGAGGATGTTTTACAAGCTCCGCAACACACCATCAGAAGGCATAAAAGAAACTTCCAGCTTCAAAATGCCACATTTCAGAAAAAGCTCCGGGTGGTGTATGACAAGAGAAGGCTTTTTCCTGACGGTACAACTCTTCCGTTTGGTTATTAAAGGCTAACTGAGAAAAATAAAAAATAAAATAAAATGTCTCTCTCCCGTGAAACACCGGAGGTCGAATTTAATCCTAGACTAAAAACTCCCTTTTCACTTCTAATAGCAGGGCCGAGTGGTTGTGGTAAATCTTTTTTTGTTAAAAGTGTTTTGCAAAATTGTAACCATGTGATGGATGTTGTTCCTGAAAATATAGCCTGGATTTACACCTGTTTCCAAAGTATGTATTCTGAATTGCAAAAAATGAATAAAAAGATTAAATTCATCGAAGGACTACCTGATTCTTTTGATGATGAAAATCTGTTTCCTCCTGATCAAAATCATTTGGTTATTTTAGACGATGTGATTTTCCAGGCTTCGGACCATCCGGAAGTGGTGAAGATTTTCACTCAATACAGGCATCATAAAAATATGACTGTTATAATGTTAACTCAAAATATTTTTCATAAAGGGAAGTATAGTCGTACCATTAGTTTAAACGCTAATTATATGGTGTTGTTTAAGAACTGTTGAGAATTAAAAAATATATCTTAGTAGGAGTGTCTCTCCTCTCTGTTGCTGGGCAGAATAACAGCATATAACTGATATGTTCCTTTTAAACATGAGTTTTAATTCTATTATGTCCAGGACTGTATTGCTCATAATTGACAGCAGAAGGTGTATTTTACCATCACAATTATTAGCAGAAAATCCACTGGAGTGGGGATATTTTTCACATTTAGGGTTCTGTGATGCTGCATGCTCACAGCTGCATGCCATAAATTTACAGACTGGAAGTTCTTATCAGCTTTTACGACGTGGGGGCCTCGCTAGCATGCACAGCGGTGTTCTGGGTGAGACGTCTTGTTTTTCAACCAAATACTATTCATTGCAGAGTCACGCTTTTTAGGTTACACAAATTAGTTAGGTTATTTCTTATTAGCTCACAAGTATTGAGATTTTTCTATTGTACGTATAACTCTATTGTACGTATAACTATCACCAGAATTTGCTGTTACCAGGTGTTTTATTCAGGTAAAACCCAATATTTTATGAGTTTGTAAGTACCTTGGAACATTCAGCATTCTCATAACATCAACTAGCTGTGAGCAAATTAGTTTACAGTCAACATTTCAATGGGTGAACTAATCTTACACAACTTTTGAAGGACTTCTTGCAGAGCTGTGGTATCATGAAATTGCATTATGTTTTGATCTTAATCCAGGATATAGGGCAGTGTTTTTCATACTTCAATTCAGATAATTATTTGCAGTTAATTGATTCCCTGTAATGACTAATACTATTCTTTGTTAATGTTTTGTAACTAAATTAATTTTGTTCCAAGCAGAGGGATATGACATAAACATTTATATAACACTATATCGTAAAGTTATATAGATCTTAAACTTTATATTAACCCTTGGCACAAGTAATTTGGATGAAGGGTTCTTGTGCAGGACCCCACAGAGGTATGTCACTGCATTGTAAATCAGATAACGGTTGTTTAAACAAAAAGAAAACCCCCACAAAAGACTTTACCCATGGCTCTCTGGAATGTTGGTTCAAGTGACTCCCAAAACAGCCTAGGACCGTAAATTAGATTTAAGGTGTCGGAAAAGCCTGCTGCTCTGCTGGAGGAAGATGCTAGAGACAGATTCTATGAGGGGGGTTCTTGGAAAAAGGCTTAAACAGTTTAAGCAGGACAATAAAGTGAATGTTAAATTAAATATAAAAACTATAGGAACTAGAAAAAACTGGATAAAACAGAGATAAACAGAGGGTAACTTGATGTATAACTAAATTAATTTTATTAAAGACCCTGTTAAAATAGGATTCAAAGTGTGGTGACGTGCTGAAAGGTTTTGTGTGGAGCGGTGTGATGGATGGTAATCTTTAATCCAGAGAACATTCTGACATTCTTACAGGATAACAGTGTTATGGAAATATAATCACTTGCATATAATAATGTAGTTTAAAGTAATACAGATGTTAACTTTAACCCAGTAACCTGAATAGATAGGATGTATGTAGAACAAAGGTTGGATTCACGCTTCAGTGGGCATGTGTCAGGCACAGGATGCAACAAGGAGGTATGACAGTCTTGTGAGCAGATAACTCTTATAAAAAGTGCATGTCACAAGGTTTTACGATTGTTCCAGTTAACCCCAGAGGTCAGGGGCCCTTCACATTCCAGGAGCCATGTGTACCAGCAACGGAGGGTTTAAGGGAACAATACCAGGCCAGCTTTCGGGTCAGACTGGCTGACTGGAAGGATTTTCAACTGCCACCCACCCGTACCATCCGGCAACGAGGGCAGCTCGACGCGCAGAGCCACACACGGAGGGGCGGCTGGAAGTTTATTTTGTTTTCGTTTTTTATTTTTAATAAAGATTAACATACAGATGTGTGGAGACCGCGGTTGGAACACTGACTCTTTAAACCATCTTCTTTAAAGGCGAGAAGAAGACATCTCCGAGATGCAAGACATCATGACAACAATTGAATGCATTGTGTAAAAAAAAAAAGAAAAAAAAGAAGAAAAAAAGACAATGAGAGTTTTGTAACCACTGCATATGTCTTATAAGTTCCATATTCATAAGGGGTTCAATATTAGTATTGTTAGACTCTTGGTTCTGCATTGCATGATAATCTTTTTATTCTGTGGTTTGATCTGAGTGTAGTGCTTTCACAGGTTATCTTAATCTCTAAAAAGACATCTTGTTAATCTAGGTTAGGACTCTTAAAGTCATATTTAGATCATATAATAGTTTCTGGTAGTTGCACATTTATCTTAGCCTTGCACCTCTCGGATAAAGGTGCTTACTTTTCTTAATTCGAGTAGGTTAGAGATTCAGATAGGTTTAGTAGCTTTTTAGCTTATACTTGGGTTACTTTACATTTAAGGGGAACATTTGAACTTAATTTGATTTCATAAGTCGCCAACAGAGGGGTCAGTGGGTTACAATATTACATCTTACCATTTACATTTTGTTTAAGGGTTTCAAGACATAACCTTAGTTTAACCTAGTTATTGGTTCGATCTGATGATCAAAACAGAGGGGTTGTTGAGAATTAAAAAATATATCTTAGTAGGAGTGTCTCTCCTCTCTGTTGCTGGGCAGAATAACAGGGTGGTTTATTGCCCTCCCCTCTCTGTGTAGTTTTATGGCGGTTAGGTCATCGCGGCCTGACCCCGTACTGAGAAGAGTAGCCCTTTGTTTGAGACACAGATATCTTACAGATTACCCCTCCCTCCCTTAGAGGAGGCGGGCAGACGTATTAAAAGAAAGTCTCGGCAAAACTTAAGACAGACAGACTTATCCACCGCGCGGGGAAAACATCTTGTATGGTAATGTACTCTGTCTCCATATTTAATTTCTATGAATTAAATATGTATTTAAACTGTTCTACCTCTGATCAATGTTTCCTCATTTATTGCCAAATCTAAAACCAGGGTAAAAATGGGCCTTTAGTAGCGAAGTAGGATTAGGCCAATACAAAATCCACAGAACCCCAGAGATAAACTGCAGCTGAATATATTAGCCCGTCAAATATTTCCATCAGAGAAAACTTTCTTTATGGAGACTTTTCAAGACGCCACCAGAGAACCTCACGGGTATTTAATCGTGGATCTGACTCCCACTTGCCCAGACCGTTTCAGACTGAGAACTGGAATGCTCCCGGGTCAGTGGCCAGCTGTTCATGTACCGAAATTAAATTAATTAATTTATCATGTCAGCTCGCATAAGACGGAACATTCCCTTATTCAGAGCCCTATATCAAGCCACAGCAAAGAAACGTAAAGACATTCTTGCTCACTGCTCACCCGACTTTCTCAAAGCCTTGTGTGAGATAGCTCTGAATATCTTAAAAGGTAATGCAAAAGTATCTCCTTCTCAACATAAAAAATTGGAAAAGCAGAAAAAGATCATCAGATTGCTGGCTGATAAAAGAACCGGGTTAAAACGCAAGCGGCTGGTTTTAAAAAATCAAACGGGCGGTTTTATTCTTCCTATGCTGACTGCCGTCGCCCCTTTAATCAGAGAGCTGGTGGGAGGTCTCATCAGGAGATGAGAAAAAATGTCTCTTAGGACGGCGCAAAAGATGTATCTGGTTTCACCGCATCAGTTCAAACGTTTGACCCCGGCCGAGCCTTCTATGAGACAGACGGCCGAAGAGGATTTGGATTCTAAAATGAGAGAGATTCTGAATGAACCGGGACCGAGTTCTTATAAAAACATTAAAAGGTACAACGCTCTGCTGCAGAGATATGACTCTAATGAAACAAGGTCAGCTTGAGGAACCCCGAGTGACTTTAACTGTGCAACGTGACCCTGTGCCTGAAAATAATGAGGCGGACTCTGGCTCTGGTTCTACAGCCTCTTCTGCTGAATTGGACCAGACCGCTAATGACATTTTAAAAGCTCTACCTAACAGAGATCGCAAAAACGCTGAATACATACTGAAAAGGTTAACGCAAGTTGGCCCGAGTTGAACATCCAAAGGTAAATTTGTTTATCGCGATCGTGTGATGGGAGGTTCGCATCTGGTCGATTTGCTGAAAAATCTTCTGGTCCCGTTCAAGAGGAAAACACAGAGCCAGGAACCTGCAGGTTGGACCCCGTTCATGGCTGCCTTGAAGGAGCTAAACATCCCGGTGTCATCAGTCAGTAACCCGCAAGCCCGCGACCAATACAGAGGCATGACAGAAACAGGTGTATCGGAGAAGAACAAAGATAAACCCGTCATGAAACGAAAAGGAAAAATCGTGCTGTCTCCTAATTTCCCCGGAATAGACTTTATGGATCCCACCCCTGAGAAAGGACCTGCTCGAAGCAAGAGAGTCAAGAAAAGCCCTGCATGGTTGACATTTTCACCCTAAAAGTCTGTATGAAATAAAAAAAAATGGAAAAATGAATTTGTAATAAAGAAAACTTTAATGTTTCAAATTATTCATGCGTACAGTGTTTTTATTTTAGACAAGTTACAGCTTTTAACAATCTTTAAACATTTGCAAAGAACACGTTCCGTGAATAAACAAGCACGAGGCCCTATTTTTGATACAATGCTGATATTTGTTTCACAAAATCATATACCATGACATCATTTTTATAAACATCATCGTGGTAGGTAGCCAATATTTCATGCACTGAAAGCCCACAGGCTTTATGACACAGATAATAAACACAGTGATGACCGCACACAGTTGATAGAGTGTCTTGAAGTTGACGATTATGATACAATATTTTCGAGGATCTATCTTTCAAAAATGTCGCTATGCTCAGTGGATAAAATTCTAAATCAGGACTGAATCCGTAAGAGTCGAAAAAGGTGGCTCGATCATTCTCTTCCAAAGTCAAAGCTAGCCAGTGTTCTCCAGGCATGTGTGAAGGATGAGTGTTTACGATGAAATAGGCGGGTCCTTTGTACGTGCGTTTCAGTAGCGGGAGCTGATCAGATGCCCAGACGCCGTGAAATAAATCCCCCAGCAGATGATGCATCAAACTCTCGATCTCGTGGTTATTCATGTTTTTAATAAAAATCCACCAGGACCTGCCTTTTTGAGTCGATTTCCAAAATTGAATCGTAACACGCGTACACAATCAGGGTGGTCGTGTGATAGGCAGAGAAACTCAGAATCTCATTTCCAGCCTCAAATTCCCATTACACACCGGTAACAGAGTGTCAGCGTCCTTGCTCGGGTTGAGATTAAAAACAAACAGGGAATAACCCACATTAAATTCCTCGCGAGCGATACTTAAAGGAAGGTCTTTTAAATGACGACCTGTAGCGGTGAACATGTTCTAATATTCCCTCACTGAAATACCATCATTGAATTGAGGTTGAAACGCTTTGCCTGGCACCTGTCTGCCGTCTTTACAGAGAGCTAAATATTCCACATCCATATGCTTAAAGTTAAAAGGGGACATGCTTCTTCTTCCTGTGAAGGCCTCGTTGTTCACCATTCCTAAAACTACATATTTAGGCATGGTTCCTAAAAAAAGATTCTCCTGTGTACATATCCTGGAATTTTCTGGGATAGAATATGTTTTCACGTTCACGCGAGAAAGAGGATAGAGGGCATTCCCTCTCATTAATGCTGAAGCGTGCCCCAGCCGTATAGCCGGGGAGACTGAAACTTTTTTCACAAAAAGAGATGCTCCTAGAATTCTCAGCCGGAAGATTGAATCACGAGGTCCCATGAGAGAGAATGCATCGCTGGTCCTGGTTAATTTAATCCTCATGTCGACAGAATTCAAGAGGAGTCTTTCGCAGAAGAATATATCAGCGTGAAGCGGCCCCATCAGGTGTAACTCTCTCGAATTAGCAGTGAAAGAGGCTCTCCGGTTAGCGCCCGAATTAGGACCATTGACAAAAACAATCGAGTCGATAGCTCCCGCAGTGTCTTTGTAAAAGAGACCTGCGCTAAATTGACTCTTTAACGTGTCTTCTGAATAGTTGAGCAGAGTTTCAATCATTGCTCTGTACGGGTGAGTCGCGCTACTCTGTGAAATTAACCTATCTCCCAGAATAACGTCGCATTGACTGAACATTGTATTCAGCGGGTAATTTATGAGTCCTACGGCCGCATCATTAGCCAGGTCGGTTCCGTCAGCGTTGGTGATCTTTAGACGGACGTGCAGCAAGGTGTCGTTCAAATCCAGGTATTTTTCTCCATCTCCGGGGATAAAGAATTCAATAGGCCCCGTGTCTGTAATAGCTGACACTGGTAATATTTCGGTGTAGACCTTATCTTCGATGGATAGTTGAGTCATGGGGGCGGTGAACAGATCGAGTTCAGCGAGGGTACATTCTGATGATTTCTGATGTAAAAGAGCCATGATTGATTTTTTACTGAAGAATACTGATTCAGTTAAACATATCCTTGCTCGCAGCAGCAGACTTCCTTCTCCTAGGCTTGCTCTGGCGAACTGGCTTCTTCTTCTTACGTGGCACAAGTATTTGTGAACGCCACACACGTTGCCCTGGAGGTCTCTTTCTAGCTCTTCTATACAAAACCATAACCCCTGACCCCTCCTGGTTATTCACACCTGTTATCTTGGTCATAGCTTTACCTATGACATCCGAGGCGATGTTTGTGGCCGCCTTTTTCAGATGTGGTTTTGCTATAGCGAAGCCTGATTTAACAAGGGGTGATACGAAACAAAATAATTTTGAAAATATGGATCCTATCCCACGTCCGTACATAACAGGTGCCCCATAGAAACCAGGTAAAGCGCCGCCCACTTGGCTTTGGTAATAGGACACAAAACGGTGTGGGTCCTCTCTCAGGAAAACCATGTTTTCTTGATTCTTTTTCTTTTTCCTTCTCACGTTTTACCACGCTTCAGCGTTGCTGGTGCGACTCGTGGCACAGCTATGAATGATTCCAGCCGTGTTTTTATATGCATAATCCTTTTTCATCTAAACGTTCGGTGTGAGGTCGCAGGTCTGAAATGCAGCTTCACGATGCACTTCCTGTATATAAATTTCACCGGGGTGTTCTGATCCGTTTTTATTTCAATTTGAATATTTTCAATGTGTCTCTTGGCAAAGGGGATATAGTAGGGTTTATTGAACGTTTGTGTGATAATATCTCCAAAAAGGCCTTGGACCTGAACAGTTCGCAAGAGGGGGGCGTGAGCATCCCCTACCATCTGTGGGGCCACGATGTCGCTATAAAAATATAAATGGTAGAAGCCCGCGTTAAAATCGATAGGGTGAGGCCAGTGATCGAATTTGACCCATTTTCCGGGGTCCACACCGAGCATGTAGGCTATTGGAGCAGAAAAAAGTAAATGGTTCTGAGCTCCGGCTTGGAACATGAGTATGTTGGCTGTGCGGTTAACTTTGAAATAAATATCTGAATCTATCTTTCTCAGATGGGCTTCAATCTCTGTGATAAGCTGATTCAAATTAGTGTAGTACCCGCATCCAATCTGTACGCGTTGGACTTTTTCCTCGCCCGCTTTCCGCCATTCAAAATAAGCGTTTTCTGAGGGGACATTATGCCATGTGTGAGGGTATGAAACCTCCGTCAAAGCCACCTGCCACTGACCTTGTAAATTAATAGGCTCGGCTAAATCCACACGGAAACTCACCCAGCTGTTGAATTTCTCCAGCCAATTTTTCCAGCGAACTAAGACCTGTCTGACCCCTCGAACCGTCCGTTTGCCTAATATTTCACCCACTTGATACATTTTGTTTTTAGGCATTTTCACCTTTTGAAGCTCCTCAGCGTAAAAAGAACCTCGGACGGGCTCCTCGTCTAAATCTTTCAGTTTGAAGACGGGAGGAGATCGCTGTAACACTTCTGTAACTGTAAAGATTTCATCCGTGAAACTCTGTTCATATTTCTTGTCAAACACTCCACGCACTTTGGATATTCTGACATGGTCGCCTGGCTTAAACGCCATCTTGAGTTTTGTGCAGCGTTTGGAATTAGTCCCGTACAAATTCTGAAACACCTGAAAAGCGTTACTAGCGGTGACTTCGACAGGGGTCATTTTAATACTCGAATGATAGCTGTGGTTGTAACTTTTGACCAGATCCTGAAGCACATCTACATATCGGAGAGTATTGTTTGCGTTGAAATATCTCCACATTCTTGATTTTAACGTAGGGTTAAACCTCTCAACGACTGATGCTTTTATTTTACTAGCCGTGGAAAAATGTTCAATACCGTTTTTATCCATTAACGCTTTGAATGATTTGTTGAAAAATTCTTTACTGTCGTCAGTTTCCATTTGGAAGTCTCTTTGGAATCTGACTCTCCTTTAAAACGGACTCGAAAGCTTTTACGACATCGGATGCTGTTTTCCTTTTTAAAACCCTGACGTAGGCTCTTTTGAAGAATACATCGATAACGGTTAATAGATAATTGTAACCGTCATTTTCTTTGGACAAACTCTGCATATCACAAAGATCTGCTTGAAACTGGTGACAAATACTCTATTTCTAGGAAATCTTATTCTCACGGGTTTATGCAAAGAATAAGCATCTTGTTCTGATAAAAAGTCGCAAACCTTTTCAACCGGGACCTTCTTACCAGATTCACGCTCCATAGCTCTATGTAATCTATCTACTCCGCCAAAAGAACCTGGGTGAGCAGCTATGTAATATAGCCGTTTCATTAACTTTTGTTCAGCCATACCTTCCACACACATCTAGTGATGCTAAATGAAGCAGAAGACATCTGTATTCAGGTTTATATATATATATATATATATATATATATATATATATATATTTTTTTTTTTTTTTTTTATTAACATAGTCTGGAAGGATAATACATTCATTTAATATATCACAAACTAATTTAAAAACAATGATTTCATATAAAAAAGAAAAAATGTAAAACAGATACATTGAAAAGACATTCTTTTTTATACGATGTCACTAACTAATTTACTATATGAAGAGAAAACATGTATGCATTGGTTTCAAGACCCCCGCCAGTACTCCGTGATGGCTTCAAGTTGATCTTTTAATTCATAGTTTTCTTTAACCAGCCGGTCATACCCGTCATAGATTGTATGAAATACACGCTTCACCATCGTCAATTCGTACAGATACACCTATACGACAGCATTAACAGCATCGTTGTCATGATGGATGTTGCAAGCGGCTAGAAACCGTTGAACAGCATCCACGAAACGCTCGTTATAAAGTTCTCGCATTATACCATAGTAATTGTATTCGTACAGTTCATTCTCAAGCAGCTTCAAACATTCATGGTCTTTCTGACTAGGACGATCGTTAACGCATCCATGACACTTATCGTGCATGTATTTTCTGATCGCTGCAGTCAAAAGACGATACAGAACAGTTTTCACAGCTCTGATGAACCCGAAACGAATCCACCCATCGTTTTCATCGGCGCCGCTCTCACCGTCTGGCAGGGTGTCCTCAGGCTGCGATGGGGGCGGTGAGGCCGGATCTCCCTGGCTCTCAGGTGGCAATGCGGGCGGTGAGGCTGGATCTCCTTGGCCGCAGGGGAGCTCTGACTCATCCTCAGGTGGCGATGGGGGCGCTGAGGCCGGATCCCTCTGGCTCTCAGGGATTTGCTCCACCGGGGAGGCCGAATCTCCTTGGCTGCAGGGGAGCTCTGAGTGTTGGGAAAGCGGTGGGGAGGCAGGAAGATCCACCGTTTGTGAATCTTCATCCCGGGTCGCAGTCTGAGGTGGCGAGGTAGTAAACTTGGAATTGTCACTCCTTAAAACAAAGATCTCTTGGTGTAGGTTGAGGCCTTCAGGGCGAGATCCAGACCAGATCATGGTGTTTCTCTTTAGCGATGTGAGGATGCTCTCGCTGGTAAGAAGTCCTGTCAGCGAAGTTGCACGAAGTCTCGAGAGATCTGGCCGGTTGTATTTATATACTTAGAAGGGCGTGGTTAACGTTGAAGGGGTGGTATTGGCAGTTGTGAGGGGCGGGTCTAAAAAGCGAGCGCTTTCTTGACCCCCAAAATGTCTTTCCAGTTGCGGCAGTCACGAAACAGCGCTGAAATCCGGTCTGCTATTGCGATCATCTTGTCACGCCAGGCATCAAAGGGGATGGTTAGCAATGTCCTGAAGACTCCACATTCGAATTATAATAATCCAGCATGAACATAACCGTCTGTGTTTTATCTTGAGCCTTTTTGAGACTTGCACGGAAAAACCATCGACCGCTAACCCCCGTCTTCGACTGCCAAGTAGCTGAGAAGATCCTGTTTCCTGAATCCTTGTCAATTTCATTCAGGTTGGTCAGCACTCGTTTGCAGCGCTTAGCCGCGGGTGAATCATTGATTACTTCCTCGACTTGTTGACGCGGCCGTTTGCCCCGTTTAGCTGCAGGTGAATCCCTGATTCCGTCCTCGGCTTGTTGATGTGACCATTTCCCCCGTTTAGCGGGGGGTGAATCCGTGATTCCATCCTCGGCTTGTTGATGTGGCCGTTTGCCCCGTTTAGCTGCAGGCGAGTCCTTGATTTCATCCTCGGCTTCTGGTCTCTCAGAGGGCCCTGCCGGAATAGGTTCTTGGGGATTTAATCGAATGAAGCTGGTTTTTCGTCTCACAGAGGGGCCTGCTGCCACATTCGCTTCTTCAGGGCCTAGTCTGCGAAGCATGATGAGTTTCAGAACAGCCCAATCGTTCGATGTCAGCATGCCCAAGGAGTGGATAGTTTGCAGCTCGCCACCTTCATCATCCAGTTGATTGAGGTACATCTCCCCGGATTCATATTTGAAGACGTACCCCCATTTACCGCGGGCTCCATAGGGTTCCAAATACCATTGTTCTTGCAAACGATGGCTCGGAGGCATCTGAGTTCTACATAAAAACAGCGTACCCTTGTGAGGGGTATGCTGAGCTCCCCAAAAATCGCTCTGATCATGGCAAATCGTGACGGGTGTCTCGGCAATTACGGGTTCAAAGGTGCTTCTTCCAGACGCCATGTTGAAAAGTATTCATTCACTACGGACGCTGGAGAAAAGGGGCTTATATCATGAGAGAAGCGGTCATGGGCGGGTTCCGGGGCGGGGCGGGGGGGGGGTTGATAGGTGTCATAAATCAAAAGGTCATATACAGTTCATAAGGGCCATAAATTAACTTTAGACATAAGGTTTATCCTATCGTTTTTTTACCCATCAGTCTGGCAGGAATCTGATATTTATGCGTGTGTGTTGCCGAAGGGTATTCCAAAACCCCCTGATGTTTTGCCTCAATATGTTGAGTGTTTTTGTGTATTTCACCTTTTTAGCTCTGTGATTATATATTCAGTACACAGATTATGTGGACTCTCTTTCGAGAGTCCAAAAGAGGGAAATTGTTATAAAAATATATAATCACTTATATAATAGGGTATTTTAAAGTTATACATATATTAACCTTTAACACAGTAACCTGGGATGGGAGTTTGTTGCAGAATACAATGGGTGCATTCAGACTTCAGTAAGAGTGCCAGCCGCAGCACAGAACGGGAAATTTATGAGAGCCTTGTGGAGAAGATAGTGTTTTCAAAAACCCTTTCTCAAGGCTTCAATGTTATTTCAGGAAATTCCCAAGAAACAGGCTAGGGCAATAGATTACATTTAACGGTCGAGTGTCAGGAAGCACATGTGTGAGGCAGACTGAATGTCTCTGCTGAAGGGGGTTAGTCCGGCCCCCTTTGGAGCCGTCTTTGTGTTAAAAGGTTTGTTCCGAGTGTAAACGCTGAGACACATTTTACAACTCATGGAAGATACTTCGGGATAAGATTAGGCTATCCGCGTCGTTGATAAAACTTGTAAGTTGTCTCCCACAATGGAATTCCAAATTGTAATAAATATATGTTTTAACTGTTTTGCCTTTGATTATTGTCTCCTCTCTTGTTGCCAAATCATTGATCCGGACAGCTGCGACCGGCCGTGGTAACTTGAACGAGCCCTGAGTTTTAGCAGTATACAATTGATTAAATGTACTTATCAATCGACAAGATGCTTCAGCCAGAACAGAAGTTTCGGTTGACCCGTTCTACTTCCTCCGTGTAGTTGTGAATCAATGCTACACTGACAGGGAGGTCTCGCGCGCTGGAATATGCAACCCACAAATCTCAAAAGGATTTGTAATTGATCAGAAATCAGCTATGTTCATTTGAAATGTACCGTTACAATGACTTCTCTTAATCCCTAACTGATCCTAGATCTGCCTCACACGTGAGCTGTGATTGATAGGAAAATTGTACTTATGATAGTACAAAATTAAGGAGCCAACCTATCAGGTCCAGGGTGGCCACAGGGGTGGCCAATCAGATTTCAAGGGTGGCACTGGCCACCCCTGGCCACTGCCCAGAATCGCCCATGAGTGGATAAAGGGTTTAACTGGGTAGGGAGCACCATAATGTGCTCCAACCTGACCTGTGGGCTTCCCAAAGAGGAATGGAAAACCTGTGGAAAGAAGGTTCAGGAATACGTTTGCTGCTGGTACGAGAGACTGGGCAGCTCTGTATTTGAAAGTTGCCGAAGTCTTTCAGTTTGCTGAAGTAATCGGAGAAGGTGTATCTATCATCGAACATTCAAACATTTGAAATATTATTTGGCCCTATTCTGTCATAGCGTTGGGCGTTGTCATCGCCGCCATTTTTGTGTAAGGTTGTCCTGGTGGAGGGGATCAAAGGGATGTACAAGGAGCTACAAGTCCCTCCCAGAGGAGACACCTGACCAAATATAAGAGGTAACTCCGCTGGCCAGTCAAGCCTGTGGTGTTACGGGCTGAAGACCATAATATTAGAAAGCCATAAAGCAGCCATCTTTTCATCATGGCTCCGAATAATTCAACATCTGCCTTTGAGCCACTCCAACTGAGTACTCTGGAGTTTTATGCCCTGTTAGCCGCATGGTTTTACTACTGCCACACTGGCTACTGGTCGGCTAGCCAGATCCTGCGTTTTATCGTCGCCCTCCAAGGATCCGCAAAAATAATCCTTGGTCCAATGGTGCTACGTAGGAGAGAAGTGGCCCTTTCCCTCTTTGCGTCCTATTTGATGGGTTCTATGTACATCACTTGGAAGAGACGACTAATGGTCATTCTGTGGCTTAGCATTGACTCGACGGCCTTCGCCTTGGAAATCGCCCTTGGGGTCATGCCCCTAAGCGCGCCCCAGTCAAAGTGGTCACCGCCGTTTTGGAGGGCCTCCTGGCTGGCAGCATTTTTGCCTATTTAGGACAACAAGCGCTATCCATAAAATTAGTAAATAGTTTGGACATTAAGAGACATTAGAAAGAAGCTGATGACATAAAATTACTCAAATTGTATGATTTATCAACTTTTTATATTATTAAAGCCCAAGCACTTATGTATTAAAATTAAATAAGATAAAATATGAGTATGATTGTTTTTAATGAAGTAGAATTTTGATGCATGTCTGAACATGTTCAGGGAAGGCTGTTGAGGGAAGAGTCATAGATGACTCGAACAGAAACTGAATAAGGAAGGGCCTGTTGACTAGAGTTGGCCGCACCCTATTACATCGTCGACTGGGACTCTGGATGGAGGGAAAGGTCTTGCAACTCACACAATAACACATAAAAAAGAGATGCTCAGTGCTCAGTTCTCATCACAGAAGACAAGTTCTCATCACAGAAGACAAGTCTTTTTTTTTTTTTTTTCCAGTGTCCTGTCTAGCAATGTGGCAATAGGAATTGATGTCTCAACGCCAGATAGAGCTCGACAGATTTTGCTTTTACAAGTGGAGCGAAGAGCTTTCGCCATAGTGCTCCACTTGATTTATGCTTGTAAATAGCTTTATTGTGATTCCTGCAAGGAGAATTTCAAATTATATGGACATGACAATGGGAGAGTAAAGGAAGAACAAGAAGTGAAAGAGAAAGAAAAGAAAAAAAAGAGTAGAGGTGAAAGAAAGAGGAGATAAAAGGGAGAGAATGATAAAACCTTCTCCGTCTGCTCCGTCACCTGGAAAGAGAGATGCAAAAAGAACAGCACAACCAACAGACATAAAGCAACAAATACAACCGAATAACACCTAGATGCCATTGCTAAATCATATATATTATTATGTAAGCTGACATGTGTAATGTGATACTTGAAAAAAGAAAGTGAAAGAACATAAATAAATAAATAAATAAATTATAAGATTACTGTATATAAGTGAACACTTAATACCTGGGACCCAGCACCTGTGGGAGTTTGTGAGAGTGCACTAGTTTAGGTGAAAATTTTCCAAAAGGAAATAGCTTGATAGTGGTTGTGGAGAACCAAAGGCCCGCCTTCCCCGAGCACAGAGGCAGGAGTCAGGGGACCCATAACCCCGGACTCCCAAAGGGGCCCCTAAAGCAGGTCGCCCAGGAGGGGCCGACACAGGATATCTGCAAACCCCCCCCCCCCAAAGAAGGAGCAGAGACGACCCCGAGGAAATCCCCCAGCGACCGCAATGCCGACGCCCTCAAGAGCCACGGGGACGAGCCCGTGGGCTCCGCCGGCAGCGGAGTGGTCCCGGCCATGGGCCCCGGGGGCCAGAGGCCCCAGGGGCGCCCCGCCCCCGCGACGGGGGCCCCGGCCGCCCCCCGGGGGGCCAGGCCCCGCGAAGAGGCCGCCGGGAGTGGGCCGGCGCACGCCCGGGAAC
The DNA here is from genome assembly GCA_037039145.1 of Fundulus diaphanus. NCBI lineage: Eukaryota > Metazoa > Chordata > Actinopteri > Cyprinodontiformes > Fundulidae > Fundulus > Fundulus diaphanus. Next base: position 3,374,921 of record CM073129.1, on the reverse strand, counting down.
CCGCCCCAAACCCGAAGCCAACCAACGCGCCAGAGGGCCAAGGCGCCCGCCAACGAAGTGGAGGAGGGCAGGACATGGGGGGATGGGCTCCGCACCTAGCGGAGACTTGAGATGTTTTTGGGAGAGGGAGCGGACCACACCCATACCTGGGAAAAAAAAAAAAAAAAAAAGGAAAACTCATTCACACCATGCCTCCCTTGTGCCCTACTCACCACACACAGATAAAAAAAAAACAAAAAAAAAAAACGCTGTACACACATTCCCACATAACACTCGCATCCAACACTGACCAAAGGGGGGGGGGTCACCCCAAATCGACTATACGACTGCTTGTGCCCGACCCCCGGCCCTGGCCCCGGACCAGACACCCCCCGGACCGGGCCCCCCAGAGAGGGCGGGCCAACACGACCCGCCCCTCCTGGGGGGAGCGGAGGCATCAGCCCCAGACCTGGCAAGACAAGTCAAACGGAGCAGAAGACAGAAGAAAGACCAACTGGCCACGGAAGTACTGTGGAGCCCCTCCTCTCTGAGAACCAATGGGGCGGAGTCTGATGCCCCTTCTCCGTGTCTCTTCTACAATTCAAGGCCAGTGATCCATAGAGTCTAATGGTAGTGCCTCTATGGCAGGGGTGTCAAACATACGGCCCGCGGGCTAAATGCATTATCATTTTTAAAAAAAAATAAAAAAATTTCCAGTGTCCTGACTGGCAATGTGGCAATAAGAATTGTTGTCTTAATGCCAAAAAGAGCTCATCAGATTTGACTTTCACAAGTGGAGCAGTACTGCTTTTGCCATAGTGCTCCGCTTGATTTATGAATGTGAATAGTTTTATTATGATTCATGCGGGGAATATCTCAAATGATATGGACACAATGGGAAAGTAGGAGAGGAAAGGAAGAACAAGAAGAAAAAAAGAAAAGGTGAAAGAAAGAGGAGATAAAAGGAAGAGAATGATAAAACAATTATTGAAAAAAATATGTACTTCGTTTAATTGAAAATCTGCAGTTCCTATATTGTCCACGAGGGGCGCTGTGTTTTAATCAGCAGATGGTAGCACTGAGCTTCAGATGTGGAAAATTGATTTTAAATCATTTCTTAATTTTTATCTGTTTGATGCATTTTGTCATGCAGTGTTTTTAGGTTCCAAAAAATGTGAATAAATGTTTTCAACATTGTACATTCACTGTGATCAGCATAATGCACTTAAGTAAATGTTTAACACTCAGAGTCCCAAAGTGCAGACTTTTGTCTGCACCTAGTTTGTATCGAGTATCCCCCCAAAGGTGTTAACGGCTCTCCTCTGGTGGAATAAGCACCATCTGCAAATCAAAAGGCAATTGTAAGAATGTGGTTTGGTGACTTCAGCTGGTGTCCTGGGCTTTCCTTGTTTGAGCTGCCTCCCTTTGTGTTGTAAAGGAGCTTTTTCAAGGAGTTGAGTAATTTACAGAATTTCTGTGGGGATAAATAGAGCAGGCACAGCACACAGACTCAGAATTCACCCGGAATTCACCATGGCACAACCAAAGCGACCAAGAAGGATGAACGCTCAGGAGGCTTTAGCCATGCTTCAGAGCATGTCAGACTACGAATCTGATGGTGGATCTGTTGGGGACTTAGCATTTCAGAATGAAAACAGCGCCACCGATTCTTCAAGTGAAGAGGATGATTCTGATCAGAATGCGACTGCTTTTGCACCAGCAAATCCTCACCTCCAAAGACGCACCAGGGGCAGAGTGGTCAATTATATGATTGAGCGGGACAGTTCAAACACTGAGGCTACATCAGATGAAGAAGAAGACACAGTGCGCGGCAACCCCCCTCCTTGCAAAAAACAAAAACCTGCTGATGTTGGCACAATGCCTGGATCCACAGAGAAGGCGAAAGATGGCACTGTTTGGTCCCACTGGAAAGTTGGAGACTTTTCTGTTCCTGAAACCCCACAGACTGCCTTCAATGGACCTGGAGGGCCAACAGATTCTGCGAAACGCAAAATCACAAGTCGCATTAGCAGCTTCCTGTGTTTATTGGATGTGAACATGTTGCTGACCATCAGAGACTGCACAGTCCACGAGGCCCGCAGAACAAACCCCAGCTGGCAGATGAGTATCTACGAGCTGATGGCTTTCCTCGCAATCCTTTTTCGAAGGGCTGCCATGGGTTACATTGGTCCCATGCGACACATGTGGGCCAATAAATTCGAAAACGCAGATATCAAACCCATAATGCCTCGTAACTGTTTTTTTGAAATAAGACGATACCTTCGTTTTGACAACAAGGACACCCGCAAGGAACGCATACACAATGACAAATTTGCAGCAATTTCTGACATCTGGATGCGGTTTGTTCAGAACTGTGTGTCGTCCTACAGTCCAGGACAGCATGTTACTGTGAATGAGCAGCTGTTTCCGTCCAAGGTTCGGTGCCCCTTTTTGCAGTACATTGCATCCAAGCCTGACAAGTTTGGAATCAAGTTTTGGATTGCAGCAGATCTGGACACAAAATACATGTGTAATGCCATCCCTTACTTGGGAAAAGATCCCACTCGTCCAAAAGGAGAGAGGTTGCCAGAGAACGTTGTTCTAAAATTGATGGAACCATTTTTGGACAAGGGAAGGACTGTAGCTTTGGACAATTTCTTCACCTCTCTGTCTTTGGCTAACAGGCTCCTTCAGCAAAATACAACTCTGCTTGGCACCATCAACAAAATTCGTTGGGAGCTACCAGCAACTGCAAAGGAAACCTCGGGGCGCCAGTTGCACTCCACACAGGTGTTCAAATCTGGAAGTGCCTTGCTGACGGTGTATGCGACAAAAAAAAGAAATCTGTCTGTCTTCTGAGTACCATGCATCACAAAGTGGAAATTGTGGACATTCAAAAACAAAAACCAAACACTGTGGTTGATAACAACCAGCTCAAATGTGGTGTTGATATTATGGACCAGAAACTGCACAACTACTATGTGCGTGCAGGAACACGGAGGTGGCCCATGGCTGTGTTTTATAACCTGCTTGACATGGCTGCCACAAATGCACATGTTTTGTACACAGCGTGTACAGGATCCAAAGAAAGTCGTCGACTGTTCATGCTGGAGCTTTCAGAGGAACTCAAAAACAGGCTCCTGCAGGAAAAGACACAAGAGGAAGAGCAAAAACAGCTATGTCGTGAGATGAGAGTTTCCCAGCAGAAAAAGACTCAATGCCAGGTGCGCATACTCTGCAATAACAACAGAAGAACTGAACGTTGTGTCCACTGCGGCAAATTTACCTGTGGCAAATGTAGGAAAGGCTCACCATGGGAATGTGGAAACTGCTAGATGGGACAATTGTATTTTACATTTTTCCACTTTATATTTAGTGCTTTATCCATATGTAGACTTCTTTTCTTTATCTGAAATAAAAAAAAACTTTCTGAAGTTATACCTTCTGTCTGTTGTTTTTCAAAATTGAGCTGTTTGGGGTGGTATTTGGCTCCAGTCCCCCCAACAGTACTTCACAACTCTCAGAACCATTCCACCCCCTTCAGTTTTGGTTTTAGTTCAAGCCTCTCTGTTGAGGAGTGTTTTACCTGAAAGCGGGGGTGGGGGGTGGGGGGACTACGGCTGTTCCTTATGTGACATAAATGTTACTCCAATACTAAAGGCATACTGTTTGTCATTCTCTAAGATTAAATTTTGAATGACATAAAAAGGCGAGACAAGACAAAATACAATTATTCTTTCGTTCATATAGTGAGCTTTGCAATATACATGAGTCTGTTGGTGAATGGACAATATAAATAGGCTCTGCCTTGCCTTGTTGGAAAAGCATGGCTATGACCTGTTCTCAGCTCAGGAACTAGGACCCGTCACAGGTTATTTGCATTACAATAGGGACAGTTAGCAAGGTAGAGTGAATACACAAACTTGAAGAGGGGAGGGGGGCTTGCAAGAAAACTGAAATTCTCTGGGACTCCTAGTGTTAACTGAGTAAAAGTATTGTTGAAATTGCACATACTTTTCCTAAAAACGCTGAGATTATTCATAATATATTGTGTAAAAGTGAAATTCATTTAATATAAAAATCAACAATAAGTCCACTTTTATTAGTTCTATTTAATCTTGCAATGAGTTTACTCGTGTGGCCCTCTTGAGATCAGATTAAGCTGTATGCGGCCCCTAAACCAAAATGAGTTTGACACCCCTGCTCTATGGCTTTTAACTAGTCAATCAAAACACTCCTTCTCCATGTAAACCTTTCTTTTATACCATTTAATATGACAACCTCTAACTGTACAAACAATCCTGGTCTTCCTTAAAGTCATAATGACGAGTAATTTGGTACAAAGTCTTGTTGCATTAGCCGCTTTTCACCTAGCTAGCCAGTGACAGGAAGTGACTGACCGGAAGTCTCACACAAAAAACGTCAACTCACTGTGTCCATATTTCTGTTGAAAATAAGGTGGATAGAGGGATGACACTTTTCAGCAAACTTTTGCAAAACAATGTTCACCTCATATCAGATATTAATAGTAACATTAATTATTAATACAAATATTCTTTGCATTTAGAACACTAAGCATTTGAAAGAGAAACAAATTGAAAGAAGTTAATGTAGGATATCGGATATGCAATGAAATTACCAATTCATGATAAAAATATATCAAATAACGTGATATTCTTTCCTTTAACAGTTGTTAAGTCACTGAGCCTTATGGGTTGTATATCCCCCCCCTTTGGGGTTGTGAGATGCTTATTTTGTGCACTTGAAATTTTTCTGGAGATGTCAGCAAAACAGCACCCCCTAGAGTCGCAGAATTTCGTGGAAAATGGTGTAACACCGGACTGATGCAATAGCCCTTTCTATCAAACTTAGAACAACAGCAGTCTTCAAAAACACAGTTGAACAGCAACAATGCCCACATGGATAATAATAAAGTTAATAATCTTATAGGCTACAATCATAATTTTTAAATTATTATAGTACTTGACTGGATACCAATATATATGAGTGGTATTTTAATGCAGGCTGATAAAAATGCCAAAACACAGATAAGGAAACAGAATCACTGAAAAATCTCATTGATCAGTGTGCCCAACGACTGAACAGAAAAGGCACCAGAATTAACTAAGTCTGGCTGTTAGCCTGGTCGGGAGCAGGGTAGCTGCACAGAATAAATCGTCATGGTAACTAGGGTTGGGAATTGAAAAGATTTTCACGATTCCGATTCCCTTATCGATTCTGTGAAACGATTCGATTCCTTTTCGATTCTCTTTTCGATTCCAATTTGGGGAAGAAAGGATAACAAACAGTTTGATGATGAGCATCAACTTTGTTTACTTAACTATCACACAACCTTGCAAACTAACAAGGTCAAGATGTCCACAGAAAATGTGCAACTGGAGTAACATTTATATTTGGTTAAATAAAAAAAGGAATATAAGAACAAACTTAAATACAGTAGATGAGTTGTTTAGAATACAAGAAAATGTAAGTTTGTTGTGACAGTTGCTTATTAATCTCTCTTTAGATAACCTCAGTCATCTAAATCTAATGGAGAAGCCATCCGTTTAATGAAAAAGCATTACTGTACAATTTTGGGAAATAAACTCATCTCCCCCTAATTTAAATTAAATGAGCGTTACCGTCCTCTCGTCCCTGAACTGCGGAGCAACTTCGTAGCATGTTTCGTTACATGCATTGCAATAGCTAGAATCATGTAAGAATTCCAGCTACCAGTAGTTCTAATTAAACATGCTACCAATGAAGGGCTGGATTAACGAGAAAGGCACACTCCCTTAATAACCCCAAAGAGAGGTAGGAAATTGGTTTATTTCCAGAAATGGTATATGATTTACTAGGAACCAGCCAGTGATGTAAAACTAGCTACTTACCACCAGAGCTGCCTTCCATGCTGGTCGTAACTTTAGCTTCTGTCCGGTAAGAATCAAAAACACGGCATTCGTTAAATTGTATGCCATGTTGTGTGCGCAGGTGTTTCTGCCTGTTGGATGTATTTCCTCCCGCGGATATAATTGGCATTTTGCAATGATTCCAAAGCGCCTTGTTGCCATCTTTCTCTTCCTTAAAATGAAGCCAAACTTTCGACCGCTTCCCCCGATGGGGCGCCACTCATTTTGTTTTGCTTTAAGCCTGGTCACGTCATGCGCAACTTACGCACACGTGCTTACTGAACGCGGTGTGCGTAACTTGCGTATAAAACGTGGCGCAACTTGCGTAAAAACACGCCGTGCTACCGTTGTGCTGCTCAGAGCCGCGGCACGACGGAATCGAAAAGAGAATCGTTAAGCGAGCTGCCAAACGGTGCCACGGAATTGGAAAACACGGAACCGGTTCTGAACAGGAAGCGGTTTTCGATTCCCCTCCCTAATGGTAACTTATGTGTGTCATGGTTTAAGTTGTCTGGCTTCTGGTTATTTTGTAGTTCACCCAGCTCTCCCTCCCACAGCCATTAGTCACACCTACTCTAATTAGTCTTCATTCCCGTCACCTGTCAGGCTTCTTTTATAAACTCACCTCAGTTGTCTCCTCGTCGCTGGCTCGTAGTGTTTGTTGTTCTCCATCGTGTCTGTCTGCTCCTGTTGCCCCGCCTTGGTTCCCGGCCTGTCAAGTTTTTGGTTTTTGTGTGGCTGCGCTGCTGGCTTCAGTTCCTCCGTCTTCGTCTCGTCCCTGGTCCTGCAGCAGCCCAGCTCCTCTCTGTCTCGTGGACTCTGTACCTGCCGTTCAGCTCCTGCATCATTCACCTCCGTCTGGTAACAACTCTGGTTCCTCATGTCACCACCATCCACCTGCAATAAACTCTCTTAAATCCTACTCTGTGTGTGCGTGCTGTGTCCGGGTTCATCCTCGACAAAATCCTGACAATGTGTTTCTGTTTTTGTGAAACTGAGTCCAGGCTTAATTCAGCCAGGATATCTGGAAAATCCCGCCTTTATCGTCCATCTTGGTTTTGTGAAATAGGCCTCTGGTTTCTCTTGTAAATTAGATCTTGGATCTCAATGAGAGTACCATATAAATAAAAGTTAAATTAAAATAAATTAAGATGTAGGTGCTTTTCAGGAAACTGCACCAGAATGGTACATTTCACAACACAAGGCAAGTTTATTTATATAGCATTTTCAGTAACATGATGATTGAAAGTGCTGTAACAGAAGTTTTCCTTGTTACTACAAACTTCTGATCTTTCCAATCAATTCCTTGTAGTAGTTTTTATTTTATATATAGATGCAATAGGAGTTCCTAGAGGTGTTAGAAATATAAGGCAAGTGATCAGATTTCTGCTGGCTTTCAGTCTATTTTTCTCTGGCATACCATTAACAAAATGTCTATTGGATTAATTTGATTTTCTATAATCAACAGAAATGTATCAATTTCATGATGCCTTATGAGGTTTTGTCAGGATTCTGTGTTCCGTACTCCACTAACTCTGCTCCACAGGTGGCTGCGGTTGACGGGTGGGCGTGGCCCGCACCTGCGGCTCGTTAAGGCTGCTCTACTTGAGCTTAAAAGGAGTGCTCAGTCAGCTGGAAGACGCCAGTATTACCCCGTTGTGTTCATCGTGTTCTGGATTTACTCACCCGTCTTGTCTCCGTGCACTGAAGACCGGTTCCTGAATCCCTGCTGCTCAGATTTTGCTCTGGCGTTCCCCTCAAGCCCACTTGGTGTTACCAAGCCGGACAAGAGATTCCCCTTCCTGGATTCACCCTGGTTCTTCCAGCTGCTCCTCCTGCCTGCCTCCACTGTGGTGCTGCTCGGGCTCCCCGCCTGTGTTCCGTCTGCCAGCTCACCTGTCGCTCAGCCATCTCCCTCTATCAGAGAGTATACGGTCACAGAACTCCTTCTTCCACTCATCATCCCCGGATAGGTCCTCCCTACCATGTGTACCCTTCGCTCTGACGTTCCGACCTCGTCTGTTGCTCACATTGTGTGCATTAAATCCGTGTTGAGCCTTTAATAAACATCTGAAACTGTTCTCCGACTGTGTCTGCATGTGGGCCAAACACCTTAAAACCATGACAGGTTTAGCGCCCATTTCTTATGTTATTGGATAACAAAGGAGGAATTTGTATTATGTTTGCTAAAATGCAAAAGAAACATTTTTGTGCTATGTTATAATGCTATTCCTTCATTGAAATCATGCCCAAAGTGGTGTTTTGCTTGAGTTATGCATGGCTGAGTAATCTTTGTGAATTCTGCTCTCTGAGCAGCAGCAGCCCCTCCCTGTCCTGGAAAGCAAGTGGCCATGTGTGAATGGAGAATTATTCTGAAGTCACTTTGGCCTCACACCACTCGGACATGTGAGCACGGGCCCGCTGATTGCAAGGCCAAATGCTGCGTAGATACTGTGGGGGATGATTATTGTCTAGGATAGACTGTCTTTGTTTTGTCTTACGCCAAGGCCACTGTGCAGTATTAGGGGGAGCCGAAAGCGAGACATGGCAGAGACAGGGCAGATGCAGACTGCAGTGGGACCGTGGGGTGCGATTACTTTCTATGTGATAGTTTCTCAATAAAAGTGCTGGAACTTCATCACCGCCGTCTCTTCATTTAGTAAAGATGGGAATTCAGTTATTGTTTAGAATTCCATCCCCACCATGACAGGTCTATGTTGAATGGTCATTACCCACCCCCTTCAGGAAGCACCTTGCTTGAGCATGCCGTCCCTGCCCAGTAAACAACATGCCCACAGTCAGCAAGCAGTGATTTGAGGCACAGCACAATAATTTCTGCTCAAAGTTAAGGCAAAGTGGGTCTTTTAACACCTAATCTGCATAGTGACGACAACTGCACTTTTTTAATAACCTGCTGCAGCGGTAATCTCATGAAATGGGTGAAAGCAAGTGTCCTTATTCTGGGTTGGAAATATAGCACCAGAAAACAACTAATATTACATAGCAAATGAATACTCTGTAGTGGAAAAGACTATATTTCATCATATATATGCTCATAAGACGGCCTCTAGTTCTTCCTGTTTCATTCACTACGGCCCGCCTCACCCAGTTAGTAGATTTGGCAGCAAAAGAAGAAAACAATTATCAGAGAAAAAAACACTTGAAATTTACATATATTTATTACAGTTGGAATTCCAAGGGGAGACAAACACTTACGTTATCATAAAGCTCATGTAGTATAACCCGAAGTCCACCCTTCCATGCCAGTTGTAAGCGAGTGTCTGCCCGAAGCTGCCAAGGGGCATATCTTTTGATAGGCTGACCAGCCCCTCACGGAGGGTCTGGGGAAGGGTGAGTTCCACGCACACACTCAGTCTCTATGGTGCTTATCTTCTCACAAGAAAAATATCTGTATTCCAGTGTCAACTCAGGAACTAACTTTTAATTCATTAACCAGGTTTTTTTAGGATTTTACCAAGAAAAATATTAAAAACAATAAAAAAGCTTTCAAACTGTAAACAATCTTTAAGGGTACCTTAAAACCTCATGTGACTAGCACTCTGCCTAATATTCCACAAAACGGTTGAATGAATTTATTGCTTGTTAGTGATGCTAGAAACCCCCATCCCATGTAGAGTCCAAGCCACACAGTTTGGTGATTAGAACTAAGTTAACTCTTACTGCTTTAAGAAAAATACATGATTAACACAAAAATTGATTATATATTTCCTAGGGCTGGGCAAGTTAACGCGTTAATTTTGCGTTAATTCATTAGACTATTAACGGCGATATTTATTTTATCGCGCATTAACGCACGTTGCTCACATGCTTTCAGTCAGAGTGTCAGTCAGCACGCGCCCTGACTGCAGCGCGCTGTGTCACGGCAGCACTCTGCTGCTCCCCCTCCCGTCTCGTACATGGCTCAGCGGCGCCAGCCAATCAGCACGCAGGCTCAGCCTGGCCCGCCCACTCAGCTCTCACACTCAACTCAACACACAAACAATCGTGATGCTGAGAGAGACCGCAGCAGCGGAAAAACATGAACAGGGGAAGTAGCGCCGTTTGGCTTTATTTTAATACCGTAAATGAAATCAAGCTGTATGTTTTGTACAAAGCCGGTTAATTTCAGTGGAAATACAACAAATTTATCTAAGCACGTGAAAAAACATGAGCAAGAAAACGTCGAGCCACAGAAACGGAGAGAGGAGACGAAACTTCTGTCATTGCCCCGACAGACCCACAGACTGACGTCTCTGACTGAGGCGTTTCAGTCCTCCAGGGAACATCCAGGTAGATCAGTGTTCATCTTCAGCAGCACTTCATGTTAACTTTCAAAGTAGATAATATCTATCATATGTTACTGGAGCCCACACAGAAAATGTAATTAAGACCTTGAAAGAACCCAGTACATATATTAAAAAGTGTTATTTAAGATAAGATAACATTAGCTAATCCTTTATTTATCCCACGACGGGGAAATTTATAGGATTAAAGCAACAGACAGGTGCACACAACACAGACAAAATTACATAAGGATTGAAAGATATAAGAGGTGGATTAGGGAAAAAACACTGACCATAACATTATTATTATTATTTAATTGTAATAATAAAATAAAAACCACAAAACCCAAAAGGTCAACAGTTTCATGATACATCAAGCTTAGGGACTGGCTAATATACAGCAGGTCAAAAAAGGCCATATTTTGGCTGCAGTGCTTGCTGTTCTCTTATGAAGAAAAGATCAACTAGTGCACTAAATTCAATAGATGGGTTGAAAATATCCAGTATAAAATACAGAGATTCCCAGGGCATGAAGTATACAGTTAAGTCGACTTTTTTTGGTGTGTGTGTGTGTGTGTGTGTGTGTGTGTGTGTGGTGGCGGCAGGTGTAGAAGGGTGGCCCAAAAAGACTGCGTTGTCCCGGGCCCTAGCAAAGCTGTCAGCTGGCCTGGTTGTAACCACTGCCAAGTTAAACTTTCTTATCACCGGAGCACCTTGAGCTTAACATATCACTTAAATGCCAAACATACTGTAGACATCACCAAACAATTGAATGACTCAGATAAGCTAACCAATGTAATGGCGAAGTGGATAGCTACTGTAGACCTTTTTTTGTGCTTCACACTTTGGTATTGAACATAAAATGGTAATGCTGCTCCCTGCTGTTACCTCAGAAATTGCCTGTTTTTGGTAGATTTTTTCCCCATAAAGAGAATTTACTGTCAGTGGCAATAAGCTTTAATTTATTATTATTGCTATTTTTTGTTTTACATGTTTAAGTTGAGCTTTACACTAAATATGTGTTACTGATAAGTGCTACAAATGTTACAACACATTTGTTCATATGGCAGCAGAACATTAAAATAAAAGTGCTCTTTACACTACTTTTGAATTCATTCTTGGAGTTTGCGCCTACAATGCGATTAATCATGATTAATCAGGCAAATTATGCGATTAATCACGATTAAAGATTTTAATAGTTGCCCAGCCCTAATATTTCCATAACAATGCCCATAGTTGACTTTGGCAGGCTTTAAAAAGCATGATATAGAACCTTTAATTGATTCATGGCCTCTGTGTTTACCATGGAAGTTTTTATGTTGATAAAACCTTTAAATAGTCATCAGATAATTATGATGAACCACTGGTGTCAAGTGGCCTTAAAATCAAAAACAATTTAAACACTCTACTGAGGTTGTTCAAGACTCAAAACACAACTGGCCAAACAAAAATATCTTAATATTCAAACTGATCTTTGTCGCTAGGTGCTGTTTCTGTCATGAACGGGGACAGATGGACCCGTATTCAGCCAGACAAACAGGAGGTATGATTAAAGAAGATTTATTTCCAGTAAAAAACAGGTGTGAGCAGGAACCAAGAAAAACAGGCAGGCAAAAATGAAGGGCAGGACAAAAACAGAGCTCGTGGTTGAATAACAGTCCAAGGTCAAACCAGGTAATCAGATGAGCGAGAATGTCCAGGGCAGAATCCAAAAACAGAGTCAGAACAGATCTAAGGTCGGTAACAGGCAGGCTAAATAGACAGACGGGGATCAGGCAAGCTCAGATAGTCCTAGGTAGTGATGTTACGTGATGTGCCGAGGCTTCGAGGCGTTTCCGTAATGCGCGTATTGAAGCTTGCTTCATTTAGGGGAGGAGCCGAAAACGATGACGTCCGAAGCCTCGCTGCCCGGCTGTACCACGTGACTGCTTCGGGAAGTGGCTCAGATTTCGGTGCGGGGTTTGACAGCTTTAGAAACCCCACAGGCTCCATTCAAAATGTGGGTTGTTGTAGGCGTGTTGCGGTCAGTTGAGAGTGGATAGAGTTTTGATAGTTCACATTCCACATTCCACAAAAAAAAACACATTCCAAAAAAAAAAAAAAAAAAAAACTAACTCGATATGCTTGCATGTTTATTTGACGTTAACACACAGTTTTTTGTTGTTGCTTTGTCACGTGCATATAGTGAATGGCAGGGAAAAAACAGGCAAAAATACATGTATACTTTGAAGCGAGAAGCGACTTCACCGATGGCGTCGATGCAGACGCCCCCCCGCTCCGCCAGTCATCCGCGCAAAACTTGTCTCCCCCCGCTCCGCCAGCAGTCATCCGCGCAAAACTTGTCATCCGCGCAAAACTTCTTCTTCCCCCCCTAACCCTAACCCTTACCCCAACATCAGCAGTTGGATCATGCGTAAAGTCGCAGCGTGAACCCCTGGGAAAATGTCGTATCATATAGGCTTGATGAAATTCAGCCTCATCACCAATGAGGATATAGACCTACATTCATAAACAAACCGATAGATTGATAATCGTGGGTGTTTTCATTGCATTGCAGTGCAGTTACCTCTTTGCACTCTTTGTTTTTCGGATGACTAACAAAAACTGATCTACTAACCTGAGCAAACGAGAGGGAGCATGCATTTAAAAACAAATAAAATAATTTAAACATCAATCCAAATTTGAACCAGTAGCCAATGAATTGTTGCTAAAACTGGAGAAATGTGCTCTCATTTTATAGGAGCAGTTAAATGAAGAGCAGCAGCATTTTGGACCAGCTGGAGTCGAGCCACTAGAGTTTTGTTGAGCCCAGAGTAAAGTGCAGTGCAATAATCTAAGCAAGTTGTAATTAAAGCATAGATAAAAATCTTTAGTCAGCTCTCTCAGTTTGAAAAAGCTGGACTTGACCACAGATTTTAACTGTGCATCAAAGTTAAGATTACCATATTCTCTAGTCTTACGCTCAGGTCTGTAGCAGTCAGTGTCAGATACTGACTTTAAACCGGTTATGAAGTGTCCGTCAGTTTGACTTAACATTCCGTATATATAGCAAAATATGAAAAAATAAATATACCACCGAATTTTTTTTAAAAAAAATTCACAGTTAAGAGAAAATCGTTAAAGATTCTGATAACTTTTCATGCGCCCTCCAACCCGGAAGTGGTGACGTCATGTCGTGAACGTTCATCTCAACATGGCGGATTACTGCACTACGACGACTCAACGACAAGAAGTCTGAAAGGGAAATTTCGACTTCAACCGAGCGATTCCTACCAGGTGACAATTCTGATGTGTCGGAGGAAGAATGTTTGTTTCTCGAGCCTCACATGTTCGACCCAGACGTTTCAGATGAAGAGAAGGCAGCGGACGAACTACAGCCTTCTGGGTCGGACAAGAGTGGAGATTGGACGTCGGGAGATTAGATGAATGGTAGGACACATTTTTTCTTTTAACTACGCAGTTAAAATATTTATTCGTTTGTTGACATCATTTGCTTTTAGGCACCATAGATATTTAATGGCTAAAATGCCGGTGTTGTGCGAAATTCAGTTCCCCTGTGAAAATCTGTCCCCCCCTTCCCTTTGTCGGGAGCGCGCATTGCAGCCGTTTTCACGGCTCGTATAATTGATTTTTCGGTAAAACAACGCATATAATCGTGTCAAGGTTGTAACATTCAGTTTAATCGGCAACTGTTTACAAAATTATAAAAAAAAAAAATAAACGAGGTCTTCTTGCGCTGTTTTGTGTTATTTTAAACGCCAAGATAATCGGTCTTTTTCCAACTTTTGTCACTTTTACTGAGCCGACGTGACAAGCGAATTTCTCCACTGTGAGATCAATAAAGTTCAATTCAATTCAATTCAATTCAATTCAATTTTATTTATATAGCGCCAAATCATGAAACATGTCATCTCAAGGCACTTTACAAAATCAAGTTCAATCATATTATACAGATTGGGTCAGATTATACAGATTGGTCAAAATGTCCTATATAAGGAAACCAGTTGATTGCATCAAAGTCCCGACAAGCAGCATTCACTCCTGGGGAACCGTAGAGCCACAGGGAGAGTCGTCTGCATTGTACATGGCTTTGCTGCAATCCCTCATACTGAGCAAGCATGAAGCGACAGTGGGAAGAAAAACCACCCATTAACGGGAAAAAAAAACCTCTGGCAGAACCGGGCTCAGTATGAACGGTCATCTGCCTCGACCGACTGGGGTTACAGAAGACAGAGCAGAGACACGACAAGAGAGACAAAAAAGCACAGAAGCACACATTGATCTAGTAATCTGTTCTACATTAGATGGTAGTAACGGGTGAGCCGTCTTCTCTGGATGATGTCACAGTTAACAGAACGCCAGACCAGGTGTACCTACTATGAAGAAAAAGAGAGAGAGCAAAAAGTTAAAAGCTGAAATGACGACAGTCATTTCAATGTAATACAATGCAAAACTGGAGAACCGTAGAATGAAGAACAGTAGAAATCAGTAGAGTGAGAAGTCTATCTTATCTTATCTTAAATGAAGAGATGAGGACAAAATGTATCACTACAATGAATGAGCATGTATTCACATCTAAAAATTAATTTATGCCATGGCCTAGTTAGGCCCAATGATGAGGTGCTACTTATCATAAAGAATCACTTGACAACAATTTATAAACAGTATCGGTACATATAATTATATTTAGCCTACCTACATACTAGCATAACAAAAGTCAAAAATAATAATATATCAAAAATATACACTGAGCAATATTGAGGCCTAAAGATTTCCTTAATGTAAATCCAATTCCAACTTCCCATAAATGCATTAATAGTGAATTTAGCAAATCAGTTATGGTGTGTAATTCATATACAAATATACAATTAATCAATCTTATTTTTTAGGTGTTCCTGTTCTCACTGCCAAATATGGATTTTGTGAGAGAGTGCATCTGTTGCCAGGAAATCGCCTTGGTTGTTGCTGAGATGGAAGAAGCCAGAGAGGATATGGATGGAGAAATCCCTGGCTGAATCACAGACCATCCTGGTATGGAAGCGGTGTGTCTAAATGCTTGGACGTTGCAGGTTGCTTGGTCCCAATACAAGCAACAGCATAGGCATATAGCCTGTAGACAATTTGTGAGATGGTGTTGGGACTATTTAGGCAAAGATACCAGGGCTGTGATACCCTCATGTGCAGTCAGCTGTATAAGGGCCCACTTTCCACCCCCAGGACATGATGATGATTTTACCTTTAGAGGTCACCTGTTGGCAGTTAAAAAAATACACAAGCTGAAAGAATAAAATCTAAAACATGCATGTAAACAAAATTGTTGTGGTTATTATGTAATATAAGCAATTACTAATAAAATGAGTTCATGGTCTTTTTGATAATCGACTGAATGAGAGATTGATGGCATCATCTTTTGTTGGTTTCACAAATGAACTTGTCAGTGATGGGGGCTCTGATGCTGCATCAACCTGCTTAGTTTTTATTTTCTCCAGCTCTGCTAGCAGCGACTCCAAACAGTCGTCTACATGGTTCTAAAACAAAAAGCAGCAGTGAGTAAAATTTCTCATAACATTTTTTTTGATTGCTGGGGTGCATTTACACACAAATAAACAGATACAGGAAAGTAAGAGAACACACATGTAGATATAGATACATGAAAATAAAAAGACAAAGAGTGAAGCAACTAGTATAGCAGTGGTGATTCCTGACAAAGATTATTTAAAAAAGAACATGTAATTATCTCAGTATATATGCAGTAGAATTATGTGCTATATTATTAGCTTGAGAATGGGTGGAGGATACTAATATAAATAAAATAATTTGTAGTGATTATCTGCATTGAGTATTCAAAATGGATGTACAAATAATCATCAAAATATATGAGGTTATGGCTGTTCATCATAGAATATGTGAACAAAATAAAAATGTAATATTATTTTGGACTCCTGCTCATGTAGGTTTTTTGGGTAATGAAAGAGCAGATAGGTTGGCTAAGTAGGCTATTAAAAAAGAATATATTGATTTGCCAGTAAAGTTATCCAAATCTGAAGGCAAAAGTATAGTTTGGAGAGAAAGCAAGAAGATATGGAAAGGTAGGTGGGATAATTAAATAAATGGAAGGCACTTATATAGGATACAAAATACAGTTGATGTAGTAAGGATTAGAGGAATAAACAGGAGGGAGGAAATAATTATAAATAGAATAAGAACCGGTCACAGTTTTTTTTTAAATGGAACTCTGTAAAATGGGGAAACATCTTACTGGTTTTTGTAGTTGGTGTCATGATGTAGAAACAATAGAACATGTTTTTATTAATTGTAGAAGATATGTAAATCAAAGATTATTAAAAACGGAATTAGGTTTTAATAGGAATTTAAATTTGAGAATGTGGTTTATAAGCTAAATAGTATTTAGGGGAAAAAGAAGATTTTTAGGTTTAAAAAAAATACTGGGATCAGAGAATTTGAGGAATAGATATTAGGATCCAATAGATGGCAGTAGTGCAACAATAATGGATGCAAGCTGCCGTTAAAATCTAAAGAGGAAGAGCAGCGGTTGTGAATGTGAAGAGCCAAAGTCCCCCTCCCCCGGAGCACCGAGGCAGTCGTCTTTAAATTGACGAGCCACAAACGGGCTTTAAGTGTGTCTTTTGGCCACTCATGCAATCCTCCATCTTCATTGGAACAGTACATAGCGACACAACGACGAGGCATCTTGTAAAAAAAGCCGTGAAAGCAAAACTGTTATCCATTTAGTACTCAGACAGTACAGCGGGTGCCGGCTTCCAGGTTTGTGACTCCCGCTATGACGTCACTGGGAAAGTCCGCCTAGCGAGATCGTTTTGATTCCATGGATTTTGCGAACGCAAAAAACGACAGATGCAGGTAGGAGACCGGAAAAAAATCATCAGAATTAATAAATAGCTATGTGGACATCATCTGTGAGAAAAATCTCTCTGATCTGCCACTTCAACGATTAATGCTTCATAACCGGTTTAAGGTCCCATGTTAGAGACATCAATGCGCCTGAACAACATAAAATTTTGTGAGGTTTATTTTTAGAGCAACTATTTTCCTTTTCAGTGTCATAACAGTCTGTCTTCTGCCTAAAAAAGTACACCGGTTTCTTATAACTGACTCCCAAGGGACGGGGTAAAGATAGAAGAGGAAGAAGCCAAGCATGGAACCTTGAGGCACTCTGCGTGAGATAAAATAAAAACAGCAGTTCTCCATTCTTAATAAAAGGAGTGTAATAATACCGCCAATAACTTAAAACTACTTTTTTACTTTATTCAGTAATATTTGTACATTTGAACAGTTTTTTTTCCCCCGTTTTAAGCCACCAACTGAACAATAATGTGTTGACACTTCTCTTTCACTGTTTAACAAAAGTAATACTTGTCTACTTCCATGTCTAGTCGGATAAAAATGAGATGGAATTGACTGGACCCTCTCTTCTAGCGCAATCCCCTCCGATGCAGCCTTCCTGCCAGGAACTGGCAACCTGTGTGTTGTGCAATCAAGCCATGAAGAATAAAATCAGAGTTTAAAGCTACTGAAATGTGAGACTCTTACAGCCCTCAGGGTACTGTTCTCACAGCAGGTGACCACTGTATAAAACCCCCTGGTCAAGGAAAAACACTCTCTTTCGCTCGCTGCCCTAGCAGCATTGAGGAGAACACTCATCTCCCTCTGCATAGGATTCAACTGGAGTTTGAAGAATGACCACATATGCTGGCTGGATCAAAGCTAAGTCTGTAGCCTATCTTCTTCGTAATCAGACCCCGGAGTAAAGAATCCGTCTATACCGAAACTAGCCTTGTGATTTTTCTCAGCTGTCGCAAGAAAGCTGAATAAGCTTCAGCCTCCAGAGAACGAACACCGCTACACAATGAAGGCCGTGCAGAGGTCCCTGACGCTGGAAAGGCCATGCAGAGAGACCATGCTGCAACCCCCTTCACAGGCAGAGTGCAGTCCATTGGAGCCCGTGTAAACGTACCCCAGGCCGGGGTTCAAAGGAGTTTTCTTTCGAGCTAGCTGCCTGCTCGCTGCTCAAAGAACCAATTTCACCTTGGAGTAATCAGAGGTGGGGACTCGAGTCACATGACTTAGACTCGAGTCAGACTCGAGTCGTTAAAATCACGACTTGAGACTTGACTTGAAAAAATGCTCAAAGACTCGGACTTGACTTTGACTTTCATGCCATTGACTTCGGACTTGACTCGACTTGAAGCTGTTTACTTGAAAAGACGTGATATTTTTTAATCAAAGTCTTAAAATTTAAAACACATTATTTATAAAGTGGCGTCATTAATTAATTTCACTCATTCCGTATCAATATGCACAGACTGTCACTATGTTTTTCCTCTCTCTTTATGTATGTATGTGTACGTAGCTGCAGCACAACCAATCAAATTAACAGGATTTGGACGTTTAAAAAAACGCGGCGAAGCTACAGAGCTCAGGGAACGAAATACGAAATAACCACTCGAATATGCTTCCGCGAGTAATTTCTTTTGGCTACGTAGGTTATGAACTTTCGAATAAAAAACAAACTGCAACTTGTAAAACATGCAAGAAGAGAATATCGGATGGAGATGCCACGACGTCCAACTTTGTCCGGCATTTGAAGCTTCACAAAGATCGGTAGGTGGCACTTTTCTTTTGCTGTAAGATAGTTTACTTTAGCTAACTTCGTGTTAGCATGTGTACTCCCGGTTAAATTGGTGATGATTTACCATAAATCCGGTCCTTCAAATGCCTCCACAAATAATGTGCACCGTGTTAGCTCAGTAAGCCGGTGGATAGTGAGCGGGGCTCCGGAACAGAAAGCCGGCTGCGCCACCGAGAGGCTGCGGCTGCGTACAGCTCCGTACCAACTCGCGGACTTTTTCACAAAAAATGCCGCCAAACTCGCTGGAAACCACTCATCTACCGAGTCGTATAGTGCATGACCGCCAACGCCTGCTGGAATTACGGTCATGCAGTGTTTTTGGACTTGTAACCACTTCTACGCTCGACTGTTTACGCTGCTTTGGAGCGCTCCGCTCTCAAGACCCAGAGGCCGAGGAGGCCGGGGCCACTTCCGGCAACTCGCACCGGAGTAGAGTGAAGAGGAAGCGGCTGAGCCGGCCAAGGAAGCGCGGCTGCTATGGAGGGCTAGCAGCTAAGCTAAAGGCTAACCCATTTAGATCGCCGCTTCCATCCATCTTGCTCTCCAACGTACGCTTACTGGATAACAAAACGGACCATCTACAACTCGAGCTCTCTGCAAAGAGGGAGTTTAGAGACTGCTGCGCTCTCATCCTGACAGAAACATGGCTTTCATCGTCCACACCTGATAGCGCCGTTATCTCTCTTCCTTCACTGTTTAATGTGGCCACCAGAGTTTTGGCAGTGCCTGCTTGCAGTGCTCCAGTGGAGTGCGTCTTCAGCTATGGTGGCATCATTTTACGTCCTCATCGTGCACAAATGACAGACAGACTTTTGGCCAGTTTGGTCTTTTGCAAATGCAATGCAGAATAGTTAACTGAAATACAGTATCCTCAATTGCAGATTTCTGTTAATTGTTCAGTTGATATATTTGTTTTGTTTCTTATGTCACTCAAAACATGGACACATAAAAATACATGTTCACTCAGTGACCAGGTCAGAGAAAAGAGGAAAAAACTGCTGTTATGGTTCTTTGTATTGTGCTGTGGAAATGTCAGCATTTTTGTCTTTTTTTATTAAATATCAAGTTTAACAGAACTGCGCAGTAAAGTGGTCCAATTTAAAAATGTTTTTTATGCTTTGTGTTCAGCTACACATGTTCTATCATTTGAGATAAATACATATTTTAAAAAGAACAAATGGTCTATTATTTGAATTTTATGTATAATTGCGAATTATATAAAAAAAATAAAATAAGAACGACCCGAAATGACTTGAAATT
Source organism: Fundulus diaphanus (assembly GCA_037039145.1). Classification (NCBI taxonomy): domain Eukaryota; kingdom Metazoa; phylum Chordata; class Actinopteri; order Cyprinodontiformes; family Fundulidae; genus Fundulus; species Fundulus diaphanus. Next base: position 3,354,819 of record CM073129.1, on the reverse strand, counting down.
AAAGGTTCCTGACTTGAGACTTGACTCGACTTTACCTGTCTTTACTTGAGACTTGACTCGGACTTGCAACACAGTGACTTGGTCACACCTCTGGGAATAATTCACTCCAACCGGACGCCCCGTCTCCACAACCAGAGACAACGGCATAGGTTTTGCAGAGAAATAAACAAGTAAAGTTTAGAATAGTTTATTTAATGTCCTTTCACTGTATTTTCAAAGCTTGACCGAGCTAACACGTTGGCTTCTGCTAGCATTCTGGAAACCAAGCATTGCTGATGTTTTTGTTTTTACGCTTATAACAAATTTTATTTCCTTAAGGGTTTTATACATCAATTGGATATTACTGTTTGTGTTTTCCGGTCCACTCATTACAACCAAATGGAGCTTAAGGTCTTTTTAAGTTAGCACCGAATTTCTGCTAGCATAGCGCTATTACCTTCCCGGATAACATTAGTGCTACCACCGAGTCAACGCAACTACGGTTCGTTTTAAACATAATGCTTGTTTTCGTTTCACTCTGCCATCATTTGATAGTGCTACGAGCATTAGTACATCATTAATAGGGACGATTATTGTTGATTTAATGGTGTTTGGTGTAAATTTAGGGTTAATCCATCTAGCAACTGATCACTACAGTGGCCCTAGCTTCCCGGAGGAATAATTGCATTAATAAAATCACAGGTCTAAAAGATATTGATTTTATAGAGTAAATCATTCTTTAAAATGTTATTTTCTCAAATAATGTTTTTTTAACTTAGGATTTGCATTTTGAATGGGTTGAAACTATACCAAATTAGATTAGTTAAGTTGATTTGATCTCATTCCACATTCTTTAAGATGAACTTTGGTTCTCTAACTTGGATCTGCAGTGAACCAGGATTCACTGAATTATTCTGATGATGGTTTTCAACTATCTTATTTTGTTCTTTTGTTTATTTTGTGTGTTCCTTAGCTTCTTTTTATCTTAATTTTGCTTAGTAGTCTTAGTTAAGCTTTACTAGCCTAGTAAATCCTGATGAATCCAATCAATTACTTCGACTGCAGTCATGTCTTGATGACATCAAAAGCTGGATGACTTTAAATTTCCTGCACTTAAATTCTGACAAGACAGAAGTTGTAATCTTTGGACTTCTTAATCAATCACTTAATCTGGATGGCATTAACTTGGCCTCAGGTAATAAGGTAAAAAATCTTGGTGTTATTTTCGACCAAGGCATGTCATTTAAATCCCGTATTAAACAGGCATCCAGAGTTTCCTTTTTTCACCTCAGGAATATCACCAAAATTAGAAACATTCTGACCAGGGGTGATGCTGAAAAACTAGTCCATGCATTTGTTACTTCAAGGCTGGACTATTGTAATTCTTTACTATCAGGAAGTCCACAAAATGCAGTTCAAAGTCTTCAGCTGATCCAAAATGCTGCAGCAAGAGTTCTGATGAAAATCAACAAGAGGGATCATATTTCTCCAATTTTAGCTTCCTTTCATTGGCTTCCTGTTAAATCAAGAATAGAATTTAAAATTCTTCTTCTAACGTAGAAAGTCCTTAATAATCCACCTCCATCATATATCAGAGCTGTGATTACCCCGTATGTTCCTAACAGAGCACTTCGCTCTCAGGCTGCAGGTCTGCTGGTGGTTCCTAGAGTCTCTAAAAGTAGAATGAGAGGCAGATCCTTTAGCTATCAGGCTCCTCTCCTGTGGAACCAACTCCCAGTTTTGGTCCGTGAGGCAGACACCCTCTCTACTTTTAAGACTAATCTTAAAACTTTCCTTTTTGACAAAGCTTATAGTTAGAGTGGCTCATGTTACCCTGAGCTACCTCTATAGTTATGCTGCTATAGGCTTAGGCTACTGAAGGACATCAGGGCCTATTTTTCTCACTCTACTGATTTCTACTGTTCTCCAGTCTACTGTTCTCTAGTTTTGCATTGCATTGCATTGAAATGACTGTTGTCATTTCAGCTTTTAACTTTTTGCTCTCTCTCTTTCTTCTTCATAGTAGGTACACCTGGTCTGACGTTCTGTTAACTGTGACATCATCCAGGAAAGACAGATCACCCGCTATTACCATCTAATGTAGAACAGATTACTGGATCAATGTGTGCTTCTGTGCTTTTTTGTCTGTCTTGTTGTATCTCTGCTCTGTCTTCTGCAACCCCCAGTCGGTCGAGGCAGATGACCGTTCATACTGAACCCGTTTCTGCTGGAGGTTTTCCTTCCCGTTAATGGGGATTTTTTCTTTCCGCTGTCGCTCCATGCTTGCTCAGTATGAGGGATTGCTGCAAAGCCATGGACAATGCAGACGACTCTCCCTGTAGCTCTACGCTTCTCCAGGAGTGAATGCTGCTTGTCGGGACTTTGAAGCAATCAACTGGTTCCCTTATATAGGACATTTTTGACCAATCTGTATAATATGATTGAATTTGTAAAGTGCCTTGAGATGACATGTTTCATGAATTGGCGCTATATAAATAAAATTGAATTTAATTGAAATAGAGTGGATTTGTTGATTGAAATATAGTGTTGAGATAAACAGCATTCTATAGTGGTGTTCTCTAGATGTTTGTTTATTTCTGTTAATAAATTCTTGAATTTGAAGAGACGTTGTAACTCCTTTTCCCAGGCTGCAGCATTGATTCTCACCAGATAATGGAGCTGCTTTGATCTAAAAAGATCTATCACAGAAAGAATAAAGAAAAAAAACAACAGTTAATTTCACTTTAAAGACCATACTATTGATTAGTGGAGACCTGACAATGTGGAAGGCAAAAGGAGCTGTTTTGTGCTGATTTCATTTTGTATTAAATTTTTTAATGTTCACCATTGCAGTTCCATATTTCTTACCATGACATAGTGGAACTTCCGCTTCTATGATCCTCACTGACAGTAGAAAAATGTATATTGACTGTACTCTATAGCATACCATTATACAGCCTGACATGGCATGACCTACTTTGTAAGGCATGCCATGCCATTACTTTGTAAGGCTAATAACACATGTACATGTATGCATGAGTTGAGACTTGAACAGTCTCTCTGACGCTTCTGAATACCCACATCAGATCTTGTATGCTAATCTCCTAACCTAGAGGAGAGGGAGGGAGAGAGAGAGAGAGTGTCTTTGCTCAAAGTGCTTTGACCCAAGCCACTGATTTCCCAGCTTGCACTCAAGCTCTGGTAATGAGTGTGTGGAGCTCTATGCAATCCACAGTTGGTATTGAAAAGAGGGTTCTGAAATTATGATTTTTCAGCATGAGTCATTGCGGGAAAGTGAATGCCCCTGATTAGACATTGAAATCGGCTTGAATATGACAGGTGGTGCTTCTAAAATGGTTGAGGGAGATGACAGCTTGGAGGAAGTCCAGTCAATTCACATACCGACAGAGGAAGAGAAGACATCAGGTGACACACAAAAGAAAAGTTCCTCGAAACAGCATGGAACAATTTGACATCTTCATTATGTTCATAACCCTTGCAATCCAATGTCTTGGGTCTGGTGTCTTCACAGTACCCCATAGATTCTCATAGGGCATTCCACTGTTTCATACAGCTTTAGATAAATATATATTATGAGACTTTAAACCTGTTTCATACACTGAACATTTGTTTCATTGATGATGCACAATTTCAGTATTAACTTTGTTTGATTCAGTCATTTATTAAGTATCCATTTCTCAGCACCTAGGCGTCTAGTTTAAGCCCTGCAGAAGGAATAAAAATTAACCTGACAGTATTCAGACAGCATGATTCCCTTACTTTTTTATTTATTTATTATTCTATTACTGTTCTTCTAATGTTAGGCTGCAGTCTTCGTGAAAGTTCATCACCCAGTGATCATCTAATTTTCCTTTTATACTTGGGCACAACAACTTGTCCCAGCAGATTAATCAAGTTACTTTCAATTCCGTTCAATTAAATTTTATTTATATAAGATAAGATAGGCTTTATTGATCTCACAAAGGAGAAATTCACTTGCCAGGTGTTGTCCATATAGCACCAATTCACAGCACGTCATCTCAAGGCACTTTACAAAGTCAAATTCAATAAAATCATACAGATTGGTCAAAAGGTTTCCTATCTAAGAAAGCCCAGTAGATTGCATCAAGGCTTGACAAGCAGCATTCACTCCTCCAAAAAGAGCGTAGAGCCACAGTGGACAGTCGTCTGCATTGTCGACGGCTTTGCAGCAATCCCTCATACTGAGCATGCGTGAAGCGCCCCTTTAACAGGGAGTAAAACCTCCAGCAGAACCAGGCTCAGTGTGAACGGTCATCTGCCTCGACCGACCAGGGGTTAGAGAAGACAGGAGAACTACACAAAAGCACACAGGAATCCTTTCTATGTTATATGGTAATAGTGGATGATCTCCCCTGAATGATGTCACAGCTAACAGAATACCAGAACAGGTGTATCTACTATGAAGAAAAAAATGACAGAGAACAAAAAGTTAAAAGTTGAAATAATGACTACATTTTTTATCACAGCTGTATATAAGAATTTTTCCACACAATTTAGATGCAACATATTATCTTAAACTAGCATTGCCATTTATGGTATAGACAATCATTAAAAAAACATAACTGCATATACTGTCTCAACTAAATTTAAATCTAAATCCAATACAAAACCCAATAAAACAGACATCTAATACTCATAAATCTCTAATTAAGGCCTATTAAAGTTTCTTTGGGGTAGAGTTGGGTCAGGACAATATTTGATCATATAGTTGACCTAAAATGGTCTTTTAATAGGATTTCAGTATTCCGCCCTAGTTAAATAACATACCTGCATTTATTATTGATATTTTCACCATGTTTTTATTTATTTTCATTTATATTCAGTTTTATGTAAACATTGAAGGAGAAGACGGTAAGGTAAGGGAGTTTTATTCATATAGCACTTTTCAGTAACAAGACATTCAACGTGCAGAAAAACAAAGGAATAAGATAAATTAATCCTTGACTAGAATTCTTTCATACATTAACACACATACTGGAGATTCATCACTAAACAATCTAAGAAAACTACAGTTTGAGGTGCTGGTGAAGATTCTCAGTCATCCAGGTCATGGTCATCCCAAAAAAAAGTTAAAAAACAAAACAACTGGACTTTTTTTCCGAAGTTTGAAGACGTTTCGCTTCCTATCCTCTCCACATTTTGGATTGAGAAAACTTTCTGAATAGGAAGCGAAACGTGTTCAAACTTCGAAAAAAAGTCCAGTTGTTTTGTTTTTTAACTTCTTTTGGAATACAATTTGAGGTCTCTGATCTTACCTTTCTGACACTACAGCTAAAACAGAATACAGGGATAAAAGCACAGTGGAGGCAGTGTGTGTGTGCATATGTTTTAGTGTAATCATATGTATGTGAGTGTGTTTGTCTGTGAACTGTGGCAGATAGCACTTGCAGCTATTAGTCTTTGATACTGATGGAATGTTATCAGGCAGTTCAGTTCAGTGCACTCTGCTCAAGGTAATAAATGTCAGATGTCACAGGGCGTCTTCTTTACATAACATACAGGAGAAATTAACATTACAGGGGAGCCAGTTTTGATAATAGCATTTGTTTGGGGCAAGCAGAATCTTGTTTTTTCTGTCTGCCCTAAAGTCTAAATGGTTCTTCTCAATGGTGATTCCAAACAGCCAAAATTGTAGCCATTCTGTCAGGGTCCAGCTTCCAGCTTTCTCTGACATCATTCCCATCTTGCCAGCACGTTCAGAAACAGCAGCTGGCCTGCAGTTCTGCTTACACAGCATTTCAGTCTGAGTGCTGGTAGCAGACATATCCCTCACATAGTTCAAGCAGCCTTGACATGGGCCGAAACAGCTGCCGACGTTTTTACAATGTCTTGATACTCCAGACAAGCGTCAGCTCCAAAAAGCAGAAATCTTATCATAAATCCAATTTTTTAACATTCTCGACTGACAAAATGGACAGACACAATCCTCCTCCCACCGTGTGTCCAGCTTTGTCCCGTCGGGCAGGCCCGGCCCTAACCAATTTGGTGCCCTAGGTAAGATTTTAGGTGGCGCACCCTTGCATCACTGTACAGTACTTGCATGTCTGCTAGTGTTCATATACTCTCAAGAAACTAAAAAGCTTTGTCTTGGACATTGTTTTATTTACATAAAACAATATTCACATTCAAAAAACTTTCAAATAATTAAAGAAACTGTCAGGGTTTTCTGTGTTTCTGTGCTCTAACTCTGTTTCACAGGTGGTTTTATTTGACTGGGGGGCGTGGCCCACACCTGCTGCTAGTCAGGAGCCATCATCACTGGCTTCTTAAGGAGTGTTCAGACAGATGGAAGACGCCAGAGTGTTAACCCAGTCGTGTTTGGATTTACTCACCTGTCTTGACGTCGTGCTCAAAGAACCAGCTCCTCAGAATCCCCGCCGCTCAGATTTTGCTCTGGCATCTCCCCTCATACTTCCTTGGTGATACTAAGCTGGGCGTGAGACACCCCTTCCTGGATTCACCTGGTTCACCCACAACACTCCGGTTCTTCCATCTGCTCCTCCCGTCTGCCATCTACTGTGGTGCGCTCCGGATCCCTCGCCAGCATTACATCTGTCAGCCCTCCAGTCACTCAGCTGTTCCCATCAGCGAGTTATGGTCACAGAGTTCCCTCGTCACTTACTCTCCCCGGATAGGTCTTCCCGACTAAATGTCGTTCCAGCACTGACGTTCAGACCTCGCCTGTCCCACACGCTGTGTGTTTCCCCGTTATCTGAGCCTTTAATAAACATCTTAAAGGCACACTATGCAACATTTTTCAGTTAATTAATGTGTTCCATACCGTTTTGGATGATTAAATGAGTCATTTCAGGTTGAACTAAGGTTTTCTTGGCCGCCCTGGTGGTCTGTGGGGGAAATACCGCACTTGCAACTGCAGGAGCCCTCGGCTCGCACCCACAAGCTCAGAATCTCGTGCAAGATCGCGAGAGTCGGTCTTGCTTTACGGCGAGAACATGTTTGTTGCTAGCGCAGTGGCGATATCTGTGCAGTTATCATGGCGGAACCAGCGATAAAACAGCGAAAGCCCATGTCGGAGCAGGCAAGAAAGAGGAAAAGGGCTCTGGACAGAAAGACGAGTCGTACACGGGTGAACATCGGGCAAGCTTTTTCCGAATGGCGAGAGCTAAAAGAAAGAGAAGGCTGCAAGGCTGACGCGGACCTCGCGTTTCTGCTGATGCGATTGTAAGTAACATTGTAGGGTTTCCCTCACGCTACCGCCTCCCAACATTCCAAAAAAAAAAAACTAACTCGATATGCGCGCAAAGCTTGTCTCTCCCGCTCCGCCTCCGCCGGTCGCTCTGCCGGTCGCTCCGCCGATCGCGCAAAGCTTGTCTCTTTCCCCCGCCCGCCCGGTCGCTCGCTCCACCGGTCGCTCGCTCCGCCGGTTGCGCAAAGCTTGTCTCTACCCCCCCCCCCCCCCACCCCCCGCTCTGCCGGTCGCTCGCTCCGCCGGTCGCGCAAAGCTTGTCTCTTTCGCCCGCTCCGCCGGTCGCCCGCTCCGCCGGTCGCTCGCTCCGCCGGTCGCGCAAAGCTTGTCTCTTTCCGCCGGTCCCCCTGCTCCGCCGGTCGCTCGCTCCGCCGGTCGTTCAAAGCTTGTCTCTACACCCCCACCCTCCACCCCCGCTCCGCCGGTCGTCCGGTAAGCAAATTCCTAGGGGAAACACTGCATTGGAATGGTTTCTCTCTCTCTGTGTGCATGTTCATACTTTCACTGTGTTAGTCATTGTTTGTACTGCTGTTTTTTCGACTTTTGTATTCGTTGCGTTCGCCTGTCTGCTAAGCTCAAAACAACCGCGCCTGGCTTGACTGAGAAACCAGGAGAACAGCTGAGCATATTTACGACAGTGCACTTTTACTCCCCTCTGGGGGGCGCCTCGCTGGAAAATCAATCCCAGTTGCATAGTATACCTTTAAAATTGTTTCCGCCTCCGTCTGTATCTGCATGAGGGCCAAACACTTAAAAACCATGACAGAAGAAAATACAAAACAAATGAACTCAACATATGAAATACAACTAAATAGCTTATATAAAGTATTAAATTTAAATACTCCCAAAATAGTGTAAACAAGTGACATTAACTTAAATACAATATAAATATGGCACTGTGCAAAGTAAGAAATCAAAAAAATTAGTAGGCACAAAAAATACAAGAATTTAAATAAAAGAAAAAAATAACATGAAAAGATTATCTTACAAATAGCTCTAGTGGTGTTTTTAGTCTGCCTTAACTTGAATTACTTCAAAAACTAAATACCACCACTTTTCTCACATCCTTACTCTCACATGACTACAGCTTTATTCTCCTGGATTTTCTTGAAGCAAAGTCATCTACAACATCATCATATGACAACTGATTTGAGACCACATGATTAATGTTTATTATGGAAAGTCCACTGAGATGTTCTTGCATCATAGTAGATCTCAGGTAAGTTTTAATCAGTTTAAAGTCTTGTTGGGATCTGAGGTTCTGGATTTTTCTTTGATAGCTGTCTTGGCTATCATCCACCAGAGGGCACCTAGAAGCTACAGGTGCACAGCCGCGCACCTGTAACACATCATCTAATCATCCTGGAGCTTAAGATGAGCAGACTGCCAGCAACTCATCGCCTGGGTCTCGGACAAATTAAGCAAAGGGCGGAAGTGTACGGTCGGAAGAGTTGGATTTGGAGTGGCGCGGGAAAAACAAAACATAAAAATATATCGGATTTGGAAAAGGTGGATTTGGCATAAACTGGTATGTGAATGGTTCTGGTGGAAATGGAGGTAGAAATAGAGGAAAGTATGGATTTAGAAGGGTGGACGCCAGTGGGAAGAGGGAGAGGACGTGGAAGAAATAAAACAGATGAAGGAAAGGGAATTCAAGGAAGTAAACGAGAACTGGAAGGAAGTAGTTCAGATGAAGAAAGGATAGTTAGGAGGAAACTTGTGAGGGAGGAAGTTAAAATAATATTAAAACTTAAAAATGAGCAGGAACAGGATGACATCAGCCCCATTGTGGTGTCAAGAGAAATAAAAAAGAAAATTGGAGATGTCGAAATGGTAAAGATTTTGCGAGATGGAAACCTATTGGTTGTTTATAAAAACGAAGAACAAATGAATAACACTTTAAATGTGGATAATATTTGTAAAAAAAACTGTGTTGGAGAAAAAAGTGTTGGGAGAAAATAAAAAGATTAGAGGAGTGATTTATGGGATCCCTCTAGATGAAGATCTTGAGAAACTTAAGAGAAGTATTGGGGGTGCAAAAGTGAACAACTTGAAAAGATTGTCCAGAACAATAAATGGAGAAAGAGTAGGAAGTTTATCGATTCTCATTGAATTCGAAGAAAAAGAATTGCCACAAAACATTAAAATAGGTTATCTCAGTTTTCAGGGCAGACCATATATCCCTCCACCAATTCGTTGTTTCAAATGTCAAAGGTACGGACACATAGCAGCAGTTTGTAAAGGAAAGCAGAGATGTCCAAAATGTGGGGAAGATCACAAGTTTGAAGAATGTAAAGAAGTACAAGAAAAATGTTGTAACTGTGGAAGGCAACATAGAGTTACATATGGAGGGTGTGAAGAAAGAAAGAAGGCAAAAGAAATCATACAGATGAAAATGACAAAAAACATAAGCTATGCAGAAGCAGTTAAAAATGTGAAGGAAAAGAAAACAAGGAAGAGTGAACAAACACAGGGTCAAATTCCATTGCAAGCCAAAATACATTCAGAGGAAAATATCACAATATCAGTAGAAAAACTAATATTATTTGTAGCTTATGTAATCAACTGCACTGACCAAGCCAAGCATAAAACTGAGAAGATTAAAATAATAGTGAGAGGAGCTGAAAAGTTTTTGGGGTTTAAAGAAGGATCATGGGAAAATATAAACAAAAAGTTGGAGGGAGATGGGAGACCAGGACCATCAGGTGAAAGTAGTTTATGTTAATATTACAGTGGAATGCAAGAAGTTTAATTGCTAACGGACAGGAACTTAAAGGTTATATTGACCGTCTTGAAGATCAACCAGAAGTTATTTGTGTTCAGGAAACATGGTTAAAAACATTAGATTTTGTGATTAAAGGATATAATAGTGTAAGAAGAGATCGACAGGAGGGAGGGGGAGGAGGATGTGGAATATTTATAAAGCAAGGGATACAATATCAGGTATTAGGGAAAGGCAAAGAACTTGAATTTATAGTAATTGAGATATGGGAACAAGAAGGTAAATTTAAAATAATAAATTTTTATAATCCATGTAAAACATTATCAATTGAAATAATGGAGGAGTTAACTGAATATTTGGAAGGGAAAGTAATTTGGTGTGGGGATTTTAATGCAAATAGTACATTATGGGGTAAATGTAATGATAAAAATGGTCAAGTTATAGAAGAATTAATGGAAATGAAAAACCTTGTATGTATTAATGATGGGAGGGGAACAAGAATCAATGTAAGAACAGGGATGGAATCAGTTTTAGATTTAACAATAGTATCAAATGTTTTAGCTGGTAATTGTGAGTGGTTCATTGATAAGAATTCAATAATTGGTAGTGATCATTATCCCATAACAATTAGAGTAGGATTAAATTTAAATAATAAGAATATAAAGGTTAATAAAAAACTCAATTTCAATAAGGCAGACTGGATTAAATTTAGATTCTTGAGTCAAATGAACTTAGAAAAAGTAGATATGAGAATGGATATAAATGATATAAATCTAAACATTTGTAAGATAATCATGGAAGCAGCAGGTCATTCTATAAAGAAAACAGGGTGTAAAAATAATAAGAAAATGGTACCGTGGTGGACAAATGAATGTAAAGAAGCAATAAAGTTAAGAAATAAAGCATTTAAAGTATTAAAAACCAATCCAATTCATAAGAATTTAATTGATTATAAAAGAAAGCAAGCAATAGTAAGGAGAACTAGAATCGTTCAACTTCTGAAGAAGTTGAAGAAGGCGCCCGCCTGGTGGTGGGCATGACCGTCAAAGGCAAAGCTTCCAAGTTCCTTGGTCGTAGGCTCTCATCGCTTGGGGATTTTAAATCAAACGTTCTGAGTGAAAAGGATTTGTCTTCATCAAAACCTGCCGACCGGGAAAACTCTGCGTCTGCAGAGCTGCAAACTGCGTATTTCGATCTGAGACGCAGCTAATGAGCTAATTGGCGACAGCCGACGGTCAACGTTTCCCATTCATTTGCTACGGTAGTCCTAAACCACTACTGACATAATACACTTTTTGGCCACAAGCGTCATTTTGGGGGCGTTGTTTCCACCTCTTCTCTTAGAGCCGTTTTTAGTAGAAAGAAGAAAAGGCAAAAACGGTCCAAACAAAAGGTTGTAACGTTTACATTTGTAACCTCTGCCTTACATAAACACTAGAATTAAATCTTAATAAATAAAAGTATAGACAATTATTTCAGTAACTCAATTCAGTAAGTGAAATACAATATATACAGGGGTTGGACAATGAAACTGAAACACCTCTCACTTTAGTGTGGGAGGTTTCATGGCTAAATTGGACCAGCCTGGTGGCCAATCTTCATTAATTGCACATTGAACCAATAAGAGCAGAGTGTGAAGGTCCAATTAGCAGGGTAAGAGCACAGTTTTGCTCAAAATATTGCAATGCACACAACATTATGGGTGACATGGTTGAGTTCAAAGGAGGACAAAATGTTGGTGCACATCTTGCTGGATGTGTCAAAACTTTCTTCAATTGAATAAAAACAAAACTGAAGTAATAATATTTGGACCAATAGAAGAGAGATCAAAAGTTAGCACACAGCTTCAGTCGCTTCAGCTAGAAACCACTGATCAGGCCCGAAATCTGGTTGTAGTGATGGACTCAGACCTGAACCTCCAAAAGCATTTACAGACAGTGACAAGGTCAGCTTTCTATCACCTGAAGAATATTTCCAGGATTAAAGGACTGATGTCTCAGCAGGATCTGGAAAAACTAATCCATGCGTTTATATTTAGTAGAATTGATTACTGCAACGGTGTTTTCACAGGTTTGTCTAAAAAGTGGACCAGACAGCTGCAGCTGATCCAGAACGCTGCTGCACGCGTCCTCACCAAGACTAAGAAAGTAGAGAACATCACCCCAGTTCTAAAGTCCTTACACTGGCTCCCTGTATCTCAGAGAATAGACTTTAAAATACTTCTGTTAGTGTATACTCAGTTGAGGAGTTGCTCGCATTAATTCCAATGCATGGCCAGACCACTGCTCAGGAGATATTTCACCAGCTGTGTGATGCCATTGAGAATGCCAGTTTGCCGTGGAAGAGGTTTGTTGGAATAACAAACGATGGAGCGCCATCAATGACAGGGAGGAAAAATGGACTGGTGGCACTTGTTAAAAAAAAACTGGAAGAGGAGAGTGTGGAGGAGGCCATTGCTTTGCACTGCATTATCCATCAGCAGGCCCTTTGCAGCAAATGCCTGAAGTTTGACAATGTGATGTCTGTCGTTGTGAAATGCATCAACCAAATCAGATCCAGGAGCTTAAAGCACAGAAGGTTCTGTGCTTTTTTAGAGGAAATGGAGTCAGAGTATGGGGATGTGCTCTACTTAACCGAGGTACGTTGGCTCAGCAGAGGAAACATATTGAAGAGATTTTTTGAGTTGAGAGTGGAAGTGAAAGCCTTCATGGAGAAAGATGGGTTTGCTGTTCCTGAGCTAAGTGATCCCAAATGGCTCATGGACCTAGCTTTTCTTGTTGATATTACACATGAGCTTAATGTACTGAATAAGAAGTTACAAGGCCAGGGGCAACTTGTCAGTGCTGCTTATGACAACGTGAGAGCATTCTCTGCATAACTTATGTTAAGGAAAGCCCAGCTTTCTCAGACAAACCTTTGCCATTTCCCAGCATGCAAGGCACTCATGGATGCAGGCACACCATTCAGTGGTGAGAAGTATGTGGATGTCATTTTGAAGCTACAGGAGGAATTTGATCACAGATTGGCAGACTTCAAGACGCACAAAGCCACATTTCAAATTTTTGCGGACCCCTTCTCCTTTGATGTGCAAGATGCCCCTCCTGTGCTTCAAATGGAGCTCATTGACCTGCAGTGCAACTCTGAACTCAAAGCCAAGTTCAGGGAGGTGAGTGGAAAAGCAGACAAGCTTGGGCAATCTTTGAGAGAATTGCCACCCAGCTTCCCTGAGCTTTCCCGAATGTTCAAGCAGACCATGTGTCCTTTTGGGAGCACATACTTGTTCGAAAAGCTCTTCTCTACCTTGAACTTCAATAAGTCCAAGTACAGGTCCAGACTTACTGATGAGCATCTTCAAGCCCTACATAGGGTCTCCACTGCCTCCTCCCTTAAGCCAAATGTGGCTCGGCTATGCGAGAGGAAGCGCTGCCAGACCTCTAGCAGTAAGAAGTAGGCAGAAGAAGCCATGTTCATAACAATTTATGTTCAATGTTCCATTCATGTTCAGAAAGTTAAAGGTTAAAGAACTGTTAATACAGCCATTTGAATCTGAATTATAAAAATTACATTTCTCTAGTCTTCTATATCCGCTGTGTTATTTTTATTATTATTTTATTTATTACTGATAAAAAAAATTCTTATGAATTGATTATTTATTTTTTCATCTTATTTTGTGTTAAAAGATAAAGACATTTGATAACATTGGAATGTTTTTGCAAGAGCTTTTTTTGTGGAAAACTCGATGCGGCCCAGCCTCACCCAGACTCTACCTCCAGCGGCCCCCGGGTAAATTGAGACCCCTGCTTTATACATTCCGGGTTAACATAGGACATGGACCGCGGAACCCATTTCAAATTGGTCGGGCCCATCAGGCAATACTCAATACCACTACCCATCACATACGCACGCGCCCGCATACACATAAAACACCAGCATCCCCTTGATCACGCAACTGATTTGCGTCACATGACACAAGACAAGCCAATCCATTTTTAGACACCAGAATGTATTGCTTTCTCATAGGCTGTGGTCCCTGAGCATGATAAATGTGTCTGCCATGTTATAATTAAAATCGGCACCGAATTTTTATTTAACTTTTTTTCTGACGTTCCAGCACACACGCCCCGGATTTATTTCCACTTACAATCATTATATTACAGCTAACACAATATTTACAGAATAAAAATACTTTAAAAAGAAAAGTCAAACTCACCCCTGCTCTAAATATTCCCGAAAAAGTGTCTCCGTCTGTTATTATGCTGGAGAAGTCCCTGGCTATCCTCAAAGCATCCACTGTGGTCAAAAGATCCCTGTGTGTGTGTGTGTGGGCGCACATCAAGCTATTTAGTCTTTTCTGGGTCATTGCTGATCTCAGATAGGTCTTGATACGACGGAGGGACGAGAAACACCTCTCAGCACTTGCAGTGGACACGGTTAACTAAGCTAACGAAGCAAACGAAGCTAACGAAGTAGCGCTCATAAGCAGCGCAGAGGTGGGAAAACTTTTGTTTACATCACATGACACAATCAGCCAATACATTTTTAGATGGGATGATTTATTGCTTTCTCATTGGAGAATGATGCTGCTGCCATAGACTACTGTGCATTTGAAAAAAATAGCTATTGAATATTTTAATTTAATTTATATATATTATTTTACATGTTTGATCATCAAAAGTAGGTAGGACCGCGGCCCTACTGGCCCTACCCGTTCCGCGGTCCATGACATAGGAAGTGGGAGTAACCTTCATCTGAGAAAATAGGGTCGCCTCACACACTGGTACAATCCAGTTCTTATCTAACACAACTCCTCTCTGAGTCCTTGGTTAAAGAAAACACAATAATTCACTCTGTAGGGATGTGAACTTCTTCCACACGGGAAAGTTATGCAGGTGAATCTAGACAAGATATGATCAGAGTTACATACATCAATGTAATTTTCAACAAGAAGGCCTGTTTGGAAAATTAAGAAAATTTCCATTTTCAGTTGCTGTGCAATTATACAATGTTTAAAGTTATTTAATGTTTGATAAATAACTCTATGTCTGTTAAGTATTGTCTAGTGATATTCAGCTCTTTAGCTGATATCAAGACAAGGGTTGAAAGGGATGAATTCGAGCACTAGCGATCTTTTAACAGCAAACTCTGCACACACATGGAATAAGGAGTGACAATTTCTTTTCAAGTTCAAGAATTTAATAACAGAAATAAAATGAACATCCAAAGAGCATCACTATGTAATGCTGTTTATCTGGATTAACACTATATTTCAATCAATAAATCCTCTCTACTAGGCTAGTGTAAATTAACTAAAATATGATGCAAAATGCAGATAAAAAAGGACCTAAGCTAAGGAACTATTTACATGTAAAAACAAACAAAAGACAAAACAAAAGTGGTTGGTCATCATCAGAATAATTCAGTGAATCCTGTTCGCTGCAGATCTGATTCAAAAGCATGGAATGGAGTAAAATTAGCTTAACTAATTTAGAAAAACCTTTTGCATGTTTTCAATCCATTCACAATGCAAATCCTGAGTAATCAAAACGTTATTTGATGAAATAACATTTTGTTTGAGCTAAATAACCAAAGATCATCTTAAAGAATGTGAATTGAGGTTAAATTAGCTTAACTAATTCAGAACAACATTTGACATGTGTTTCAACCCATTCACAATACAAATCCAAAGTTAACCAGAACATTATTTTGAGTAAATAACATTCTAAAGACTGATTTGGCCAGTAAAATCATTTACTTTTAGGATCGCTTGACTTTGTTTATGCGATTCTACCTCCAGGTGATAGGTGTCGCTAAATCAGTTAAAGCCTAAAGTTATCAAAATTGCCTTTAAACCGACATTATTATTCAATATTAATGTGGGAATAAGGCTCATAGCTCTATCGAATGATGGCGGAGCAGAACAAACAAGGTTTATACTTGGAACGGGCTTTTGCAGAAAAAAGGGAACCGGAAGTTACCAGAAGCTAATAGCATTTTGGCTAGTGAACTTTTGTCGCTAACAAGCTTTGGTTTTATTTTAGTCATAATGACCCAGCAAACACGTCCAGGTGGGGCCCATATGGGCCTCACTTGGGCTAGATGGGCTTCAGCTGGGCATGGGCTCAGAATGGGCTCTGTTGTTGGGACCCATGTGGGAAATCCATTGGCAGTAGATGGGCTAAACCAAGCATGGGCAATAGGGCTTGGGATTCGCGTTGCATTGTGGGACGTGGCGGCCATGTTGACGGCTACGCGAACGTTAACTTAACGCTGACATAACGTTGTTGAACGAAGAGACGTAGAAGTAGAATAGATAGAAAAAAGATGTTAAAATCCCGAAAAGGATCTGGAATTTACCGGGACACATTAAATAGAGAAGCCAGGGACCGGTATGTTGACAAAATCAGCATTATTAATAATTTGGATCCATATGAAGTTCCAAACAATGAGTGGAGCACCGGGACGACTTGTTGCCACCGTTTTGCATATCGGACGTCTTCGGCTACCTTGTTTGTGGTGTGAGAACAGTTCCGAAGCTACAAATCCTTGAAGTCTCATGTGCAGTTCACGAATGGATGGGTTCAGGAGCTGCAGATCATAAAGCCAGCAAACAGTGGGAACACAGTAATTCGTACAAAAGTAAGCTGCTCAGACGGGCTCTGGCACCTGCTAGTTTAGTAGCTGCTAACCGTTAGTGCTAACAACCACTCACGCATGTAATGTACTTTTAACTAGCTGCTATGTGTTTCAAAGGTGTAGTTAGTAACGAAGAGGATGAAATGCTATATCAACCGTCTCTGGGCGCGCATTAATGCATGTATGTGGTGTCACGGTTGAAGGAAAGAAACAATGTAGGCTATAAAATAAAACCGTGCATCTTTAACTTACCAGAATGAAAATGCAGGGAACACACTCTCATTGACATCCGGATACTCTGGAAAGTTATGTTCGGTCGTCTTACAGCCGGGATCCAAGCGAGCCGACGACTCTTCGTTATCTCTGACACTTGTTCTCCGTGGTCGCGCCTCCAGGCAGGAAAGCGGTGGAAAGTTAACCCATTTTCTATGTTTTTCCCATGGCGATCGTGTGTTTTGCTGTTACAGCCCACAATACAGCAACGGTTTACCATGGTTGAAATCAAGTTAAGGTGAAATTAATCAAATTAAAACACGGCTGAGAGGGAGTACAGTACGCGGTAGTCATAGGCAGTAATCTGAGTAGCGGTAAAGGAGGCCATCAACATGGCGGCCACGCGAATAATTACGTCATGACGCCCAAGCCCTATAGGTGGGCTCCAGTTGGGCACCGTTTACAAATGGTCAAATCAGACATGTTATATGTTTCAACAACAGCCACTGGGAAAGGTCTCCTTTTTTATGCTATTTTATTTATTTATTTAAAAAAAGTAAAAGTCTTTAAACCCACACTAACATGAATCCAACCTATTATAGATAATGTATAAATGATAAATGATGAATGATACATTTATAAATTATTTAAATCATTTAAATTTAAATAATTTCACAACCCCCCCCCCTTTCAGTTTACTGAAGCGAATGAACATTTTTATTTCAAAATTTTGATGCAATGACATCAATATGTTTCGTAATAAACCCATGCTCCTGATGGGTAAATTTCATATTCGTAAGGTGACGTTTTTAATGTCCCTTCCTAAATTCTTAAAAAAGTATGTATTTTGTTATTTTATTATAGCTTAATGAATTTGTACACTAATTTTTTTATTTTCCTATTTAGTTAATTCTGTTCTAGCATCTTACCACTATATGCCATGTTTTAAGATCTTTTTAACCCATGTTTTGCTAAGGTATCTTGCAAATGTAAGACAAACGAATTTAAACAGCACTATTAAAGTTCGTTGTTCGTTCGTTGAGTATTCCAGTTTGTTTATTAATATAAATTTTCCCAAAACAGTGTTTTAATGTAATCAGTAATTAAGAAGTATTGGTTTTATAAAGTACTTTATTTGTGGCCTTTACAAATAGCAAATTTTACAAGGGGAAAAAAGAAATGACCACAATTCAGTCACTAGGGGGCAGTGCACACGAGACAGGGGAACATTCATTATGTTCACATTTTAATAATTTCACAACTAAATTAGTTTGTGGAAAATCACCCAAGCTAACAAACCAGGATGAAAATAGTCTGAAACAGAACTAAACCAGGTCAAACATCTGTCAAACTAGACATTTTAGCAAGTAGTCTCGCTGACAAAAACAGTTCTATTTCAACCGGAACCGGATGCCATCACCACGCTTAGCCGGAAGTTAGCGGGCGCCATCTTGTGCACATAGCACATTATTATGTCTATGCCTATAACCCTTTGGTTTGACGCCATTGGGAAGAAGTGTTATTTTTATCGTTACGGCAGAGACAGTGTTTTTCGGACAACATACAGGTAAGAATATGCCTCTACATTTAATACATACTGTTTGTCGGAAAGTAACTAAAAGTGGGCAGGAACTAGCTGGGTTTAAAGTGTCTGTTGCAGGCACCGAGCTTTCACATCGTTTCGAGAATGCTATGGGTTTGAGAGTAACAACAACAGCAACAAAAAGCTTTAGGTGACCACGACCGCAACCGGGGCCCTGAGAGCTATGGGGTCCTGAGGGCTGAGATCTACCGCCGTCAGCTCATGAGGAGTCTCAGCTCTGCGGCTAATGCTAGCGCCTTAAGGGAATCAGAGCTGGACTTAGACTATTATACCATAGCTGCTTGGGCTTTTGTTTGGTGTATTTTTTTTTTGCCGGTTGCTATTTGATTGAAAGTTAGTGTGCTACCTATTTGTTTTTGGTTTTGTTTGTTTTTTATTGTTTGTTATGCATGTATGAATTTCTATTTATGTGTATTTTTTTTCTTTAAGCATGTGGCATTTTGCAATAGTAGACTTTATAAATGGTGGAGGATTGGCAGTGATTCCAACTAAATGGTTTATCGGGCCTGAGGAGGAAGCATGCCACTGGCCAACAGCAAGGGTTAACATTGCAAAGGCGGTCATAGAGCAACAGGACCCCCAACCTGATTGGGCAACATACAAAGTTGACTGTCAAGAGAAAAGCAGGTAGTGTAACCATCTGTTTTAATGTATGATATGGTCTGACATGATGAGCTCACCATTGATTTGGTTAAAATTTGTCCTGTGGAATGAAAGTAATTGTAAGTCTTTTTTCTGTCTCTGACAGCAACGTATGAGATAGCCCGAATAAAATTAGCTGAATTTGAACAGATCACAGACAGAATCTGATTCTGCAGAAAACATGGGAAGGGGGAAGCGCAAAAAGAGGTAAGGTTGTTTGGATTATGTATGCATGTTAGTGTCGTCTCCCCCCACCACCGCCACCACCACACACACACTGACAGCCTATGGAAACACTGATGTCTACATTATATAATTATATGCACAAATGTGTCACCTGTTGTACAAAATACATTGTGTTGTATATTCTTTACCCAACTGTTTTTAAAATACTTTAATTCACTGAACTGTAATAAATCAATTATCTGATTTTGCTTGTATATTTTACAGGTCTAGGAGAGTGATTTTGTCCAGCGAGGATGATGATGATAATTGGTTCAGTAACCCTATCAACCCTACATCTCCACTGCCTCCATCCACCCTCAGGTCCGCCCTGACACATCCACTGCCTCCATCAATCCTCACATCCCATCCTGACACACAGTAATGCGAGCAAGAGAAACTGATTAGAATGTGTACTTTTCAATCAGCCTGTTTAATTGTCTGAGGTGTTTGTGCTGACAGCTCCTTTGCCTCTATCCAACAGGTCTACACTGGCACCTTTTTTGCTTCTATCCGCCCTCAGGTAAATCACGTCACCACCAGAAACCCCGCAAATACGAATAAGGGACAGCGTGTTTGTTCGCATCCTGACACTCCTTGAGGATATCAAAGAAACCCAAAGAGTTCATGGAAGGATGCTACGAATCCTGACACAACACAATGGCAACAGTGGCAGCATCCTTGGTCCCATCCCAGAGGGTTTCCCCCTAAAGACAGTTAGGGAGGTCGAAACAATGGAGAAAAAACTGTCTTACCTAAGCTTCATGTCCCATTAATGTATGAAACCTCTGACCTGGTTGCAGTCACAATTAGAGCAGGTTTTCCTCTCAACATGGGTCCTTTTGCTGGCTTTTCAGCTCCGTCTGGAGTCCGCATTCCTGTAAAGGCTGAGAAGAAATAAACAAAGCTGTTTCGGTATTCTTTACTTCTCGACTGGTTGCGCAGAAGTCAGAGTGCAACTTAGCTTTGATTTGGTCGACGATTCTCCGAATTCAGTCGGGTCCTCCGCTCCGCAGAGAACAAGAATTTCCCCCTTTGTCACTCCATTGAAGTAGGCAGATGAGTTTCACAGAACAGCTGCTCTGTGCAGTTTGTGGGCTTTTGGGGCCTTGGGGCCCTCATGGTGCAGCCAGCCTCCCTCTCCTCCTTTTGTCTCAGGGAGGGAGGAGGTGAGACGCAGTAGCCTTGACCTGGCTTGCTCCAGGGAGAAGTGGTCGTCTCAGAGTCTGGTCAGAAGTCTGTGGGGGTGGTTTACAGAAGCACACTGCTGAGAGAGAGGCCGTCCTTTCCTGGAGCTCTCTCTCTCACAACCCAATTCCAATCCTTCCCCATGTCACAGTTCACACAACCCAGCCATGGTGTGATGGCATAACACCATTAAATTAATGTAGTCATAGCTTGCTGCTGTCTATTATTCTATAAAACTCAGTTTACAAGAAAACCTCTCATGAGGAATGTGTGCATTCAGTGCTGCTACAACAAGCAGATCGAGCTCCACACTTTCAAGATCTGAGAACTTTAGGTTTTTACCCTGCAGTTTGTTTTCTAGTCTTTGAATGATGACAATTGGCCTGATGTTCCCATTACATTTTTAAATTTCTGACCTATGTGAATAAAATAAACCAAACATTTACCCACAGTAACCTTTGGATTGGCCTCTTAGAGTGCAGGGCCCTGACAGATTTCGACATTTGTTCAGCCTGCAGTCAGACCGTGATTGGAGTGGTGCTTGATTATCTCTGGCATATTGATTTGTCTTGTTTGAAGACTGGTTTTGATGTGAGTAACACAAACAGATGCTTGGATAAGTAGTATCAGCAGCCATGAATATCATATAGCTATGGGCTAATGCTCTACCCTATTTCTGTCTAATGAACTGCTAAGAGACAATATCTGCCATTTGCCCCCCTCTCTCCTTCCAGAATGAATCATTCACTTGACGGTTGGTGCTAGACAGTTTGCACTCAAAGCTGCAAACTAACTGAGCTTTTACAGGGTGGAGATTCAGATTAGTTGCGGGGAAACTATACTCCCTGCAGAGCTGCAGCCATTTCTTCACCAGCTGATGTAATTAAATGTACACCACAGTAAAATCAAACAAGCATACACACACCTTTCACAGGCTCTTGCTTACAGGGAGAAGAGATAATGAGGCTATGGCACAATTGTGTAAATCGAAGGGGCAGGTTTGGGCATATTCATCCCTGTGAGGTGCATGCTTGCTAACATGGCAGGCTAATTGGTTGGTGCAACAAGACATACAAAAATCAATGCAACCCAAGGGAGAACGAAACAAGCCCTTAATAGTTGAGCACAGACAGGCAGCAGTAACCTCTACATCAGTCTTTATGACTAAGGATAAAACAGGTACTGGAAGTGCTTAGTTTGTAAATTAATGAGCGATGACATTTTTTTTCTAACGTATAAAAGACATATTTCCACCCCACCCAATGATTTAGTTATGAAACCTTTGTATGCTTGTCCACTACACACTTGACTAGATTAACTTTTCTGTTCTGTCTCTCTTCGAGGTCCGTCGTGTTTTTTATCCCCTCTCCAGCTTTCACCCCCCCCCCTCCCCCTCTCCTGCTTCTGCTGCTATGTCTTGTCTTTCTGAGCACTTTCTTCATATTAACCGAACTCTGAAAAACATGGATCTAGTAAGCTGGTCTCTCAATGCTATTGATAAATTTTTTTTGACAGGTAGGCAACGAAAGGGGGACCCGTCCGGTCCTGATTTGGCTCATTTCGTGGGATCCACGAAAACAGTTAGTCTTTTGACTTTGTCATTCCTGGACGTTTGAAACGTTTGCATGTTTGGATTCAGGATACTTGGATTTCTACTTATTGGATTTGGTGGATTTTTGATGTATCAGCAAATACAGCGGATGTCGGTAGCCATTTGGCCTTGATCAGGCTGCCGGCTGCATATGACGCGCTCACTAAGGCGGTGAATGGACAGATCTGGAAGGTGGAGGAGCAGAGCTGAAAAGCTGGCTGTGCTGGTACGCAGACTGGCTTTGGTGGTTGAACTCAAGGGGAGATGGGATAAAATCTGGAAGTGTAACGTGGAAAAGCCCAACAATTTGGAATATTGGATTTTGCCATTTGGAGCCAGCAAAAGACTTAAAGCTGACAGGAAAGTCAGTGTAGCATGTCTCATAACAAATAACATATTTGGACTATGCCTTCCCTATCTAATCACTCCTGGTTTGTTATGGTGAGAGAGCTCAGAACTCTCCCCCGCTCCCTCCTACCCCGCTGACATCTGCGGATGCTTCTTAAACTGTTGGCCGGCTGATAACATCAAGGACAATGGCCTCTGGAGAATGTTCACGGAAATATAAACACTTTCACCCAGACACACATAACTGATGCTCATATAAACTGATGAACTTACACGCGACTACTCTCAAATGTTTACCTTCTGCTATATGTGTCTCGTCTTATTTGTGCATTTTGTACAAGAGGTTTTTGATATCTGAAACTGTATCCTGTAATAGGATAAAGTTATGTTTTTTCCCTCCCACCTTCCTTTTTTTGTGGCCTCTATTTTTCCACAGAGTAATGGCAGCGCCCTGTGGGCACCGTGTAAGGTGGTGTCCTTGGCAGCAAGGCCTCAGTAAATCGTCTTCCCCTGAAATGTTTGTGATGTTTGTGATGCCGGTTGTACTGAAACAGCAATTTCCCTCTGGGATTATTAAGGTATTTATGATTCTGATAAATGTTGCTCTGTCTTTGTTTTAGGTGTTTTTTGCAATTTCATCATACAGTATTAGATTAAAGAAAAATGTATTATGAGAATGTAAAAATAAGGGCAAGATAAATATCAGTTAACTAATCATGTTTTGTACAAATCAGTTGTTTTAAGGATAAAAACTTTTATATATCTAGTGTTTAAACAAAATAACAGGCTGTTGAAGTATGAAGAGTAGGAAAAAGCAACTACTCTAAATTATGCAAAAAAAGTAGATGTATTTTTTTTCCCAACTTTCCAAATGATCTATTGTCTATAAGTACAGTGATTATTATGACTAAATAAGTTCATTTTGATTCTGTAATAATGAAATGTAATTATCACAATCACAACACATAAACAACTTACCTCATTCATCCGAGAAAATCATCCGTTCATGATTAGCTTGAACTAAGTGCAGCTATTGACATTGAAGACCATTCAGTGGTTTGATCAATATTCTTTAGAAATGCAAATTGTGTTCGGTGTGGATCAGCATACCTCAAAAAGCTATTTTAATTGGGATGTTCATTGAGTATTTTCTTAGATTCTATACTTTTGTCTTTAAATGCTTTTTGGCAAACAATTTTCCACAGCGCAGTAAGGACAAAGGTGAGATCTTACTAAATAAAATAAATATGTCCTTTTATAGTCTTACAGAGGTGAAATCAGTGTGTGCAAGGCCTCAGAAAGTGAAACTGGAGGCTCTGGGAATGAACCAAAGTACTCCAGGAAGACACCAATGAGGTGTTTTAATTTCTGACACGTTTCACTAGAACAGCAATTGTTAATTTTGGCAACCACAATTCTGTGAGTTTTATTCCAACCTCTTACTGCCTTGTTTCAAAGTTTCCTTGGGCAAGACAATGAACTCCTAGCTAGTCACTGTATTAATGTGTAGTAATGGGCACCATGGTTCTCTTGAGTGTATTAATCACTTTAATCCGTACAGATAAATTATTCATTCAACTGATTTGTCCACCAAATCATTAACGTAATATAACTGTCAGGATTTGTCCTGATGAACCCGAACACACATCACACAGAGCTTCTTTAATTGAAGGTCTTGGTTTAGTGGAGGAAGAGAACCAGAGTCAATACGATGGAGCTGGTGAGTGGAGAGTGCAGAAGCTGGAGGACTGGAGAGAGCTGCAGAGCTGCGGGTGCTGCGCTGAGAACCAAAAGCACAGCAAAGAGGTGACATGGAGCAGGAGAACCAGCAGCACAGTAGATAGAGTTCTTCCAGGTGCAGGGGGCTGCTGTGGAACCAGAGGTGCAGCAGAAAAGGTTCTTTGGATGTTGGGCTGCAGAACGACCAGGAGAGCAGCGGAGAGAGAGTCCTTAAACACAGAGGCTGCAGTAGAACCTACTGTGCGGCTGAGAGAGTTCTTGGACGTGCAGGGGCTGCTGGTGGACTAGGAGTGGAGCTGAGAGATCACCTGGAGCACAGGAACGCTGGAGCAGCTGGCGGATCTGCAGCAGTGCAGGGAGAACCCATGGAGGCGCGGGAAACTCTGGCAACCAGACGTGGGAGATCTCTGGCTTGTCAGACAAGGGAGAGTTGACGCTCGGCCAAACGGAAAAATCTCTGACTGAGGTGCAACAGAAGATTGAAGACGGACCGGCGATGAGGAGCTGACTGAGGAGGGTTTATATGGAGAGGCTGGCAGGTAGAATAAGTCCGTGCTGATTAGAAACTGACAGGTGTAGATGATTAGTTAAGAAATAGAAATCAAACAGACCTTTCTGACTCCCTCCTTACCTTATTTTGAAGTTCTAGCAACCTGAAGTCAGTTAGCTCAGATCGTAAAAGGAGAAAACACTGTAATGGTTACTGCTGGTGAACCCGATATTCAGCTGAACACAGAGTTACGTATTTTTAAAAGGTTTTTTAAGAGGATGAATAATGGCAGGTGAGGCAGAAACAGACTTGGCAGATGACTTATGGCAGAAGGTGCTGGCAGGCAGGGATGAGCAGAGGACCAGAAGATGTAGGCAGTGACAGATCCAAACAGGTGATCAAGACCGAGGAACCACCAGAACGTGCAGAGCAAGCGGGTGGGACTCACGGAGAAAACAGACAGAACTGCAGCACGCAGACACAGGCATTTTTAACGGAAGAGTCCAGCTGGCTGAGCACACAGGATCTGGTAATGGCAGGGCACATCACACTGGACAAGAAGATGTTAAGACTGCGGGTCGTTCCTACTCCATTTTACCACGGCCCGTCTCACCCATCAGGTTCGATGATTTGGCAGCAAGGGAAGAGACAATGATCAGAGACCAAACACTTATAACATACATATATTTATTACAATTCGGAATTCCAAAATTGGGAGACAACACTTACAAACTTTATCAGCGACGCACATAGCCTATTTTATCCCGACGTGCCTTCCACGGATTGCAAGTTGTTGTCTCATTGTACAGTCTTTTTAACAACACCTCAAAGTCTCCCAAGGGGGTTGGGCTAACCCCCCTCTGGAGACATCCAGTCTCCAACAGATATGCGCTTCCTGTTAGTTGTAAGTAATGGCCTTAGCCTGTTCCTGGGCGTTAACTAAGATAACATTAAAACCCATGAGAAAGTTTTGAAAACCGTTAACTATTCTGCAAACTCCCATATATATATATATCTCCCGTGATGTTCTGCCCCTGGCACCATTTACGGAAGCCTGAATGCAGTCATTGTTCTGCAAAAAACTCCCCATCCCAAGTTACTGTTTTAAAGGTTTACATTTGTGTAACTTTAAAATACACTATTATCATATAAATGATAATATATTTTCATAACTGTTGAGATTAATGTTTATACTTCATTAATCGATTTATCTTGTTATGATGTAGTAGTGTAAGCTTCTGATATAATCATATTACTCACATGATAGCTTAATCATGTCCCTGTGAAGAAACAGAAGAAACTCTGTTTCTTCCCTTACTGAAACAAGATGTTCTAGGTGCTTAGACCTGACAGTCTCCTTGCAGGGACTCAAGGGACAGTCAAAATGTCAGTAACAGGGATTTGGGTACCAGATAATGTAAAATTGGAAGATCAGAATAGAACAGATATAAATCAGAAATCTATGAGTATTTGTCTGACCGATTTGGGTAGACACAGCAGTGCTGCTAGCACCACTACAACAGAATACAGACCAATACTGTCTCCCTCAACCCCATCCCTCCCTGAGGAGCATGAGGAGGTGCACATAGGTCGCAGAATAACTGCACCAGAAATCGGGGGTTCCGAGCAGCGACCACCACGCGGATATGACTTAAGACCCAGAACAGAAATTAATTACCAAATGCCCCTACTACAGCAGCCCGGAGGAAGGGGACATAAATATAAACCTTTTAGCCTGGGAGATTTGTCTGCACTATGTGATAAATTACCACCAATTGTAGACGGGGCAGCACCATGGCTGCAGGTTCTAGAGACGCTAACCGCAGGTAATACACTGGCTTTGGGTGATTACAGGGCCGTAGCAGGAAGATGCATGAGACCTCATGTGATGATCTGTTTACACCACACTCTACTGAAATTGGTTTTGCCCTTAGAGAAATATACCCAATAACTTGGGGTAACACCATTCCTCAATTTGATTGGGATTCGGGCAAAAATCCCAAAGAATATCTGGAGGGCTGCAAAGCCAAGTGGCAAACTCACACAGGGACCAACCCAGATAGGGTTGGGCCCCAAAGGGACTGGTACAGGGATGCAGTTCTGAAGGGAGTACCTCCCTCAGTGAAAACAGCCATGGATGATAATCCAGACATGGTGGGTGCAGACCCTGTGGTGTGGGAATGCCATTTAATTCATCATCTCACTAAAGTAAGAGACACCCAGAGAAAAGAGGAAGATCAGTTGAAAGATTTACAGACTCAATTACTTAAAATGCAATTGGCCGAAGCTAAACAAAAGGCGGGAGAAAAGAAGAAAGAACAAACAAACAAAATTCTGTATGAAGCTCCGGTGCCCCAATCAGCACCTGTTCCTCCCTTTGCAGCAGGGCCAGCAGCAGCTGTAAACCCACCACAGTGGGGCCCAGCTCCTCATCCAATTCAGAGTTCTGGAGGGAGGTTTGGGGGACGAGGGGGATCTAAAGGTAGGGGATTCCAGAGGGGACCACCAAGGGGACCGCCAGGGGGCGACATCTGCTACTATTGTGAGGAACCAGGCCATTGGGCCAGAGACTGCCCCTATAAGCATGGCAATCATCACGGCCCCCAGCTCAGAGGTGGAACAAGGGGATGCCCCAACAGAGCCAGGGGTGGTCCACAGCGAGGGGTTTACAGACCTGCATTCCAGATGCCTGCTTGGGAGGATCCCAACGGCTGGAATGAACAATATGGACACGCCCCACCGAGCCAGGCAGACAGCGACACCATGGCAGAACCACTGCTGTCTGTGACTGTATCAGAGACTGAAGTTCCATTTTTGGTCGACACAGGAGCAACATGTTCAACCATCAGACAGGCTTCACAAACTCATCTGTCCAAAGAGACCACAACGGTCGTCGGGTTCTCGGGGGCGAAACAAGTTCTGCCATTTACCAAGCCACTTAAAATACAGCTGGGCAATCAACTGGTTGACCACTGTCTACTGGTTTCCCCCAACACACCTGTTAACCTATTGGGAAGGGATCTTCTCATTAAGGTGGGAGAAACTATTTTGTGCGGACCTCAAGGTCTACAGGTCCTGCTGCCTGATGGAACTCACTTACAATGTGGACTGGGCTGCACATTTTCTCATGGACAATACCTGATTGGTCCTTTGCAGGAGCAATTAGCGGACATTTACTGGGTTCTCCTCAATCCTGAAACAACTGCACATCTGGGCATCCTGTCGGTTTTCCAACAGTGGAAACCCTGGATCACCTCCTTGGCTCC
Organism: Fundulus diaphanus; assembly: GCA_037039145.1. Classification (NCBI taxonomy): domain Eukaryota; kingdom Metazoa; phylum Chordata; class Actinopteri; order Cyprinodontiformes; family Fundulidae; genus Fundulus; species Fundulus diaphanus. The sequence continues at coordinate 3,326,933 of CM073129.1, read as the reverse complement.
CTATGTTCCTCCCCCTGACCCCCCGCATGTTACTCTATTTTATTTTATGACTAGAGATAGTCGGACTCACCTCGACGCACCGCTCTGGCTCTGGAACCTGTCTCCTTGAGAGGGGCTGGACATTCTTCCACTCTGGAGTTGCCCATGGTGAGAGGCGCCGAGCTGGGGTGGGCATACTTGTTGCCCCCTATCTCGGTGCCTGCACGTTGGGGTTTTCCCCGGTGAACGAGAGGGTGGCCTCCCTCCGCATTCGTGTGGGGGGACGGGTTCTGACTGTTGTTTGCGCTTATGCGCCAAACAGCAGTTCAGATTACCCACCCTTTTTGGAGTCCTTGGAAGGGGTACTGGAGAGTGCCCCTCCTGGGGACTCCCTCGTTTTGCTGGGGGACTTCAACGCTCACGTGGGCAATGACAGTGGGACCTGGAGGGGCGTGGTTGGGAGGAATGGCCCACCTGATCTGAACTCGAGTGGTGTTTTGTTGTTGGACTTCTGTGCTCATCATGGATTGTCCATCACAAACACCATGTTCAAGCATAAGGGTGTCCATATGTGCTCTTGGCACCAGGACACCCTAGGTCGCAGTTCAATGATCGACTTTGTTGTCGTTTCATCTGATCTGCGGCCGTTTGTCTTGGACACTCGTGTGAAGAGAGGGGCGGAGCTCTCCACCGACCACTACCTGGTGGTGAGTTGGCTCCGATGGCAGGGGAGGAAGCCGGTCCGACCGGGCAGGCCCCAACGTATTGTGAGGGTTTGCTGGGAACGTCTGGCAGAGTCCCCCGCTAGACGGAGCTTTAACTCCCACCTCCGGGAGAACTTTAAACACGTCCCGAGGGAGGCGGGCGACATTGAGTCTGAATGGACCATGTTCCGCGCCTCTATTGTTGAGGCAGCTAGTCGGAGCTGTTGCCGAAAGGTTGTCGGTGCATGTCGCGGCGGCAACCCTCGAACCCGCTGGTGGACACCAGCTGTGAGGGAAGCCGTCAAGCTGAAGAAGGAGTCCTACCGGGCTTTTTTGGCCTGTGGGACTCCGGAAGCAGCTGATGTGTAACGGCAGTCGAAGCGGCAGGCGGCTCGGCTGGTCGTCGAGGCAAAAACTCGGGCGTGGGAAGAGTTCGGAGAGGCCATGGAGAAAGCGATTCTGGTCCACTATCCGGCGTCTCAGGAGGGGGAAGCAGTGCAGTACCAACACTGTTTACAGTGGGGGTGGTGTTCTGCTGACCTCGACTCGGGACGTCGTGTTTCGGTGGGCGGAATACTTCGAAGACCTCCTTAATCCCACCAACACGTCTTCCATTGCGGAAGCAGAGCCTGATGACTCTGGGTCGGGTTCTCCCATCTCTGGTGCTGAGGTTGCCGAGGTTGTTAAAAAGCTCCTCGGTGGCAAGGCCCTGGGGGTGGATGAGATTTGCCCTGAGTACCATAAGGCTCTGGATGTTGTGGGGCTGTGTTGGTTAACGCGGCTCTGCAACATTGCGTGGACATCGGGGGCAGTTCCCCTGGATTGGCAGACTGGGGTGGTGGTTCCCCTATTTAAAAAGGGGGACCGGAGGGTGTGTTCCAACTACAGAGGGATCACACTCTTAAGCCTCCCTGGTAAGGTCTATTCAGGGGTTCTGGAAAGGAGGGTCCGTCGGATAGTCGAATCTCGGATTCAGGAAGAGCAGTGTGGTTTTCGTCCTGGCCGTGGAACACTGGACCAGCTCTACACCCTCAGCAGGATTCTGGAGGGGGCATGGGAGTTTGCCCAACCAGTCTACATGTGCTTTGTGGATCTGGAAAAGGCATTTGACCGTGTCCCCCAAGGGATCCTGTGGGGGGTACTCCGGGAGTATGGAGTACTGGACCCTTTAATAAGGGCTGTCAGGTCTCTGTACGACCGGTGTCAGAGTCTGGTCTGCATTGCCGGCTGTAAGTTGGACTCGTTTCCGGTGAGAGTTGGACTCCGCCAAGGTTGCCCTTTGTCACCGATTCTATTCATAACTTTTATGGACAGAATTTCTAGGCGCAGCCAAGGTGTTGAGGTGATCCGTTTTGGTGGCCTTAGGATTGCGTCTCTGCTATTCGCGGATGACGTGGTCCTATTGGCTTCATCAGGGCGTGATCTACAGCTCTCACTGGAGCGGTTCGCAGCCGAGTGCGAAGCGGCCGGGATGAAAATCAGTGCCTCCAAATCCGAGACCATGGTCTTGAACCGGAAAAGGGTAGAGTGCCTTCTCCGGGTTGGGGAGGATGTGCTGCCCCTAGTGGAGGAGTTCAAGTATCTTGGGGTCTTGTTCACGAATGAGGGGAAGATGGAGCGGGAGATCGACAGGCGGATTGGTGCAGCGTCTGCTGTGAAGCGGGCGCTGTACCGATCCGTTGTGGTGAAGAGAGAGCTGAGCCAAAAGGCGAAGCTCTCGATTTACCGGTCGATCTACGTTCCTACCCTCATCTATGGTCACGAGCTTTGGGTCGTGACCGAAAGAACGAGATCCCGGATACAAGCGGCTGAAATGAGTTTTCTCCGTAGTGTGTCTGGGCTCTCCCTTAGAGATAGGGTGAGGAGCTCAGTCATCCGGGGAGGACTCAGAGTAGAGCCGCTGCTCCTCCACATCGAGAGGAGCCAGTTGAGGTGGCTTGGGCATCTGGTCAGGATGCCTCCTGGACGCCTCCCTGGTGAGGTGTTCCGGGCACGTCCCACCGGGAGGAGGCCCAGGGGAAGACCCAGGACACGCTGGAGGGACTATGTCTCCCGGCTGGCCTGGGAACGCCTTGGGATTCCTCCTGAGGAGCTGGTCCAAGTGGCCGGGGAGAGGGACGTCTGGGCCTCCCTACTGAAGCTGCTGCCCCCGCGACCCGACCCCGGATAAGCGGAAGAAGACGGACGGACGGACGGAGAAAGAATGACCACAGGAACTCCTCATGTGTGCGCAGAAAGAATAGAAATGCAGGAAAAAATCAGACCTGACTTACAAAGCACCTCACTTGTGGGTGCAAGAGACCTATACACAGATGGATGCTGTTTTAGGCATGACAAGGAGGGGTTAAAGGCAGCATATGCGGTGGTGGAAGAAGAGAATGGAGTTTGGATCACTAGACCAAGGACCAACAGGGTCTTTGGAGAAGTCCAGACGGACGTCCAATTTTACCTCCAGGCATAACAACATCTGCCCTGGAAGAAGCACATGGTGTAGGACACGCAGGTGTGGGCCAGATGATGAAACATCTAGAAAATTGGTGGCACCCCTTCCTGAAACAGAGGGTTGCACACTGGATAAACTCCTGTGAAATGTGCAAACAATACAACGTGAGGCCAACATTGAAACCAGAACCAGGGAAGTTTCCAGTAGAACCAGTAGCAGGGAAAGAAATCATTATTGATTACACAGACATGGTGGAAAGAGCAAAGGGATACAGGTATCTACTGGTGTGTGTGGATGCATTCACTGGATGGCCAGAAGCATGGCCAACCAGGAAGGAAGACAGCAAAACTGTCGTAAAATGTTTAATCAATCATTACATTCCAAGACATGGTTTTCCCATGAGAGTAAGATCAGATAATGGCACGTATTTCAAAAATCAAGAGCTACAGGAAGTTGAACGCGTGTTGGGGCTGAAACACTCTTTCGGCACAGTTTATCACCTTCAGTCAAAGGGAAAAGTGGAAAGAATGAATCAAACACTCAAAACCAAATTGGCAAAAATCTGTGCACAGACAAAAATGGGTTGGGTTGACGCTTTACCATTAGCATTAATGTCAGTCAGCGAAGTTCTGTAATTCAGAGATGGGGACTTACACCACATGAGTTACACACAGGAAGACCTTTTCCAGGACCCCACACTAGGTTACCATGCCAACCAATGAATGAAACATCAATGTCCCGTCGTGGTTATTACAGTGCTCTCCACAGTTTTGTTTCAGCTTTCAAACAGGTCCCAAATGTGGTTGAAGGGGAGAGCAGCGAAACCAGTGCAGAACCAGAGTGGGTGCTCCTCAAAGTCATCAAAAGAAAGTGGTCAGAACCAAGGTGGACCAGTCCATACTAAGTCGTGGAAAGAACATCACATGCACTTAGGCTTAAAGGCAAAGGCGACACCTGGTATCATTGGAGTCAGTGCGCAGCTGCAGAGGCGCCACAACGCTCTTTGGCCCAGGTCCAGGAGGACCTGAGGAACACACAAGGAGAGGGAAATACAACTTCCACACCTACCATCCCACTAGGGGCAGAATAATCCCCGGGAGGAGGTGAAAGCTCTGAGGCAGTCTACCCTCAGAGCTGAAGAAAGAAGCTAGAAGAATCGACTCAACGCAAGGCAGAGGAAGAGGCGGAGGTGTTGGGAGTTTCCCTCACACCGGGGTGGTTGAGTCCCTCTCCCATTCCAGAAGACATCAGTATTTATAGCAATATTAATTACATGTGGTTGTTGTTATATTTCATGCATCTGCTCATTGGCAGTCCGCCTCATCTCCTCCACCATTGAGAAGCAGGACCCCAGAGTCATGATGCCTTTGTTAGTCACAGCACCTGAGGAGGAGAACGAGGACACTGGGTTTGAGCTGATGCATGTATAAGATTTAACTTGAAGTATTACTGTTTTTGGGAAAATATGTGGTTTTATTTTACTGCTTATTGCGTTACAAGACAAATAAGTATTTACCAAATGTGTCATAACAAACCAGCAAATTCAGGGTTTTCTACTGCAATAGTTTATGGGTGAACTCTTAAAAGAGTTCAAAAGGGAGGATTGTGGAATTTATTAACTTTGATCCGTTTCTTACACTTTTATGAAGGTTTAACATGTGTTTATATGCTTTAATATGCTTTTAAGATAGCTGGCAGAAAGCTTCAAAACCGGGCCTGTTGGTAAGAGAATTTGGAATCCTTGGAATTTGCAAGACGGGTTTCTGTCTTGCCCAACCTTTTGTTGGTAGCACAAGGTTCGGGGTTGTGGTCAGCAGCTTGTAGGCGATGACCGGAAGAACCAGTGTAGTGTAGCAGCCTGCAAGCAATGACCGCAAGAACCAGAACAAGGCAGCCAAAGAAGCAACCCCATATAGGGTAGAAGTATTGTTAAGGTGTGTCATTTGCTCACGTAACAGTGTGTCATTCGCTCATGTAACTCTGTGAGACCCTCCCCTTTGAAGTTAATAAAAAGAGCCTGCACAAGGAAGAGGACAGAGTTGTTGCTCGCAGGTGTTGGCTAGTGCAACTTCTCTCCTTTTGCAAAGGTGAAACTTCAATTGCTTCAATTCCTTGGCTAAGTTTTTGTTGCACTCTTAGACTAAGTCCTGCACATGACTCAACGGACCCGGGGAAGCAAGCGGCTTCAACACAGACTTTGGCAAAGATTGGACACTAGTGTCATGGAGGCAAAGAGGACTCAAAATGTGCCAGCAGATGCCACCGTAGAGATACAGCGCTACCTGTCAGAGGCAAACATAAGCAGGCTGGAGAACCCCCTGGAGTCCTGGGCTAATCATCGGTCACTTTACCCCAATCTGTACAAACTTGCACTTATTTATTTATGCACCCCGGCATCATCTGTGCCTTGTGAGCATGTCTTTTCAAAGGCTGGAGAAGTAGTGTCAAAAAAGAGAAATCGTTTGAAACCAAAAACTGCGGAGAAATTGTTGTTTCTTAATATAAATGCATGAAATCATCCAAGTTACACAAGCATTAGCCTATTCATTACCCCTCCCTAGTTCCATAAGCACTTTCACTGTTAAGCCCATGCCATTTTTCTAGAGTCACAGAAAAAAAAATATTACACAACATGCCATATCACATGACACTACTATTTTGGGAATAATTACACACTGAGAATACATTCAAACAATATTTTATTATACACATGTGTATACAAAATTTATGTAGACAAATGATTTCGTCCTACACCTTTTGTGAAGTCATTCCCAAGAGCCATAATAGACAAAAATTCAATGCATCACACGTGTTAAGATACAGCTGGCTGTGATTATACACCTCGCCAGTAGGTGGTGTCGTGTGCACATGAAGCTCCAAGAAATGAACCCTGTCTCGAACCAGTTGGCTCAAGTGGTTCAATGCCTCATGAGGCTTCATCTCACCATCACTAGCAGGAACTAAGGCTTGGACAGGGCCACGTCGTACAACGACCGGTTAAGGCTCTGGCATGTTCCGTCTGTCCGTGCTCCGCTTAAGAAGCCAGAGGAAGCTGCCTCTGACGAGCCGCAGGTGTGGGGCACGCCCCCTCAGCCACCACCTGTGGAGGCAATGAAAGCAGGCACACAGCAGAACCCTGACAATTGTAACTAGGATAATTTTTCTCATTTCCATCAGAAATTTCCCACTTTCCATTAGAAAATCTTATCTGTCGGACAGATTCCAGTTTGTTCATGTTAATAATAAATCTTCCTCAAACTCTAGGGTCACCTGTGGAGTACCACAGGGTTCAGTCCTTGGACCAATTCTCTTTACTATATATATGCTTCCGATCGGCAAAATTATCAGACAGCATGGGATTAATTTCCACTGTTATGCTGATGACACTCAGCTATATCTATCCATAAATCCTGATGAATCCAATCAATTACTTCGACTGCAGTCATGTCTTGATGACATCAAAAGCTGGATGACTTTAAATTTCCTGCATCTAAATTCTGACAAGACCGAAGTTGTAATCTTTGGGCCAGAGTCCTCAAAAAATAAACTTCTTAACCAATCACTTAATCTGGATGACATTAACTTGGCCTCTGGTAATAAAGTAAAAAACCTTGGTGTTATTTTTGACCAAGACATGTCATTTAAATCCCATATTAAACAGGTTTCCAGAGTTTCCTTTTTTCACCTCCGGAATATCGCCAAAATTAGAAACATTCTGTCCAGGAGTGATGCTGAAAAACTAGTCCATGCATTTGTTACTTCAAGGCTGGACTATTGTAATTCCTTACTATCAGGAAGTCCACAAAATGCAGTTCAAAGTCTTCAGCTGATCCAAAATGCTGCAGCAAGAGTTCTGATGAAAATCAACAAGAGGGATCATATTTCTCCAATTTTAGCTTCCCTTCATTGGCTTCCTGTTAAATCAAGAATAGAATTTAAAATTCTTCTTCTAACGTATAAAGCCCTTAATAATCAAGCTCCATCATATATCAGAGCTCTGATTACTCCGTATGTTCCTAACAGAGCACTTCGCTCTCAGACTGCAGGTCTGCTGGTGGTTCCTAGAGTCTCTAAAAGTAGAATGGGAGGCAGATCCTTTAGCTATCAGGCTCCTCTCCTGTGGAACCAACTCCCAGTTTTGGTCCGTGAAGCAGACACCCTGTCTACTTTTAAGACTAATCTTAAAACCTTCCTTTTTGACAAAGCTTATAACTAGAGTGGCTCATGTTACTCTGAGCTACCTTTATAGTTTTGCTGCTATAGGCTTAGGCTACTGGAGGACATCAGGGCCTATTTTTCTCACTCTACTGATTTCTACTGTTCTCCAGTCTACTGTTCTCCAGATTTGCATTGCATTACATTGAAATGACTGTTGTCATTTCAGCTTTTAACTTTTTGTTCTCTCTCTTTTTTCTTCATAGTAGGTACACCTGGTCTGACGTTCTGTTGACTGTGAAATCATCCAGGGAGGACAGATCACCGACTATTACCATCTAATGTAGAACAGATTACTAGATCAATGTGTGCTTCTGTGCTTTTTTGTCTCTCTTGTTGTGTCTCTGCTCTGTCTTCTGTAACCCCCAGTCGGTCGAGGCAGATGACCGTTCATACTGAGCCCGGTTCTGCCGGAGGTTTTTTTTTTCCCGTTAATGGGTGGTTTTTCTTCCCACTGTCGCTTCATGCTTGCTCAGTATGAGGGATTGCAGCAAAGCCATGTACAATGCAGACGACTCTCCCTGTGGCTCTACGGTTCCCCAGGAGTGAATGCTGCTTGTCGGGACTTTGATGCAATCAACTGGTTTCCTTATATAGGACATTTTGACCAATCTGTATAATCTGACCCAATCTGTATAATATGATTGAACTTGATTTTGTAAAGTGCCTTGAGATGACATGTTTCATGATTTGGCGCTATATAAATAAAATTGAATTGAATTTAATTAACTTTTCATTATTATTTTGAGTATAATTTTTCCTTTACCATTTTATTTTTGGTATTGAAATTATCTTTCAACATTTTTTAAAGAACAAATAATTTTTTACTTATTTTATTAATTTAAAGATTTATTTGAAATTGAAATTTTCTTAAATATTTAGTTTCCTACCTTTCTCTACATTTATTCTCTCGTGATTCATTCTCTCGTGATTTATTCTCGATTTATTCTCTCGTGATTTCTTTGTCACGTGATTTCACTGTCATAGTGCTGCTGCCATGCAGCAAGAATGTCCTGGGTTCAAGTCCAACCCTTGCTCTTTCTGCATGGAGTTTGCATGTTCTCCCTGTGCATGCGTGGGTCCTCTCTGGGTACTCTGGCTTCCTCCCACGACTGTTAGGCACCCAGCTCCCCTCGCGACCCCAGAAGGGATAGATGTGTTAGAAAATGGATGGATGGTTGGTAATAGTATGCCAGTGTCTCATTAGACAGCTGCTGCTCATCATGCTAATTGGGAGATGCTATTCGTAGCTGCCACAGGTAGGCTGCAAGCTGTTCGTAAGCGTTATCTAATGCTTGCTTATGTTGCCGTGTCTGACTGATATGCCTGTCAGGGCTCAGCGGTGCGGTAAGCAGATCTGCCCTATTTTTTTGTTGTGTTTTCCATCTCCTCCTTCCGCAGATGACTTGCAGCTGACAGGTGGGCGTGCCGCACACCTGCATTTCTTCGCAGCGCTGAGGGCTGGGAGTTAAAGGGAGCGATCGGAGAGCCAGAAGTCGCAAGTGTGTTAACGTACCTCCTGTGGTATGCTTCTGTGGCCACTGTCAGATGACAGCCTCTCGTTTCTCGCTGCAAACTGTTACTTTTTTAGCTCCAGGTGCCTCTGATTCCACTCAGAGTGTTTCCTCGTTCAGGCCACTACCACTACCCTGAACACCGTTACCTGGGACTTCTGGCGGACGACGTTCCTCGTTCCATCTCTCGGTGACTGCTCGGGATCCTCTCCACCATCAGCCGCCCTCCTGTCGCTCAGTCATCTGCCGGTAGTGTGACCCCACCGCTGGGTTCCTCTTCACGCTGCGCTCCCCCCCGGATAGGTTTTGGGAACCCGGTGGTAAGCATCCGTTTCCCTTCTCACTTTCCTGCTCCGTTTCTCATTTAAATCTCTTCTTCTCCCTCTCGCAGATCCAATCCCGTCCAGGTCCGTCCGAGGCCTCCTCGAGCCGCGCCCACGTTCTGTATGATCTGCCAAGCTGTGTAAATAAATATTGCTAAAACTATCTGCCCTCTATCTGTGTTCTGCATGTGGGTCAGACTCCTACCAAACATGACAATGCCTCTCAACTTTTAGATTTCTCTGCGTTCTGAAGTGGGAACTGATGAGTGTTGTTTTTGTTGATCTGGGGCTAGCTTGCTAGCACGAGCCTCCAGGTTATTGTTTTGGCTTTCTTAGATGAATGCTATCAAACTTTATTTGAATACGCTGAAACAATTTATATTCTGTATGGCACTGTTACTGTAATAAATATCTAAGCTCTCACTCTTATTGTTAACCTTGAAGCATTAAACTGGAAGACACATTGAAACAGTCAAATGCTATTTCTATATTATGTGCTAAGGTGGAATATTGAGAACTTTAATACTTGAAGAGTGAGCTTAATTGTATTTGTTATGAATATATTTACTATAGTAAAGATGATTAATAAAAGAAACATGTACATGTATGTATTATATTTATATGATTTTTTGATATTGATAAAACCCAGGGTTATTTATTATGTCTGTTTTACACAGGCCAGGTCCCTGATTTCTGTCTGTTGCCGATCTGACCACACTGATGGTGAGCTAACCCTAGTCCAAACCAGAAGATCTGTTAAAGGTATACTATGCAACCGGGGTTGATTTTCCAGCGAGGCGCCCCCCAGAGGGCGAAAGTAAAAGTGCACTGTCGTAAATATGCTCAGCTGTTCTCCTGGTTTCTCCGGCAAGCCAGGCGTGGTTGTTTTGAGCTTAGCAGACAGGCGAACGCAATGAATCACCATCCTGCTGTTCAAGCAGAGCTACGAGGGAGCGCCCTCCCCTCCTCTCTGTCCCCGCCAGTGGAGTGAGGGGAGCGGGCTTCCCGAAACGACCTCCGCCTGGCCCGGGACCCGCTGGGCCCGGACATCGGCTCGCGGGGGGTTGGGTAGGGCGAGGGTCCCGGTCCGCGCGACGCGCTGGCCGTCTGTTTCCGTATGCCGCGCGGCCGCCGGGGTGTCTTGTCTTTCCTCTCTCCCCTCCGTTCCCCCCGACGCCCGGTGCCTCCCGAGCCACGTCTGAGCGTCGCGCGGTACAGTTTGAGAACACAGATGAGCGGTGGCCGTTTAAACCCCGCGGTTCCGTTGCACAGTTTGGAAACACAGATCAGCAAACAGATGAGCGGTGGCCGTTTAAACCCCGCGGTTCCGTTGCACAGTTTGGAAACACAGATCAGCAAACAGATGAGCGGTGGCCGTTTAAACCCCGTGGTTCCGTTGCACAGTTTGGAAACACAGATCAGCAAACAGATGAGCGGTGGCCGTTTAAACCCCGCGGTTCCGTTGCACAGTTTGGAAACACAGATCAGCAAACAGATGAGCGGTGGCCGTTTAAACCCCGCGGTTCCGTTGCACAGTTTGGAAACACAGATCAGCAAACAGATGAGCGGTGGCCGTTTAAACCCCGCGGTTCCGTTGCACAGTTTGGAAACACAGATCAGCAAACAGATGAGCGGTGGCCGTTTAAACTCCGCGGTTCCGTTGCACAGTTTGAAAACACAGATCAGCAAACAGATGAGCGGTGGCCGTTTAAACCCCGCGGTTCCGTTGCACAGTTTGGAAACACAGATCAGCAAACAGATGAGCGGTGGCCGTTTAAACTCCGCGGTTCCGTTGCACAGTTTGAAAACACAGATCAGCAAACAGATGAGCGGTGAACTTTTAAACTCCGCGGTTCCGTCGCAGTTTGAGATGTATATAAGTACCACGACTGAAAAACTCGTACAGTGTATGCCCGGCTTTAACACAGTGAAAGTATGAACATGCACAGAGAGAGAGAGTAACCATTCCAATGTTACTTACAATCGCATCAGCAGAAACGCGAGGTCCGTGTCAGCCTTGCAGCCTTCTTTTTCTTTTAGCTCTCGCCATTCGGAAAAAGCTTTCCCGATGTTCACCCGTGTAGGACTCTTCTCTCTTTCCACAGCCCTTTTCCTCTTTCTTGCCTGCTCCAACATGGGCTTTCGCTGTTTTATCGCCGGTTCCGCCATGATAACTGCACAGATATCGCCACTGCGCTAGCACCGAACATGCCTTTCACTGGGGGCGTGTAGCAGTTCTCGCCGTAAAGCAAGACCGACTCTCGCGATCTTGCATGAGATTCTGAGCCTGTGGGTGCGGGCCGAGGGCTCCTGCAGTTGCAAGTGCGGTATTTCCCCCACAGACCACCAGGGCGGCCAAGAAAACCTTTGTTCAACCTGAAATGACTCATTTAATCATCCAAAACGGTATGAAACACATTAATTAACTGAAAAATGTTGCATAGTGTGCCTTTAAATCTCCATCACTCCTTCCAGTGTGGTACTTTTTGCATTGAAAAAAAATTTGTGGGGATTTACGAAGTAACATTTTGAAGTATTTGTCTGTATATCAGTGGCGGCTGGCCCATAGGGGGCGCTCGGGCGCTGCCCTCCCTAGATGTGGAGGGGAAAAGTCAAAATATATATAGATTTTAAAAGTATTATTAATGTCAGTTTTTACTTAATAGTACGTGGCTACATGTAATAAGAATTATTAAAACACTTCTACTAATTGACTCTATCAATTGACTCTCATTTAACAGTGCATTTCCACCAACAGGACGTATAATTTCTCTTCTTCTACACTTTTGGGGCTGCCGCTCAAGGAGCCCTACAAGTGTAGCAAAATAAAATCGTATACTGTTGCTAGGGAAGATTTATAAATATTTGGCCAATCAGCATCGCCAAAATGAATGGCTTTGGGCTCCTGGCATCTTTGCCCCTGCTACACAGTGATAGGTGCACTTCACGCGTGACGTCACGAGCTACATCCGCGCTACATCCGGGTCACGGTGGTCGGCACAAACAGTACTGTTTTCGCTTACCAGCGTGACAAAACGGGTGAATTACAGCGTACTTTTAGTTTATTTTTGGAATCTAAACAATGTCTACGACTTGTTGTGCTCCCGGTTGCACACAGAGGCATTCCAAATCGTCGGATGTACGTTTCTTTCGTTTACCGAAGGACGAAGACAGAAGAAAGAAATGGATAATTTCAATGAAAACGATGCAGGCAGACAATCCCAATCGACTGTGGGAGCCAGGGGTGGGCTGGGACAAAAAATCGGCCCTGGCATTTTGGATTAGACTGGCCCACCACATTTTTTTTTTTTTTTTTTTTTTTTGTGTACTGAATGTGTATACCAACTGTGCAATACCTTGAGGCCACGTTAATGGAAATTAGTGAGAGTGGACACTTAAAATACTTCCAAAATCTTAATTTATTAACACTGTAAAATGTAAACTCAGCCAGGCCTCACTTGTCATCATGAAAAGAAAGAAAATATATAATAACATAATATAAATTTTGATTCACTCGGTCATTTGTAATACGTATTTTATTTATGTAATTTCCTCATTTTTGATCATATTTTCTTTAAAATCGCAGACTTTTCTCTATTTTTCATGTAAATCCTTGGTGGCGCTTGATAGCGAAGCCGGTGAGGCCGCAGAGAGCTTGGCCTCCCCTGAGATTGCGCAATCCCATGTTAACTGCGCTGGCTTCCATTCTGTGAATGCATCTTGTCTCTAGATAATAAATTCAATTGTTCAAACAATTATGAACTGATTTTCCACAATTTAATATATGTGGATTACGAATTGTGTTTTGGGCATCAAACCAAACTGTGTGCAAGTAACATGTTTTCGTGCTGCTGCGCGTGATCATAAACAGAGAGCTGGCTGTAGGTGAGGCCAGCAGTTCCTTGGCCTGTAGGCAGGGGGCGCTCAAGGAGAGCCGCTCCTGATCCCCAAATAGTAGAGTCACAGCAAGTTATGGATGTATTATTAGCGAGTTATGTTAAACAAGTAAAGCACTAAAAATACTCTAAACATACAGCCGGAACAGGACTGATCAAGGAAGGCTTTCCTCCCTGGCAGTGATCTCCACTGAGACTAAGAGAGTTTTAAATCTAAAGAAGATAAAGAGTTTTTACCGGAAAATTATGATATTTTTCTTAAGAAAGAGTTCTGCATGGACTTAATTTATAAGTAGAAGTAAGACAGCGATAATTACTCATGTTTTGCTTTTGGGATAAAATGTGCGTAATGTGGGTTATAGTTTTAGAATGTGTCACAAATGCAGAAATCAATCATAACTCATAAACTGTTACCAGTCAAATGACAAATAATTTAGTTTTATTTTTTCATCAAAGAATCAATATTTTTTCCATGTCTCTTGGTGAATTTATTTGGCTCAATCAGTCTCCTTCAGCACTTTGCAATGAGTCTACTCTGTAGAGTGTATATATTTGTAAATCTGACTCTGATGACGTCAGTGCCTCACCAGCTAAGAACTCTACCGCACGTCACTGACTACAACCACCACCACCATATTTTACATCAGACACCGGAGCAGATGAAGGGCCTGCTGTTGGGAACATGTCAGTCAGTTTGACACATTTCGCAGCGTCCGTTTGAAGAACTCGTTTCTTTTTTTCGCGCAGTTTCTCTGCGCCTCCCTTGCGTTTCTTATCCATTACTACTGTGAACACCACTGCACAAAGTTCCACATGGAGCGTGAAGGTGTTTTTCTACTTTATGATTGGCCTAGCCCTATAGACTGTCAGGGATGATAACCAATGGGCTGCAGTAGCCTGTGGTAAGGGCCGGATGATCGGAACAGACTCTTGCGCTGCTGATTTTATTTTTCTTCATGCATTATGCAAATATAATGAGGCCGACATATAAAAAAAATTTAAAAAAATAAATAATAATAATACATATTATTAATATACATGTCGGGTCTGCCGGCCCAAACAGCACGTCGGCCCACCGGGAAAATGCCCGGTACGCCCGATTACCAGTCCATGCCTGGTGGGAGCCATCATACCACGACAGAATTTGCAGTCTACACTTCATCTCCGGTAAATACAACTTAATTTTGCACTAGTCATTGTTCTACTTAAATCATTATATAAATAAAAAATTAGGATATATATTTAAGTCAAGACGTAAACGTTCGTTTCGTAATAATATACGTACATGTACAATGTATGCAAACTCTCTGGCATGAGTCTGTGAAAAGCGTTAATAAGACAAAAACACCAAAATAATCCTTTGTTTTTTATTAATTAAATGCTTATTGTGGAATCGTAGTAATTTTCCGACTTTTAATTTAAATGCATGTACTGGGTTAGGCAGGGAAATCTATTGGTCAGCCCCACCAAGATTTTTTTTCACCAGCCGCCACTGCTGTATATATATTTTTGTAAATATTATATAAATAGAAATCCCTATATTTTGTACTATCTGGTTGTCAGTGTGTGTGTATACAATGTACCACTTCCTCCAGTAGTCAGACCAAGAATCGCTCCCTCTCCATTCATTTCCTATGGAACTTGTGTGACGAGGCGACAGTCACCTCCAGCATAGCTACTGGAGAAATTTGTGTGTGTGAAAATTTGAGCTCGTATATGTGAACGTGACGTTGCGACGTGACACAAGAAAGTTGATCAACGTTAAACTTTTATTGCTGTCACATGACCATTTAGCTGGATCAGCCATGAGGTGCGCCCTTGAAATGATCACATTCTCTATGCTGTTTCCTTGTCTCTAATATATGGTGAACCCGAGGGTATTTTTCTTTAGAGTAGACACAAAAGCAAGATTTCAGTCAATTCAAACAAACTTTTCTGACTCTTGATCCTTCTCGTTAATGGGTTGCATCAAAACCCCTCCAATTTCATAACCAATCATTTCTGGGAAACAAGCAATTCAGCTTGGTCATATGGTTTTTTTTACCAGTCCTCAGGAACCAACAGTCACCTTAGTTAATGAGTGAGGAGGTGAAGCAATCAGTCAAGCCAATGCAGGAGAGACAGCAAGGGATGGTTTCCAGTTTGTTCCAAGTTGTTTGCCCGCAGAGACCTGGAATAAACCAACACAGAACTGCATTTTGACATTTCTTTGGAATTTTTGTACTGCGTAAACCAGAAACCCACGGTTCATCAAGTTGCATTCACTTTTAGCTTGTTCACCTTTAAGTCTTGAGTTTTCTGGTTTTCATGGACAAGTAGTCACTACATCAAGTAAACTGCCTGGCCTTGGACTTTTTTCAACTATCTCAAATCTGCTGATGAGTGGTAAAGTTTGGAGGACCCAACTTCTTTGTTCTTGGACACTGTCAGCGAGAGGATGTGCAGCGCCCACAAGCCATGAGGTGTATGGAGGAATTCATCAATGTGGAACTGTCACATAGATGACCTTTAGCGGTTGGGTTTTTGTTCAGTGAGACAGAGTCTTGAACCAGAGTCAGGTGGAGAACAGCAGCAGTTTATTTTCCACTCAGCATCCACACAACACTCCCTTTCACAGCTGACACTGCAGTCTTAAATAGTCCCAGCTGTGACAGATCAAACCATATTAAATTCACAGGGGAATCTCTTAATCAATCTCCACCTATTTACATAAAATACATTTTATTAAATACAATACTTCTATTTACTTTTTATAAATATTTTCCATTTTATCATTACACCTTAAATAAACACCACAAAAACCCCCAACAATTCCCCCCTTAGTCCCCTCAATGGCCTCTCCCAAAGCTATATATGGCGTCTGGACCCCCGGGGTAGAATTTGTCCAAACACCCTGGAGAGGACACAGAAAAGACAGGTGAGTCACTTTACCACAGCACTCCACACTCAACAGAGTATGCACACATTTGCTTAGTTTTTCCTCACCATTAGCTCATTGCTCTGTGGTAATCATTATGCTCCTCCACAGGCACCAGCAACCAACCTCACTCATCAATGAGGAGCAGCTGTGCAGAGCCCAAAACAAAGGCCACATACCAATCGCCAAATGCTCAATAAATATAATTAAAACTTCTTGTGTGCAAACTTATTGCTGTGCAAATCTCTGCTTAAAGTGTGAATGCTAAATACAGTGTTTGTTAATACAGTGCAGAAATACCTTTTAAGTGCCATACAGTGCTATATATGTAAAATAGTCCCAGTAATGAAGATCTCTTCATTACATTTCCTCTCTCCTCTCTTAAAAGCACAGTACCTCAGTCCTCCGACATTCTGGATAAACAGTCAGCAACCACATTAGCCTTCCCTGGCTTGTACTGCACCGTGAAGTCAAATGGCTGCAGTGCCAAGTACCATCCAGCGATGCGGGCGTTGGCATCCCTCATTCGTCTCAACCACTGGAGGGCACGATGGTCAGTCTCTAAAATAAAGTGACATCCCAAAAGATAGTACCTTAGAGCCTCGATAGCCCATTTCATGGCCAAACACTCCTTTTCCACTGTAGAATATCTTGTCTCCCTGTCAAGCAGCTTCCGACTCAGAAACACCACAGGTCTTCTTTCACCGTCCACCTCTTGTTGAAGAACGGCTCCAAGCCCCACTCCTGAAGCATCTGTTTGTAAGATGAATGGATTAGTGAAGTCTGGTGTGTGTAAAACTGGATGAGTACATACTGCTTGCTTGAGATCCTTAAACGCTCGATCACAGTCTTCCCTCCAACACACTTTGTTGGGGGCTGCACCCTTTGTTAGATTGTTCAGTACAGCTGATCGCTCTGCAAAAGAAGGTATGAATTTCCGGTACCAACCCACTAAACCAAGAAATCCTCTCACCTTCTTCTTGGTCGTTGGAACTGGGAAGGAATGTATTGCGTCCATCTTCCCCACTTGAGGCTTTATTTTCCCAAACCCAATGAGAAAACCCAAATACTCCACTTCTCTCTTAGCTACATTACACTTCTTTGGGTTAACAGTCAGTCCAGCCAACCTGATGCGGTGTAGCACCTCCTGCAGGTGAGTCAGATGCTCCTCCCAAGACCGGCTATACACCACAACATCATCTAAATATGCTGCAGAAAATGCTGAAACATCTCTCAGTACATGATCCATTAAACGTTGGTATGTTGCGGGCGCACCCTGGAGCCCAAATGGCATGACTCTAAATTGGTACATACCAAAAGGAGTTTTGAAGGCCGTCAGCTCTCTCGCTTCTGGTGCCAAAGCCACTTGCCAGTATCCTTTGCACAGATCCAGCGTTGTGATGTAACTTGCCGAACCGACTTTCTCCAGTAAGTCGTCCACCCTGGGCATCGGGTACGGGTCAAAGTTGGACACAGCATTTAAATGTCTAAAATCTATACAAAATCTCAGGGAGCCGTCTTTCTTTGGTACCAGCACAATCGGGCTGCACCACTCACTCCTAGACTCTTCAATTATTCCCAACTCCAACATCAGCTTTATTTCTTTTTCCAGTACCGGAACCAAGCGTTCTGGTATGCGATAGCTCTTTTGCCGACTCGGTGCATCTTCTTTCAGCCGAATCTTATGTTGGACCAGTGATGTAAATCCTGGAACTTCTTTAAAGAGCTGAGGGTCCAAGAACGGTTTGATTTTTTCCTGCTCAGTAGGAGACAGATGAGAAACGTCAACCAAAGCACAGTCTGACATGCTAGTTGGGAGAAATTTTTCAGTCACTTCCTCATCCTCAACTGCTCTCACAAATAACTCCTGGTGCACAGGCTCTTGTCGGCTGCGAAACTCTTTCAACAAGTTGACATGAAAAGTCTGATGCTTTTTAGCTCTTTCCGGCATGTACAGTTCATAAACCACTTTACTCACTTGTTTGGTGATCTCATATGGTCCATGCCATTTTGTCAGCAGCTTGTTGTCACTGGTAGGCAACAGTAACAGAACCTTCTGTCCTGGCAGGAAGACTCTGTCTCTGGCCTTCTGATCGTACCATGTCTTTTGATGTTGTTGAGCTGCTTTCAGGTTGTCCTGTGCAAAAGATGCCATTTCCTGCAATCGCTCTCTCATGTTAATGACGTATGCTGCTATGTTTTCACCCTCTGGCCTAGCGTCTTCCCAACAGTCCTTCAGTAGATCCAGCGGACCTCTCACTTGACGGCCATACAATAACTCAAAGGGTGAAAAACCTGTAGACACTTGTGGGACCTCCCGGTAAGCAAATAACAGGTACGGCAGCCATTGGTCCCAGTCGGCACCTGTGTCAGAGACAAACTTGCGCAGCATATTTTTAAGAGTCTGATTATATCTTTCCACTAACCCGTCCGTCTGGGGGTGGTAAGGGGTGGTCTTAAGTCCTTTAATCCCTAATAATTTATAAACCTGCTGCAAAAGTTTGGACAAAAAATTTGTTCCACAATCTGTGAGAATTTCTCTTGGTATTCCTACTCTAGAGAACAACTGCAGAAGACAGTTAGCAACATGTCGGGCTTTAATGGATCTGAGAGGAAAAGCCTCAGGGTACCGTGTCGCATAGTCACATATTACCAATATGTAACGGCAACCTGTAGAGCTCCTCTCTAATGGACCCACAATATCCATGCCTAGCCTTTCAAACGGTGTCTCAATAATTGGCAGTGGCTGTAGGTGGGCTCGGGCTACTCGTCTGCCTGAAGTCAACTGACATTTTCCACAGGAACTGCAAAATCTTGAAATCTGGGTATACATTCCCGGCCAGACAAAACGGCTACTGATTCTACTCAGTGTCTTATGAAAAGCCATATGACCTGCCCATGGAATTGAGTGGCCCAGCTCCATGACTTTGTACCTGAACTGTTGTGGAAGGGCTAATGCGTCACCCTGACCCTTCTTCTGATACAAAATGCCTCCTTTAATAATGTAAACTGCATCTTCCACGAAGTCTAACCGGCGCTGATGAGTTCCCCCCCCAGTTACTTTTTCAAACCACGGTTTTAAAGTAGGATCATCTCTCTGGAGTGCACCTACATCTGAGGGAATGTCAAACTCCAACAAGTTATTTGGCTTAGACAACTGTCCTATCCCTTCATCACTTGAGCCTTTGAATTTCTCCATTCTTTTCTGAGCTCTTGACTTTTTAGTTTTTCCCGGCTCTATTTCCAGAGACTCCCCATAAAAAGGCAGCTCTTCCAACACAGTCTTTGCACTTTGGGCTCTTGTGACTATATTACAAGGTTTCAGTGATTCTACTGGTATATCAGATTTTGGACACAAATCCTGGGCCTCTCTGTTGGTAAGCCCTTTGGGTTCATATTCTGACTGGTGAATAAGGTCAAAAAGAGTGGGGATATCATTACCAAGTATAATGGAGTACGGCAAAGAGGGAACTACAGCTACATGTACCAAGTATGTTTGACCCCCCACTGTCAAATACACCTCAGCACTAGGGTAGACATGTTCATCTCCATGTACACATTTTATCTTAACCCCCACCCCACTTAGCTTTTCTTCAGAGATTAAGCTAGCATGCACTAGAGACTGGAAGCACCCAGAATCAAGCAAAGCTTCTTCTTTCTGCCCATTCACCAGAACAGAAACTGTACAAACCTTCTTTTCCACAGCCTCAATAGCTGGTCTTGGCACTGAACACAAAAGTGATGGCTTTGATTTAAGGGCGGGGCAAAAATGTTGCGTATGGCCAAAGCCATTACAATTGTAACATCTAATATCTTGCACAGAAGACTTATGAAATGACTTTTTTACATTAGGAGGTCTTTGAGAAGGGAGCTGCTTTGAACTAGAAAAATTTCTAGCCTGACTTTGACCAGAGCCCTGTTCACCCCCAGTGGACTTACTTGATGGGGCATAGTGAGTCTCTCGGCCAAAATAGGTGCTCTTGCTCCCCTTCCTGGCTGACGTGAAGACCTCTGCAAGAGTAGCTGCTTCTTTTGCCGTCTTCGGGTCGCGCTCACGGATCCAGATCTCCAACTCTGGATTAACCATTCTTAAAAACTGCTCCAGAATTATCTGCTCGGATATTTCTTGCACAGTACATTTATCAGGTTTAATCCATCTTGAAAACAAGTCTTTTAATCGCACATAAAGTTCACGTGGCGTCTCACCTGCTTCAATCTTCAGGCATCTGAAGCGGCGTCGATACGTATCAGCAGTGATTTCATATTTTGCCAGAATTGCCTCTTTCACTTTTTCATAGTCCTCAGAGTCGGCCATATCCATTAGAACATAGGCTGTGCGGGCCTTACCGGTCAACAAAGGGACCAGACGAACCGCCCACTCATCTCTAGACCAGCGACACACCTGGGCCATCCTCTCGAACGTCGTCAGAAAATGCTCAATGTCATCATCCGTGGATAAGGGAAGAAACTTTGGTTCAATTATGGTCCTGGAACCACGAGCCAGCTGGACATCACCACCATCTGATTCTTCTGTAGGTGCTTCAGATGTCGTGGGTTGAAGATGTGCTTCTGATACATCATATTTTCCAAGTACAGCATGCACTTGAAGCTGCATTTGTTGGAATTGATGCTGTATGCTTTTCCACCTCTGCTCCTGGCGGGAAAAATCTTTATCAATCTTCAGGTCTCTAGCCACTTGAGACCGCATCATAGATTTCACCATCACCGCCAGTTCCTCCAACTTATCTTCAGGGTTGGTTGTTGCCATTGTCTCCATTTCAGAGGAAGCTCCAGCTCCTTCCTCAGGTTCTCCCTCTTGGCCTGGCTTTTTCCCTCCTCTGGTCATCATCTTCTCTGGCATGAATGTCCCACTCCTGACACCACTTGTCACATAGATGACCTTTAGCGGTTGGGTTTTTGTTCAGTGAGACAGAGTCTTGAACCAGAGTCAGGTGGAGAACAGCAGCAGTTTATTTTCCACTCAGCATCCACACAACACTCCCTTTCACAGCTGACACTGCAGTCTTAAATAGTCCCAGCTGTGACAGATCAAACCATATTAAATTCACAGGGGAATATCTTAATCAATCTCCACCTATTTACATAAAATACATTTTATTAAATACAATACTTCTATTTACTTTTTATAAATATTTTCCATTTTATCATTACACCTTAAATAAACACTACAAAAACCCCCAACAATTCCCCCCCTAGTCCCCTCAATGGCCTCTCCCAAAGCTATATATGGCGTCTGGACCCCCGGGGTAGAATTTGTCCAAACACCCTGGAGAGGACACAGAAAAGACAGGTGAGTCACTTTACCACAGCACTCCACACTCAACAGAGTATGCACACATTTGCTTAGTTTTTCCTCACCATTAGCTCATTGCTCTGTGGTAATCATTATGCTCCTCCACAGGCACCAGCAACCAACCTCACTCATCAATGAGGAGCAGCTGTGCAGAGCCCAAAACAAAGGCCACATACCAATCGCCAAAATGCTCAATAAATATAATTAAAACTTCTTGTGTGCAAACTTATTGCTGTGCAAATCTCTGCTTAAAGTGTGAATGCTAAATACAGTGTTTGTTAATACAGTGCAGAAATACCTTTTAAGTGCCATACAGTGCTATATATGTAAAATAGTCCCAGTAATGAAGATCTCTTCATTACAGGAACTAAAGAGAACAGCTTGATCTTTTAATATTGTCAAGGTTGAATCCTGTTTGTCTTAATAACTGAAATCACTGCCCAAAGAATGATTAGTTCTAGAATGTTTCACTGAATCACAACAAGGTAAAGTAAGGCCAAAGGAACCTTAGTTAAACTACTCTTGGCTCTTACTCGGTTTCTGTGTTTTTCTAAAGGTCTGTTTATAAGACTTCCTAGAAATGGAAGAGCACACACACACCATTTCACACACACACCCCTCCAACTAGGGAGGGAGGGCTTTTGGTCCAGAGCAATGCCTGTACACAGTAAGATATCATGTTCCCATTTACGTCATACTGTATCCCTATAAAGGCTGAAAGTTACCCCATATTGTTGGGATTGTTGGGACTGCTGTGAAATGAAGATGATTGTAAGTCCAGAATAAACGAATCCCCCTGCTGGTCACTGAAGAGAAGCTGTGGTGTCTGGTCTCGTCTGTTTTTTAAGGTTAAATCCTCTCCCACATAATTGGCACCCCAGATGGGACAGAACAAGGGAGAGGAAAGAAAGGCTTTCCACAGCATCTACCTCCAGTGGCAAAACGGGGCCCATTGAGAAACAGAAAAGAGGAGGTAAGTTAAGCATACCTCTCTCTCTCTCTTTATTTATTTATTTTTTTAACATAAGATTTGCCACACAGAGGTTCTGCTTTGGAAAGAGTGTATTGATTTTAAAGGTGAGACAAGTGAGGCATTGCTGCTTCTTTTTGTGACCACCAGCTGTAATTTTCCGCGGAAAATGGATTGTCATAAAATACGAAAAGATGAGGAACGTGGATTCCAACACAATTGACAAACTCGACAATCTTAATGAAGTGATTTGTTACTCCCAGCCGCTTTAATCGTACGTCTCGTTAGAAAACGCTAGTATGACGACGAATAGAAAATGGATCGGACCATGACGGTTTAAGCTGAAGTTTTCTAATATATATAACTTTTTAGAATCAAAAAAATCATTGTGAGGGTGATTTTAGAAATATGGGCTGGTCGGAGTCTTAAGAGGTGAAGCCTCTGAGTAAGCGTGGAGCCGTTCTCTCTAGCTCACACCCGTTTGTACGTGCGAGTATTTGAAAGATCGGGCCGTTAGTGAACTGAAGTTGTTTTGTGAATCTGAGATCTCCGGTTTAGGCTTTGAGGTGAGAAAAAACCTCCGATTAAATTTGAAATAGTAGGCCTGTTTTGAAATGCATGCAGATTTTGTTGGGCGAGGCCCAGAAGTTGTAAGCGCTTGGAAAAAGAGAAATGAGGTTTCTCTTGGATTATCCGTGTGGCCTTAAAAAGTTAACTGCAGTCTGGTTTAGGTAACGAGGTGAAAACCTACAATCAAATTTGACGTAGAAATGCATGCAGATTTTTGCTGGGCGAGGCCCAGTCGTTGTAAGCGCTTGGAGAAAGAGAAATGAGGTTTCTCTTGGATCATCTGTGTGGCCTTAACTGCAGTCTGGTTTTGAGTACTCTGGTTTAGGTAACGAGGTGAAAACCTCCTATTAAATTTGACATAGAAGGCCTGTTCTAAAGCACGTGCAGTATGAACTTTTTTTTTTTTTTACTCTTGTTTTTATGTTTTAAATTACAAGCCAAAATTCACTGTGCGCACACATATAAAATAAGAAAATTGGACATCTGGACCATCAGGAAAGCCACTAGTTTCCCAAGGAAGTGAGATGAGAGAAATGATTCAGAAATGAGCGATCAGGAGAGAGTTTGAGATGGGTGTGCACGAGACGTCTATTTGTGAGTCTATACAAGAGCTCTGTTTGACTAAAACGCATGTATGGAACTGAGTTTGTTTGCTGTATCTTTGTTTTTCTCTTAAAATTCGCATTGTCTGAAGTAAGGGTAAAATTTGTCATATTTGATGAGGAAAAGTGCATGAAAACTTTTATTTGTCTATAAGGAGATTTTAAGGAGACCAGGGTGTACTTGTTGAGCTGCTGTGTTGAGCGTCCCCCCCAGAGTTTGAAATGTAAGAATAACATAAAAAACTCTAACCCTTTGGTACCTCCTTGGCAATCCCACTCATTTGCCAAATTAAACTCACTCTGTTCAAAGAACATTAACCCATTAATAGCCCTACTGTCGTCATTTGGGTTTACTGGACCGATCACTGATTTTGAGTTTGAGTTGAAGCCTACTTAGAATGGATGTTTAATTGGACGTGTGATGTGATGTATGGAGTTATTTGAATGTGTGAAATGCATGTGATAAGGTATTAACATTGCATGTTTGGCTTTAAGCATTAACAGCTGCTTCAATCGTAATGCAGAGCGAACTCACTGTGTGACAGCAGACACACACACATGCATGCTTTTAAATAACCGCTGACAAGCAACTTATAGAAACACAAAACTGTTTAACTATAGTAATCAATAGAATAAATGCCGGCAAGATTATCTATAATATACAAAAGTTTGTGTACGTCTGTCTTAGTGTTGTATAAAATGTTGTGTACGTCTGTCTAAGTGTTGTTTAGGGGTATTTTGTGTAAATGTTTAATCTATGTTGTGAAGGTGGTTTACCGACAGTTGTCTGACGTTTGTCTGTGATATCGCAGTATGTTTTAATAATAATGTTGATAAGCATTATTAACGCAATGACATAATGGATCAACGGGAATTTATTAGTGTAAACAAGGGTCATAAGTTTTAGCTGTCCACAATGCCTGATGTCTCAGTATTCACAAAAGTCCGGACTGAAGTGAATGTTGGCGAATTGCCTTAAGATCATG